>ML785462.1:96047-172586 GCA_009831015.1 Picea engelmannii
GAGGCGTCTTGGGATGGGTGACCACCTGGGAAGTCCTGGTTACCGGGTGCAAGCCCCGGAAGTGATGATTGATGCTATGCGATTCATTTCGTTGGTTTCAATCCCACTTCTTCACCCCTATGAGCATCACCCGATGCAATGAGCGCTAAGTGGACTATTCAAATCATGAGAATTATTGGTCAGTTGCGACTAATACTCATGGATATGGGTCATAGATTAATGACTTACAATACGCAGTTAACCCCCAAAATAATATCTAATATCTTGCACTGCAGAAGCCCGTATATGCTTAATTAGATATGTTAAATCCAGATATGCTTTTAAATGAAATTTATACATACCAGTTTATATATATACCAAAACTAGTAGAATGTTTTTTTTAATAATGGGATAGATAATAGTTTAATTGGTTGAGTTGTGAATTGTAATAATAATTGGCAATTTCAAGGAACTTAATTAGATTTTAATAAGTGGGTTCTTTTCAAAAACATTTTTTAAGTAACAGGTTAATCAATTAACTACTGGAATACTGAGAGGGAGTTGAATCAATATTGGTACTTTTAATTTTGTTTAACCACAATGTGTATTGTTTACTTTATGAGAAGATTACCAATAACATTCAATATGACAAGTATACATAAACAATGAACAATAAACAACCACACATAAACATAGTGTTATCATTGAAAAATCGTCTGCAACATTAAAAACAATGGTTGAATAAATACATCAATTATAGCAACAATTAGTACACCTACAACATCAAAATTCATCAAAAAGGCATAAAATATATATACTTGGTTCACAAATCAAAGTGCACAATTTCAACAAAGGAAGTGTGTGCACTGTGCGCAGAATGCGCGAGCTAACACAACCATAAGCATGCACTGTGTGAAGAATGAGAAAGATGCATGACTGTCTACGAGCAAACCCACAGACTTCTCATGAACAACACATTTATGAATCTTGTCAACCTCTCAACCAATTCTAGCCTGACATCCAACATGATTTGACAGTCAGATCTGAGTAAAATCTAGCTTGGAGGTTGGTCAAGGGATAGGAATTTCCCTAAAAGGCCCCTTGTTCACATCATGAACTAGTTATATCTTTCCATGAATGGAAACTATAAATATATTCCATGGGTGTGCTAAGAAAAGAAGAATTTCAAGGTATTGTTATGCTGCAAGAATTCTTCTTGGAGAATCCTCTTTTCTCTTTGAATCTTTCAAGCACTATAGCAAGGGCCATTCCACTCACCTCTTGAGAGGATTGGCATTGTATTTATTCACCATTGTCACTTGCCATTGTATGAAGAGAAGAGCTCTCTATTAGGGAACTGAAGATCCCTCCCAAGGAGGAAGAGGGGATTCATAAGTCCCCGCCTTTATCTATGGTGCTAGCCTATCAATATATTGATCCATTGATAGCTATATGATTGTTTTTTTTTGTTTTTCATGGTACTAGTTCTTGCAATCTTCTATAAAATATATTTCCTTTTGTAACATTCTAGATATAAAAAGTATGCAGAACAAAAATAAAATCATAGAAATGGCAGATGAACAACAATATAACCAGAACAACGCCACAATAATACTAGAACGATACTAGAATAACACCAAAAAGAGCACTTTGATTACTGAGAGCAATGTTCACTTTCCTCTTCTAGGGGGAAAATTCCAATAGAGTAGAGCTTTATGACAATAATATCCAAGACAAAAGTTCTCATACCCTCGACTCCTATTTATACTAAATATGTCTATCAAAAGAACCATCTAGAGGAAGATCATTCTAGAAGAGGAATATTCTATTAGGTCTTCTTACATTCGACTTATTCTTCCTTATTTCTAGGCCTTATTAACATTGACCTTTATTACATCATAATATAGTATTCTACCTACGTCAGGGGTTAGGTTCCTAACATGTCGTCCCCCCTTAAAATCAACCTTGTCCTCAAGTCTTGAGATGTGGAAATTGCTACAGAATGGTAGATGGTTCCCAAGTGGCATCTGCTAGGGTTGTATCTTTCCACTGAACTAACACTTCCTTGATGGTTTTCTAATGCAGGTGACGCTCACACTAGTCCAAAACTACTTGTGGCTATAGCCAAATGGATCCTTCTTCGTCCAACTTGGTAAGGTTGGTTTGAGTTTGGAACTTAGTTCCAATCACCTTCTTTAAGAAGGAAATATGAAAAACAATATGTAGCTTAGAATGACTGGGAAAAACTAATTGATAGGCCACCTTCCCCACATGCTTGAGAACGGTATAAAGACCATAAAATTTGGGCTCCAATTTCTAACAATCATAAACCTTGAGGGAATTTTTCTTGTAAGGTTGTAGTCAAAGAAACACCTGATCCCCTTCTGCAAATTGGCATTCAGAGCGACCTTGATCTTCTTGTTTCTTCATGTGATTCAAGGCCATGAACAAATTCTCTTTGAGGGTACGAAGCATAGCCTCTCGAACTGTCAGTGTTTGTTCAACCAGATGGACCTTCAAGACACTTGGAAAATATGAGAGAACTGAAGGTGGATTTTTCCCATATACCGCTTCAAAAGGAGTCATGGGGGTATTTGTATGGTATGAAGTGTTGTACCACCATTCAGCTAGTGGTAACCATTGAGCCTACTGATTTTTCTTTTCTTAGGAAAAACACCTCAAATATGTTTCCAAACACTTTGTGACAACTTCAGTTTGACCATCATTCTGGGGATGATAAGTTGTGTTGAGATGCAATTGGGTGCCTTGTAGCTTGAAAAAATCTTGCCAACAATTGTTGGTGAAAGTTGGGTCATGATCAGAAAAAATAGAATGTGGCATGCCATGAAGCTTGAAGACCTGATCCATAAAAAGTTGATTCACAGTGGATGTTGTAAATGGGTGTTGAAGAGAACATAAATGATAATACTTGGAAAGGAGATCAACTACCACCATGATGATGGATTTATTGCACAATTTAAGTAAGGCTAGAGTAAAATCCATAGAGATATCCCGCCAAATAGTAGGTGGAATCGAAAGCGGTTGTAGTGTGCTAGGAGATTTGACTATTTCTCCCTTGTTGCATTGACACACATCACATTCAGCCACAAAATTATGAACTTCATGTTTCATACCATCCCAAAAAAAGAACGTTTGACCCTGTCATAGGTTTTGGTAAACCCAGAGTGCCCAGTTGTGGGTGTAGCATGAAGCTCAGAAAGTACCCTGGATTTAAGTTTTGATTTTTACTTAAATAAAAATGGACTTTGTATTGAAGATAATTAATAGTACACTAGGGAAACTGGAGAATTGGACCACAATTTTTGTATCAGATGTGAACTTTTTGGATCGTGTAGGCATTCCTGGTGAACGGATTGGAGCCAATGTGGTACAATGAAAGAGAGTGAAAAAAGGGACCCTTCATCTTCATACTTTTGGGAAAGTGCATCCACAACCACATTGCCTTTTCCTTTATTTTAAATAATATCATAATCATATACAAAGAGCTTAGTCACCCATTTTTGTTTCTCTGGGGAGGAAATGCATTGTTCCAGAAAATACTTGAGGTTTTGATGATCGGTCTTAATTTGGAAGCGTTTCCCCAATAGATAAGGGCAACAAATATCAACAACATGCAGAATAGCCAACATTTCATTTTCATAGATTGATTTGCCCAAATTTTGTTCAGATAGTTGTTTGATGGTAAAGTCCAAAGGTCGACCCTATTGCAAAAGGACAATGCCAATTCCTTTCCCTGAAGCATAAGATTCTAGGACAAAGGTCTTTGTGAAATCAAGAAGGGCCAGGACTACATATGGCCATATTCAAGGTTTGAAAATCCTAAGCATCTACTGGAGTCCAAGTGAAAGAATTATTTTTAAGTAGTGAAGTGAGAGGTGTCACAATATTTCCATAACTCTTAACAAACTTGCGATAATAACCTGTTAAGCCCAAAAAACCACACAAGATTTTGAGAGTCTTTGTGTGAGGCCAGTATTGCATAGCTTCAACCTTTTCAGGATCTAGCCTAACGTCGGACTTGCCAACAATATGACCCAAGTACTCGACCTTTGAGGCACCAAAAGAACATTTAGATTGTTTTAGGAAAAGTTGGTGCTAAGAGAGTAGATGGAGAACTCAATCCACATGAGCAAGATGGTTTGTCTAGGTTTTTCTATAGATGAGGGTATCATAAAAGAAAACTAAGACAAAATGACGGAGAAAAGGATGGAAGACATGATTCATGAGGCTTTGGAAAGTGGATGGAGCATTACACAAGCCAAAGGGCATGACCAAAAACTCATAGTGGTCCTCATGAGTTGTAAAGTTAGTGACGTAGGCGAGATTGTTCCCCGACTCACCTGCTCTCAGGATCGATAAAAATCCCACAGTTGAGCCTTAGCGGCTCTTTTGATTCCTCTCGGAACCACTATGCAAACTCGATCCATAGGTCCTTCTGACTTTCCTCTCAGCCTCTACACATAGCCGTGGTGATTTCCACACGGAAAAACTCTTATCGGGCTTCGGGGTTTTGGCGTTTCCACTATCATGAACCTCTGTCCTCGTGAATCCCCGATCTTTGATTATCCGATGATCTCCTTCGCGTACTGGCCCTACCGGCTCAGCTCTCGCTCATATAACCAAACCCCATGAATGTGGTCAATTCCTCCTATCGAGGATCACCTCCTATCGGAGTTTCGGCACTTCCGATGTCAAAGTGCACAAGTCCGTGGGATTCGCGATATGCCGAATCCCGACGTGCCCCTTCCTTCTCATCTCTAGCCCTTCCTGGCTATACCATGGTCCATATGACCCATCTCCATGTGACCACAATCAACCTATCCATCGGAGTTTCGAGGCTTATGATGTCGCGATGCACATGCCTTCGCAAACTTCGATCCTCTAATCCCCGATGCCACTTGGTGTTGATTCATGGCAAGGCTTGATCTTCCGACACATGTCCCTTGTTCTGGTGCCTATGGCCCACACTCCATATGACGGCATGGAGTGACACTTGTCCTCCACTATGGAGCTGTCCTCTTCCTTTGTTGCTCTGACAGTTGTTCCCCACTGATCGGGGTTTCGGCTATCACGAATACAAAGTGCGCGAGCAACATGTCACTGGAAACTCTGATTTCCCGATGAACAAAATGCCGATGGCACCCGATCCTTTGCCACCTATCCCTCTACCAACGGATGGTCCAGATCCCATCGGGATTTCGTGACTTACGCTTCTCCAACTCGCATGAGCTCGAGAACTCCGATTTCCCGATGGACGATATCCCGACTGCTAACCCTCGCGCAGCTTCCATATATCTGACGGCTATCGGCGACCCTACACCAAATCCAACAGCTCAAACCCCTCTTTTTTCCCTGCACTTATCCAGAGGCTTAACCTCTGCACACCTTCTCCCGATCTAATGGCTGTCGGGTTTTCTTCACAAGATCTAATGGCTCAGATCAAATCTCCCGTGCGCTTCTCCTATGCACCTCCTGGACGTAGAATTCCAACGGTCCAGATATATTCCCTTCAGGCCGATATGACGGCTGCTGAGCTCTTCTGAGCTTCCTGTATGCTTTCTTCTTGAATCTTTAAAGGATTTCGACGTTTTTTCTCCTACAGAGTCTCTTCTCCCACAGAACCTCTAACAGTTATGTCCTTTGTGCACCTACACACCTGCTCGATGCCCACCTGGCAGAGCCTTCTAGAATCCTCAATGGTTCTGTTTCCTTTGAACTCACAGTAGAGTTCCTTCCTCAATGCACCTCTGTGCATACACTCAATGCTCGCTTGGCAGAGATCCTACCGAATCCTCAATGATTCTGTCTGCAACTGTGTCTCAGATACATAGCCTTGCATCCTGAGGTGTTCAACAACCTCACAGGTTTTCTTCCTCTTTCTGAGTTGTTGATCTCAGTTCTTGTGCTCTCAGCACGTCTTTGTCTGACTCCTCAGAGTTCAGAAGTGCCACCTATGTGCAATGGTGTTTAAAGTCTACAACACTCTATCATGCCCTCCTGACATGAAACCTCAAAGACCTCTCGAACCTGAAATCACACAAACTCCCTGCAAATTCTTAACAATCATACATTCATAGCATATATATATATATATATGGAACACCTACAGACATCCATTTAACACACAGAAAATGCAGGAAAAACTGTTGTTTGTATTAATAATGGAAAATGCTTGTAATTACAATAGTGTTCCTCGAGCTCTCTCTCTGGCTCTTCTCTGCTCAATCAGATTAACTCAACTAACTCAAAATGAGATACAAAAATCTCTTTTACACTGAGGGGCTCAATCGAGCGCTTCCCTCCAGGATTTCACCTACCCTAATAAATTACAATCAATGGTTGTCTAGTCTACTATCCAGAACTAGATCTCAGCTAGATCTACATTAAAGCCTCTCCTATATACAGCCTGCACAAAGGCACGGCTTCTCTGGATCAACAGCCTAAGTACATTAAATTACATTGAATTTCAAATTCAAATGAGACTGCGCCTCCCTTCAGCATCCTTGAATGCATGCGCTGATGTGGCTGGCTGGCTGGCTGGCTGCATGGAGAGATGCTCTTGCATCAGTTAGTCTTAGGAATGTATTCCTCTTTCATATGGATGTAGTGGTAGCCAGAACAAGGATCAAGTTTAGTAAATAATTGGGCCCCACTCAATTCATCCAAGAGGTCATCAATGACAAGAATGGGAAATTTGTCTTTAATGGTGAGTTTGTTGAGGGCACAGAAGTCAGGACACATGCTCCAAGAACCTTGTTTATTAAGTACCATGACCACAGGAGAAGAGTAGGAGCTCATACTAGGGTGGATAACACTCGCGTTAAGCAGTTCTTGAACCATTTTCTCAATTTCATTTTTTTGTGAAAAGATGTGACGATGGGGACGGATCTTGGGAGGAAGGATTCCTAGAACAAGGGGAATGGAATGATCATGAAAACCAGGAGAAGGATGGAGTCCCTTGGAGTAGAAAAAACCACTTTATGTTTAGAGAGGATGGATTGGAGGTCACGCGGCACAAAGGGTGTCTCAATTGCTTGTATGGCATAGATTTGGTCGATAACGCCAGAATGACCTTTTTTGAGCATCTTTTCCATGAGATGGGAACTAATGATCTCAGGGGAACCAATAATGATTCCTTAGAAATTATATTTTTGGTCCTCCTGGTTGAATTGCATGGTTAATTCCTTAAAATCCATGAGAATGGGACCCAAAGTCCTTATCCATTTTCCACCCAACACAATGTTACAACCTCCCATGTCGATAGCAAACATATGATATTTCAAGTGGTAGTCACGAATTTGGAGATGTACATTTTCACAACGCCCTCCACATTTCATGGACCCATGATTGAAAATCATGATTTGGAAATTATTGACTACACGGATATAGAAATTAGTTTCTTGGGCAATGCATCGATGAATAAAATTATGTTCCCTTCCACTATCAACAAAAATGATGACCTTCCTATGCTTGATGTAGCCAATTAGATTGAGGGTTTGAGGAGCAAAGAAGCCAGTGAGAGAATTTAGGGAAATGACCAGTTCTACTTCAGGAGGGTGTGAGGGAGGGGTTATGTCAGTGGGTTTAGGTGACACAGACATAAGGGGAGATTCAACATCCTCTTCCGAAACATCCTCCGATATGGTCATAAAATTATTTTTTTCCTTACACTTGTGTCCCGAAAAATATTTGTCATCACAATTATAACAAATACCTTTGAGTTGGCATTCAACCATTTTGGCCCTGGTTAATTTTTGGAGCTTTAGTGGAGTAGAAGGAGGAGTGGGATTTACTAGTTTAGTGCGAGGAATAAAGGAGGGTTTCCAGTTTTAAGAAGGGCCAACCTATTGTGCTTCCTTATCTATTTTTGTAGACTCCATCCAGCTCTGAGGCTGAGCCATGAGGACATGGGCACGAATCTCATCCTTGAGGCCACTGATAAAATATTCTCAGAAAAAAGTATGAGACATTCCCTCTGTATGAAAAGCTAGTCGCTCAAAAGAAGCTATAAAGTCTTCCACTGTGCCAGATTATTTCAACTTTTTCAAATGGCCTAAATGGTTGGTGTCAATGTTAAAACATTCATAAAGCTCTGCCACAAAGTGTGTCCAAGCAACATACCCTTGACGGGCAGGTTTTCTCCATTGCCACCATTTCCAATGTTCTTGATCTAGATGGAGAACACCATATCGGAGTTTGGAAAACTCATCTGTAATGATGTACAAAGAGAAATAATGTTCCATTTGAGTTACCCAACCAGTGGGATATGATCCATCAAATTTGGTCACATCCACATGCAGAAGGCGTAGGTCATGCTGAAAGTGATGGGGCTAAAAATTATGGAAATGAGAGGAAGTTTCACCTTCAGTGTGCAAAGGTGGGTCAAATAAAGGGGGATCTACAAGGATATGTAGCTTGGTGCAGATCATCGAAGAGAAAAATTCAAGATGGGTAGTAATGTCTTGTTTGAGGTATTCTTTGAGTTCCTCGATTGAGGCGACGATGGAGGAATGCATGTTTTTATTGATGGTGGAAATATTGGCACTGCGATGTCTCACTTCTTGTTTGGTCTCAGTGAAATTAGATTTCAAGGTATTGAAGTGAGCTTCCAAGTCTTGGTAATGGGTATGGGCCATGATGACGAGGGAACCGAAAAGGGGTTGGAGCGGTCAAAGTTTTTTCTGAAAAATGATAGGTATGAATGTGATAAGGGAGAAGAGATAAATCCAATGGAATAGGTCTCAAATAATGGTGCAACAAAATCCAGAATTTTTTTCTTTTTTACACCTGTTGAGTTATACTCCAGTCTGAAGAATATTGCAGTGATGAAATGGTCAAATTCTTAATCAGGAAGAAATCTGTAGTGATTTGACAACTCAAATGCAAGAGACATAGTTGTGCGACAATAGATCTTGTTTGTTTTGTTTTTTGTTTTCGTCCCCGAAGGTTAGGTATTCAAGGGTTCTACAGAAAAGGGTTTGCCATGTGATATAGCTCTCTGATATATGTGTGGGGTCCAACAGTATTACTCGACCTAATATCTCAGGGCACCAGGTACTAGAGAGTATCTTCCTGAGTGTTTTTATCGATGGAACTATAGCAGTCAGGTGAGAGATCGGTTTATCTAAAGATGGATTCAGGAAATCTAGACTGATTTGTATACAGGTGTTCTCTAATGCGCTACCACTTGAAGAGGTACCAACATGGGTTACAAGGGTGGCCAATAGATGTGGGTTTAAATACCACTTGTATTTATTGCATGTATGAATCCCTGACAGTAGGTTTACGCATGTAATGATAGATCTTTGTAGCTTAAAGATGTTGGAATACGTCTCTACCCTAAAAACAAATTAACCCATAATTTTTTGTTGAGGAAAGTGTTTTGATACCACTTGTAATATTCTAGATATAAAAAGTATGCAGAACAGAAATAAAATGCTAGAAATGGCAGACGAACAAAAATATAACCATAACAACACCGTAATAATACCAAAATGATACTAGAATAACACCAGAAAGACACTTTGATTATTGAGAGAAATGTTCACTTACCTCTTCTAGGGGACAAACTCCAATAGAGAAGAACTCTATTACAATAATATCCAAGATAAAATTTCTCATACCCTCAACTCCTATTTATACTAAATATGTCTATCAAAAGAACCATCTAGAGGAAGATCCTTCTAGAAGCAGAAGCTTCCATTAGGTCTTATTACATTCGACTTATTCTTCCTTATTTATAGGCCTTATCAATATTGACCTTTATTACATCAGAATATATTAGTATACCTATGTGAGGGGTTAGGTTCCTAACACCTTTTGTTTTTATCTCCTTGTTTCATGTGTATTTGGTTATCTAATCAACTCACAAATCTTTATCTTGTTTAGCTAACTTAACTGGGCAAGTAAGTGTTTTGTTTTTTCTCACCCATGTGACTAAACCAACACAACATATTGGTGACCATACTGGGGATTTGAATCAAATTCCTCCCTATTTAAGTCTTGAGAGCACTTCTTTCTAATTTTTTGGCTATGCAAGTAGAAAAACCAGCCTAGCCCAGTCTTCCAAATTTAGAATCCAGAGCTAAGGCAAGAGAATTTCATCTTGAAATTTTTTTCTCGACATGTGTCGAGAAGTGCACGGCTTTCAAAGCACACAGATGTGCATTCTGTGCACTCTATGCTCTGTGCACGTAAGAGCTTTCATAAACTTGCGCATTATTCACATTATGAGCACTTGGCGCACCGGATAGAAATACAACCCATACACAAGTTCAATTTTTTGCAAATTGTAAGGGTTTTTTGAGTGGTTTGAGGGCCCCTTGTCTTCATATTTTAATTTCCTACACTTTTTAATGAAATCACACTTCACTTAGAGTCCTTTCTTACAAGAAATCTTAGTTAACATAATCACATAGGGGTAAAAATAATCACAATTCTTCTCTTTTCTTTGTTTCCACATGGATGGTTCATTTGGCATTTAAAACTTTGAGTTAAGGTTATTTCTTTCTCAAACAGAATCAAATAATTTGGGACTAGAAATCAATTTTAACCCCCCAAGTATGCTCTTCCCCCACACCCAAGTTTGATATCAGGAATCATAAAAGGTGATTAAAATGAAATTTCATCTCCCTTACATCATTAGGAGAGGAAAATACCCCCTTTTGGTACCTCAGTCTTGAAAATTGTCTTAAAATATTTGTAAGGGCCCATACATGCCCACATGTTTATATTCCTAGGATAGTTTCCAAAATCTTTCTTATTCTAGACAACACTCTAGGAATGTTTAAAAGATAGAAGTAGGCCCATACATGCCCACATGTCTACAATCCTAGGATAGTTTCAAAATATTTTCTAGTATAGACAACATTATAGGGAGTTTAAAGGATCAAGTAATGACCCATATGTCCATATTGATAGTTCTCTAGGGATTTAAATATTCCACGAGGTTGTACCAAAGAAACATAGTAAGCTAGGTAAGAAGATTTGTAAGGACAAGTAGAAGTCCACATGCTACAATCTTACACTTAACTTATTAAAAATATTTTGCACAATTTCCACTTTATTGCACACAAAGCCACTCATCACACACATAATTTATATTAGAATAGTGGAGGTCAAAGCAATATTTATTTTTTAAGTACCCACAAAGTACTTCAAAAGGAACTCTGAAAGATCTGACTACTTTAGAAATTATCCACACCAATTAAATTCAAACGAGATTGATCCATGACCCCAATCTCTCATCCTACTCCATCTAAAACGTTTCTAAGAACACACTAAATTTTCCTCCACTGGATGTGCCTAAAATAAGTTTTTTATTCTAGGTAGGATCTCGAGGGTAGGCATCCAAATAAACCCCCATTATCAAGTTCTCACATTTTGAAACAATAGAAGTTGAGAATAGGGATATTTCAAATCCTCCAAGTCAAGTTTTCCTATACCATAAGGCAGGCAGATACCTGTGAAGGGTCGAAGGCCAAGGTATCGTTGTTCTATGCATCCCTCCTTGAGTCGCCCAACTCTTGTGAGGGTATCCAACCCATGACCCGTTTTTTAGGCCAAAAATATAAATTTCACACTTTGATCGAGGTACTTAGTGGGAAAACATAGGATATCCACCCAGGTGGCAATTGTGGGCTGCAATCATGCCTTGGTCAGATTTTGTGTGGATATTTGGAAATATTGCCAACTCTTTCGAGATATGAACCCTCTACCCCTCATTATAATTGACTACTTCAACCTTCACTAGTTTCTGTTCCGGTGAATTCGGACCTCACTATTGAGTGCTATTGGAAGGCCTAGTGCTAAATTGAGAGGAAGGATGATAGTTATTTTAGGACAGGAGCATTTATTTTTGTTTTTTTCCCCACATGGAAAAAATCCACCTATCCACATGCTTTTTTATTTTACAATTGATTATGTATGATGTTCATTTGATTACATGCAATTGTGATTTATACTATTTTGTGAAGGTAAAAAATATAAACATATCTTGTCCATTTATTTCTCTCTTGTCACCATTTTCACTCATTCACTTTTCTAGTCGGAGCCATAGGGGAACCACAAAATCCTTGTCATTCTAGACACTTGCAGAATCTCCCTCCTATTCTAGGAGGAGTCCCTAGTATCGCCAACTCACAGGCTCAACCATCTCATATCCCAGTGAGTGATATTATCTTGTGATTCCACTTTTCTTGGGTAAAATACCCAATTCAATCAATCTATTGGTTCTCCTTCAAAAAGGAGGCAGGGGTCAAACTTCTTCTCAAAGAGGAGGTACAAACCCACCAAATCCGTCTCAAGGGACAGTTCCACTACCTACACACACAATGGCTAGAAATAATCCCCCGCCAAATCCCCCTTTTCCATACTTGGCATCCCTCAACATTCTTGATTTGACCAAACTCATGAATAACCCCATTTTACATGATTCCACTTGGCCCAATATGCCTACCAAATTACCTTAAGACATTTTGAAGTTTGAAGGAAAACTAGGGGAAGACTCTGCCAACCATGTTATGACCTTCCACTTATGGTGCTCTTCAAACAACATCATGGATGACTCCATCCTCTTGAGGTTATTTCAATGAACCCTCACTGGTACATTAGCCAAATGGTATGTGGATGAAAAATCAGTGTCCCATGTGACCTTTGAATCATTGGCCAAGGCCTTTGTGTCCTCTTTCCAATTACCAGTTCATCATGACATTGGCTTAGAACTTCTCTCCAAGTTCAAACAAACCACTTCTATCCATATTGCCAACCACATCCATGAATGGCGTCGGTGACATAGTTTGTGTAAAGAAGAAACCACCAAAGAACAATGTCTCGATTGGTTTCTTAAATCGCTCATCCCTGGGATTACCAAGGATGTAGCATCCACTTTTCCTCAATTAGAAGAAGACGTCGTTACTAAATCCCAACAATTTGACCTCATATATTCCCAGTCAGTTTACTTGTACACAATTTTTCCTAATGCACATAGACCCCTACCTATTGGCTAGCACAAACCTGGGGTTTTTCACATTGTGGATGGGTTGATTGGCTCTATGACACACCTCAACCCTTACAAACACCCATAACCTAATTATGGTGCAAATCAGTATCCTCAACCATATGGAGGGATGTCTTATTACCCTCCCCCCACTCACAAAAAATCATATCCTATTGTTCCCCCTGAGATGTTGGGGGGACCCCCACTGGTACCCCAGATGCATCTGGTCTCTCAATCAAGTACGGGTCCACCCCCAACCCCCATATATAACCCCAAAAGTGATGGAAGTACTTCAAATTACTATATGACATATGGATCGTCTCCACAAAACAATCCATATTTTCCATTTCCTAGTCCTCCCTAGTTGGTTTCTCCTCCACCAAGACAACCACATGCTGGCGTTAATGTTTTTCATCCCTCTCCCATTCAACAAGTTCATTCTTTTGAACAGTTGAATATGGAAAATCTGACTCATTAGATGAATAATTCCAAGAAGAAAGGAACAAATCGAACCAATAACAACCCGAGACCATGAGGAAATAGCCCCCAACAAAAAAGTCCTGCTAGGGGAAACTAGAATCAAGGAAACTAGAACCCCCAAGGGGGAAACAATAACAACCACGACAAGGGAAGAAAAACAATCTTAGAACTAACTTCCCTTGCCCCCTATGTGGTGAGTATGGAAATTACACTCACCACTGCCCCCAAATTACCGATTAAAAATGGATGAAAGAATCGATGAACACAAAACGTCCTCTGACACCACCTACCCCTCAACAAGCCCCACAAAAATATTTTCAACCACCACCTATAGGCGTTTTGAAGAAACCCATTCCACACCAAGGTGTGATGAATACCCAACAAGAGATAAAACTTATCCCACCACAAATGGGGCAATATCAAAACCCAGGTCTGAATCAACTCGGAAATCCAACCGATCGCAGTATCCTCCATACCAATGAAGAAGATATTCCTTTGCAAACATGAATTTGTCCATATGGCATGCCTCCTAAATCTACACCAACCACCTCAGAAACAACTCTAGCTACAACAAGAAAACCATTGATGATCCCATGCCCTAAAACTGAGCCAAACCCCTTGTATACCCTGCATACATTTACGATAGAATGTACATAACCATCATGCTAGGGTATACCATAACTACAGTTTGGTCGATGACTTAGCATAGTCTCTTACAACCATGTATTTGTTGGATTTCCTCCAAACCTTTCCATCACAACAAAAATTCTTTCTTTCTGCCTTAGGGACAGTCTACCCAGTCAATACTCGACTAATCACCTTTGATCTAGATAGCAGACAACCATGTCTCCCCAATCTTGTAGCCTTTCAGATACCAGTTAGAATCTGAAGCATCACAGTTAATCGGTGCATCATCGATGAGGGTGCATCCACATGCATCATGTCCAAAGTAGTATGGTAGAAACTTGGCTCATGTTAGCTAGTACCATTTGTCATTACCCTGCGCTCTTATGATGGTCACCCATCATCCCCTGAAGGGCTCCTCCAAAACATCCCCATAGAAATTGGGGGAAAAACATCCTAATTGACATTGAAGTTATTGACGCCCCACTTGATTACAATATCTTGTTCGGGCATATCTACATGTATTCTATGAAGGAAGTAGCCTCTTCCGTGTTTCGTATAATGATTTTCCTACATAATGGGAAAATCATCACCATCGATCAACTTACACATTAGGAGCCTAATCATTCCACCAACATTGATAACATCCTCCCTCTTGTTCGTGCTAGCTCAGATGATTTTCCAGTCATTGACATTAGCCCTCAAATATTCAAAGACCCATCCTTGTTAGGAACTTATCATGGATTACCATCTCTTCTAAAACCATCTATTTTCACACAAGTGCGTGTAGTTGCCTCTAATAGAATAGATATCAGAGACAATACTCCTCTCCTTGAGGCCCCTCCCCACATCGAAGTTCCACCAGTTGGAGATATACTACCTCAAGAATTCCCTTAGAACACCACTACACCACTTGTCTCAGATTCCCCCCCCTCCAAGGGAAAATCTTCATTTGGGAGATAGTCCCCCAATACATTACACAAATACCATTTTTATACCCCCCACCTAGAGTCCAATCATTCCAGGTCGTTTCTACCCTCACCCTTCCTAACATGGTTATCTTCATCCTTGTATGGTATCTCCATCCACCCTTTATGTTCCCTACATCATCTCTCCCTCCTCATACAGAGGGATTATCGATGTAGATCCTAGTACATGCTTCTACCACATCACCCCTTCCGCCACCCGATGATAACACCGCCACCACTGAGGGAAGACGGAAGAAGAACAAGACCATATCTCCACTCCCTCCCCGAGCTCAACCTGCTTGCTCACTATAAGAAAGAGAAGGACACCCCACTAACAGATGTCCTACTCTTCCTGAGTTACACAATATTATTCATCTCCGTAAATCAACCCCATTGATGGAAACTCCTCCAACTACATCCACTGCTACTACAGAGTCCCCAACCACACGCAAGAAAGGGTTACGAACCAATTTCACTTGTGCCATATGCTCAGAATATGGCCATTAAGCCCATCATTTCCCAACTCTACCTCAATTATGCCAAATATTAGCCATAGTACGCCACACATCTCGGCCTGATCCATCTTCGACACTCTCTATTGATTTTCACATTACTGACATTCGTTATATTTCATCGTCAGTCCCCGAGTGAATGGGATGTCCTTGTTCTCATTGTGACTCACTTTCTCATTTCACGTACTGATATCCTATGACTGTTGAATACCGAGGTCATCACTCAACCCCTATTCAACCTCATCCAATTACCCCACCATTCATTATGCAACATAATCCCCTCATACACTCCCCAAATATAGTCATTATCACCTCCCCTAAACCCGAGTCACTCCCCATTTTTCCATGGTTCACATTTCGAATGTCTGAGGATATCCCACCAAATCCTCCCAATTCTCCATCAAGTCTCCCATATGATATATTTCCCCCCACCACTATGTATTATCCACAGTGTCTTGAAATTTGGTTTATGTACAATGAGCCATCGCACCTCATATGTAATATCCCTTCTACGTCCTCATCCCTTGAGGTCAATGACACTTCTTCGGTGACGGTTCCCCTTACCATCTCCCAGGATCCTCTATATTCTCACAGGTTCCACTGTGACAAAGATATATTAGAGGAACTGAATACCCCTGATTATCCATGGAATGCACTCCATCATTGAGCACTTTTCCTCTCACAAGAGGCCTTTCACCCTCTTGGTCAAGCCTCTCTCTGCACAATCAAAACCAAATATTTTATTCCTCTGGGGCATATTGATTGGTTTGAAAACCCTATTCCTACCCCCGATGATTTTGAAGAAGGAAACATGACCAACATCTCCCCCACAGTCAAAATTGACATTTCCATTAAACCAAGCATCGCAGAAGAGATCACCAATGGCATTGCATGCTCCCCTTAAGAAATCATTGCTTACAAAGATCTCTTTGAGGAATACCGGGATATTTTTTCCTGGTCATATATGGAAATGCATGGCCTTGATCCTTCTATAGTCGAACATCATATCGACACATGGTCGGATATCACCCATGTTCATCAAAAGCAATGCCCCCTCCACCTGTCCAAACTATGTCTATCAACTTGTAATTTTCCCTAGAGGAGCATTTTTTTCATGCCACGTTCATGTACACATGCTTACTTTCAGTTTTATCAAATAACTATTGTATGTTCTTTATCATCAGATATTTTTCATGTCAAGTATTTGGATTTTTATGCAGGTACTTGTTCAACAAAAGTGCAGGCCCTTCAGGTATATGTTTGACACTGCCATGTAATTACTCCCTTTGTAAACAATTTCATATCCCAATTACACCCTCTGATATTTTCCTTTAGGGTCCTTATATCCATCTCTACAATACCCTTACCTCTACCAAATTTTGGTACTGTCAACTGATATCACTCTCACCCACATGAATTTTCCCATTCATAGTTCACCTTAGAAACTTGACACTCATGATGTTTTCACCCCCTAGGATTAGGAGTCCCGATAGTTTTTTCACTTCTGAGAATGTACCCCATACTTCTTCTTATCCTATTGCTAACCTTCCCAATGGAATACTAGGTCATATAATCCTACACTTGGTTCTGTTGACTGCACCCCTGCAATTCCATTATCCCTCCATCTCATCCACCCTCAATTTTCCCATCTTCATATTGTCTTCCATCCATTCACTCAATATAGAAACCCACCCATGGGGCCCCCACCCTCCACCAGTTCTATTTCACAAACTTGTTCCCTAAACAGGCCAATCCATCTTTCACCAAGGCACATGTTTCTATATCTGTATACTCAACCCCAATTATTCTTTATTTCATTTGGTAATTGTGTAAATCCCTTGTTTCCATTATATACATAGATTTTTTAGTCATCATCCCCAATGGACTTCTTTTACCTAACAAATCAACCCATTTCTCCCTTGGTTGGGGCATCCACCCCTTTGTTTATATATCCATATTTGAAAAAGACCGAGTATCTCAAATCCATATAACCACGATCTCTCAGTTTTTCCACTTTTTTCAGCCTCCAGCACAGTTTAACCCCATGACTAGTTTGTTGGATTACTGAGAGGGGGGGTGAATCAATAAAAGAGAAATCCAATCCTTTTTAACCATAATAATCAATTATTATATCAATGTAGAATTATCATCCAATAGTTTCAAAATAAACAATGAACAAATGAGAAGTCATACACATGCACAGTACACCAATGTTTTTACGTGGAAACCCAAAGCGGGAGAAAACCACAGAATGCTTTATCTTATATGTCTTTAAGAATTACATTCATTGGAAGCACCAACTTCCTTTGTTTTGCAGCTGCAACTGGAAGGAGGCTCCAACCCCATAATTTATTAGGCTATAACCCGAGGGAAGCTCCAACTCCCCAATTCTCTGGCTACAACCAGAAGGAGGCTATGACCCCCTATGTTTTATGGCTACAACCACCTGTCCTTTCCCCATCCAACATCCCTTACGTAGAAGTAGAATGATAGAAACACTGTCACACTATCACTGTGAGATATATTGTTGTAAACCTATACCAATCAACCTGCACCAAACAACCTGTACCAATAACTTGAACCATGCATCAACCATGCATCAACATGTACCTCAACCCGTAATCAACCTATACCATAAACAAGTGCATCAACCATGCACCAACATGTACCTCAACATGTAATCAACCTATACCATAAACAAGTGCATCAACCATGCACCAACTTGTACCTCAACCTAAAAACATTCCTTAACTTTAACAACAAGAGACTAGCATTTTAATCAAACTTTACTTTAGTCTCACATGACTAATTTAGGATTAGTCAACAACCCTAAATTGAAATAATCATAACTATATACTTGTAATGAATAAAGATCTAAAAATGGTACATAATGTTATTCAATGTCTTTTATGCAATTCCTCCAGACTTCAGTACTTGGAACCTCTTAGAAAAGGAGTTATTGCAAAAATGGCATACCTTGTTGAATTCTGGCTTATTCTAGAGAGAGAACTTGTAGAGCGTGGCCCTCACAAAATATTTGTTGTATGGATATGAAAATTGTACACAAAATACTAGAAACTGTAATCTAACCAATACATTTGGTCTTATGGAATTTGGATCTGTTATGAATAAGTTATGATGATTTTACCTGAAACACTTGCTTTAGACTAGTTTTAGGACTAGCCACAAACCCTATTTTCCACGGCATGTAACTCCAAAAATACAATGACCCGAAGTTTAAATTTGTATCCCAACTACTTGGATATGTTTCCTCAAAGGCCTCCCAATTTCATGGTCTAAATCATTCTATAGAAAACGTTATTGCGAAAATGGGGAGATGACCTGTAAATAACATACCTTAAAAAGTATCTGTTAGTCTCTAATTTTGTCTTGGTTTAGTGAGAAACCCTTGTACTAAACCCTCCTTACCCATTCCTCATTTTCCATTTTTAGCTGTTTTCTATTTTTTAGATTTTGGTATTTCATGGTTTGCATTATAATCTTGATGATTTATTTAAGCTTGATTTTGAAAGACATTGTTTAAATTTGAAGTGTCTCCTTTTTATGCCATTGGAACTTTAAAAATTCAAGTTGTTAAATGCGCTACGGGAATAATCCTATTCCGGTAGTGCCAAATAATCATGCCATAACTTGTGCCTGCCATATTGATTTAGTTATGATGACATGATCCATGAATTAAGAGTTCGTGTGTCCCCACGAAGTTTGGCAATCATTCCCAAATCCAACAGTTTCAGAATATAATTGCTATGCACGCACGCAGGGTTCATTTCAAAATCACCTGTTTTTTATTGATTATTATATGTGACCTGTTCGAGTTGGTTTAGTTCAGCCTTGCAGGGAGAAATACAAGTATCCATTCAAAGAAACAAAATATACCAACAATTGTAGGTAGTGAATTTGGAACCCGAGGATGACGGTTGCAGAATTGAGTTTAATGGTGCCAAAGAGGAGAGGACAAGTTGCCAGAATCGAACCATAAGGTGTCGAACTTCTTGAAGCCTACCCTTATATGTCCCAAAGATTTAGATACGCTGGGTGGTTTGAGTTCCTCACCACATTTCAAGGTTATGACGAGCAGGTTTCCATGGAATTTGCTTTGAACTTCGATGGTCACGAGGTCGAAATCGGCAAGATGTTGATGCTGGTGACAAAGTAGACTATATCCAAGTCTTGCAGGCTCATGGTTGGAGGGGAAATATGGTGGAAGAAGGAGCACATGGTTACTAAATTTTTAAATCAATTACTCCTTCCAGATAAGCAGAATCCAGATTGGAGAAGGGGAATTCCTCGCAGCTGGGTTCTACCCAAATGGTGCACTGCTCTAGTGGTGATTCATAGATATGTCACCTACAAAGGGATGTTTTCGTTGGTCTACATCTACCATATCAGAATACTGATGCATCTAAACGGTGACTACCCTTTAAATATTCCTTATTTCTTGCTTAAAAGTTTGAAAAAAATGTCCAAGAAAGTGCAGTCGATTCACACTAATGCCAAAGGCAGTTTGTTCCATCAAGTCCCGATTAAAACCCTAGTCATGTCTACCCTAAACGAATTACAAAATCCCTAGAATTGGCTCACGCAATCCTTAAATCCTATTACTCAATCCAATAAGTAGAAAAGAGGCAGAGGAAGGAAAACTATTAAAGAGAGTCGAGATATTTCTGATGAAAACCCTGTGAAAGATGACTCTTCTGATATCAAGGTAACTAAGAAGAGAAGAAGTAAGAGACCTAGATTGGAGTGTTAGAATATAGAAGATGGTGTGCTCATTTTACCATTGACGATACCCTCGTCACCCAACCATAGGCCGAAGCCTCCCTCCAAGCACCTTAACCTTGACCTGAGAATTCCTCTGGAAGCAAACCCTAGGCTAGATAGAAAAACAAGGAGTAGCGCATCAATCCCCAAGGATAGCGCATCACAAAAATATGATCAGATAGTCCAAACCCTAGCCAAGAGATATTCAATCCAATAATGAAACTAGTTTCTACTGTAGCTGCACCTGCAACCCTCCTCCAAACCTGTGCACCAACTGCAACTGCAGTGCGCACCAACTAGGAAAACTGTAGTATTGAGATATGACAAATGAGAACTAGTGCCCTGTATTTATACTGGTTCTGCCAGATTTGCTGGGGCCGACTTCTCCTTTTAGATAGTGTTTGTTCAATATATTATTATTATTTATGGCCGACTTCTTCTCTTGGAGGCTAATAGCCTAATATAAATTATCTTCTTTAGCTGACAAGGCTTCTAGGGTTATTAGCCAATTCATTAGGGTTTCTCTTGCTTCCTGGAGTCTTCTATTCTCTTCAAGTTCACACATGGGGGTAAATACCTCCCACAGCTACCATAATATTAACACTCCCTCCTAGCTAGAGAGGTATTTACAGGTAATGGACTTGAGCACAAAACATACCATTTACCCAGTAGCATCAATATAGTCATCTAGACTATTTCATGACTAGATCATGAGCATCACCATCACCATTAACTGCATCATCTCTCGAAACCATACTTCATCTGAGTAGTTAGATATGATGTTGGATAATTCACTCTCACCATGGAGTGATACAAGAGGAGTAAAAGCTCTGAACTGTTTTCCGTCTGGAAAATCTCTGCTCATCATTCATCTAAATGATCATCTCCAATAATCTGCTCATAGTCTTCAAGGCAATTAGAACAAGGATTGAACACACCTGTGTCTATTCATAGTAGTACACAACTACAATCCAATGGTTAACTACCACATCAAGTAACACACAAGTACTTGATCAGCAATGTATAGTTACGAGCAGTGAAACAAATTCACCACAGTAGTCCTCATCTACTGTCATATAGTCTTCATAAAAAACATCTGAGAGCATCCTGCATAGAAACAATGTTATGATAAAAACTGTATCATCTGGGCCAATATTTCACTCATGTCTATGAGATCTGAAAGAATGTTTGCCACCACAGTAGTCTTCATCTTCATAGAAACAATGTTATGATAAAAACTGAATCAACTGGGACAATATTTCACTCACGTCTGTGAGATCTGAAAGAGTGTCTGCCCTCAGTATAGAATATCAACAATGATCATCTGGGACAATATTTCACTCACATCTGTGAGATCTGAAAGAATGTCTGCCCTCAACATAGAATATCAATAATAGGCTATCTACCCCATTCTTCTCAACCAAGGAAGAAGGATTGTTTTTTATTTCTAAACCCGGACCATTTCCCACCCTGGGCCATTCTTCCGACACTAAACAAGGTGTAACCTGGAGAGAATGAGTCTTCCCTCGAGAAATGCTTGGACCATTCCTTACCATGGGCCATTCCTCCGACACTAAAGAAAGTGTAACCTGGAAGGAATGAGTTTTCCCTAAGGAATGACTATCCTGGACTATTCCCCACCCTGGGCCATTCTTCTGACACTAAACAAAGTGTAACCTGGAAAGAATGAGTCCACCCTCGAGGAATAACTGTCCCTGATTGCTGAGCCTAGACTAATCCCCACCCTGAGCCATTCCTCCGACACCAAACATGTGTAGCCTGGAGAGAATGAGTCTGCCCTCGAGGAGTAACTGTCTGGACCATTCCCCACCCTAGGCCATTCCTCCGACACTAAACAACATGTTACCTGGAAAGAATGAGTCTTCCCTCGAGGAATTTCTATCCTGCTTCAACCTCCAAAATGGACGATTCTTTGAAACTTCTCACAACTGTGAACTTCGAAAGAATGACTACCCGGCGAGGCAAACCATTCTACTTGGCCACTACTCAGAGTGACTGCCAAGAAGAATGACTGTCCTAGACCACTCCCCATAATGAGAAGTCATTGTCTATGATACATCAGCAATCAGTCTACCTCCCATGTTAACTACAATGGGAAGCCACTGTCCCTCAGAAATATCAATCCACTTTCCGAACAGGAAAGCATCTGTCCAATCTAGACTTTTACAAAGATAAATGCTCCCTCCTAACTGGAGAGTTATTTCAATCACAAAAATAAATGTTTGCGTAACTTCTTCTAGCTTGGAGAGTCTTCCCTTCTAGTTAATAGAGTTATTTCCATGAGCTCTAGCTTGAGTATGCAAGTTCTTTCATCTTGAATATGGGCTTTACCAAAATGTATGCTTATCTGCTCATCTGTGGAGATATGTATTGGAGAATCACTTTCTCCTTTATGGACTTCATCATGGATAATGTAATTCTTGTACTGTAATCTGGAACACTGTGAAGGCTTCTTGTAGATGTGAACAATAGAGTATATCATAGTTGGAGAACTGGAACATATCCATGTGGTACTTCTTCTGTCATCATGAGATCTGATCTTCTGAGTAGTCATCTTGATGTTATAGGAAATCTTCACCATGCTTCTGCTGTGCACTGGAGGTTCTCCACCAAGTTGTCTTCTTCTTATTTTCATACAAGAGTCTCTTTCTGGTATGTCTCAAAGTCTTGATATTTCTCTTTATATTTTCTTTATTCGATTTCTCTGGAGAACATTCTTTGCATTCGTCTGGTGTAGAATTCTAACTCATGGATGTTGTGGATAATATAATGACTTATATAGAGATAAGTCTGGTGTACTGGAAAAATCAAGCATCATAGTCTTCTCCCTCCATTTGGGAGAACCTCTGGTTCTGGATCTCGTAATGCTTTCATTCATAAGTCTTTCATACATTGTTCTTCATCACGACTTTCAGTTCTTCTGCTTGATTGCCTTTTAGTGAGTTCATATTAGGTTGGTAATCTTGTGATTCTTGATACAATTACTGGTTGTTATGATTCTTCTTTCTTGGAATCTTTATGTTCTTCTTTTTCTTTAGCTCTTGGGTCCATGGAGTTTCTTATATATTCTATGTCCTAGAGATTCCACTTCTTACCTTCATTATAGGATCATGGATCTGGATGGACAACCAAGAATACTTTAAGGCTTTTCTTCGAAGAGGTCTTCTTCTGTAGTTGAGCTGAACATGTACTGTCTTTCATGACTGCTACCATGGATATATACATTTCATCATCTTCAATGGATCATAGGATTAGATCCCTCCTAATCCTTGCTTCATGTAAGAGTGCATATAATCTTCTCCCTTCGTCTGACTGCATCCGTCTCCATCCTTATTGTCTTCTATATAATAGAGTCCACGCTTCCATCTGCATCCTTATTGTCTTCTGCAATATATAATTGGCTCTCTTGTCTTAACAGAGTCCACGCTTCTATTTTATTTGTCATCATAAGTCTTTCTTCATTTTCCTTTCGATTGTTGACTTCTTTCTATCTTTACTTTTTCCAAGTCTCTTCAAGATTGATTTATGATTTCGGTCTTATCTTGTAATGTCTTCCACATGATTTGTATTTCATCCTCCCATATTTATTATCTAATGATATTCATCTTTGTCTTGTTGTTCTTTCATAGGTATAGTTATTCTTGGAACACATTATCTTCCAAGAGATAGATATACAAGATATGTACAGAGATGAAGCAAGCAAGATATGTACAAGAAAATAAGAAGAGTGTTGTTACCTTTTAGTAGAGGAAATCTTTTCCATCCTTCTTAGTCTTCTTTGTTGGTTCCTTTTCTTCGGCAATCGATGCTTCATGTTTCTTGTTTCTTTTCTTTAGCTCGGGAAATTTATTTCTGTAGTGACCGTACTTCTGACAGTTGAAGCATTGTATTTCTGAGATGTCTTTCTCTTGATTTGGCTTCCTCCTTGAACCGAACTTCTTTTTGTTTCTGAAGTTCTTGAATCTTGTTGTGAAGGCTTGATCATCGTACTTCTTTTGAGGTTTCTCTTTTGCATTGATCCTTGATTCTTCTTGAGCACAGCAAGTCCAAAGTTCTTCAAATGTCGAGTACTCCTTCCTTGTGTTCATGCTTGCGGCAAATGCATCCCATGTCTTAGGAATACCATTGAGTACAATGTTCACCAATTCCTTTTTTGAAGTGATCTCTTCAATAGCTTGTAGTTGATCTCTTATCTAGGAGATCCTTACAAAGTATGATGTTATGTTGTCATCATCATTCATCTTCGTGTCACGAACCTCATTCTTCAAACTCATAACTTGTCCAATGTTTCTGACTGAGAAGAGATTTGTTAGGGAATCGTACATCTTCTTCGATGAGTCAAGATGGGAGATGTAGGGTATGAAGTGGTATTTTATAGAATCCACTATGATACTCATGGCATTGATGTCAATGTCTTTGAACTTCTCCATAGCTGCAACATTCTGCGGTTCCTTCTCTTCTCCTTCTTTAAACTCTGGCTTCACGATCTTTCCTTTCACAATATCTAGCACTTTATTCTTAGCAAGGATGAGGTCAATCCTTGTCTTCCATTCTCTGAAGTTAGAGGCTCCATCTAGCTTTTTCTCAGACTTCATAGAATTCGTGATGGCTTGCTTGACTTGGTCAAACCCTAGATTTGACCAGAAATTCAAACTTCATGTCTTGGCCTTCTAAGAGTACCAAGAGATGCGTTGGGCTAGGGAACATTGATCTATCTGGAGATTAGGTCAATCTAGTCACTTAAGGTTCCTCAATAAGATGTTTAGGGTTTCTGCAACTGCTTCTGCTGGTAACCCTAGCTGCAGTGCTTTTGGAAGCTGCTCCTGCTATTAACCCTAGAGGAAGTTCCTCAATGAGCTCAATGTCTAGCAGTTATGTTTCCTTCCAACGTTTTAGGTCGACTGAAGGGGTGTTGGCCCATAACCTGTTAGAATATAGAAGATGGTGTACTTGTTTTACCATTGACGATACCCTCGTCACCCAACCACAGGCCGAAGCCTCCCTCTGAGCACCTTAACCTTGACCTGAGAATTCCTCCGGAAGAAAACCCTAGGGTATATAGACAAACAAGGAGTAGCACATCAATCCCTAAGGATAGTGCATTACAAAAAGATGATCAGATAGTCCAAACACTAGCCAAGAGATATTCAAGCCAATACTAAAACTAGCTGTTGCTGCAGTTGCACCTAGAACCCTCCTCCAAACCTGCGCACCAACTGCAACTACAGTGTGCACCAACTAGGAAAACTGCAGTCCTGAGATATGACAAATGAGAACTACTGCCCTGTATTTATACTGGTTCTGCCAGATTTTCCGGGGCCGACTTCTCCTTCTAGATAGTGTCTGTTCAGTATATTATTATTATTTCTGTCCGACTTCTTCTCTTGTAGGCTAATAGCCTAATATAAATTATCTTCTTGAGCCGACAAGGCTTCTAGGGTTATTAGCCAATTCATTATTGTTTCTATTGCTTCCTGGAGTCTTCTATTCTCGTTAGGTTCACACGTGGGGGTAAATACCTCCCGCAGCTACCATAATATTAACAGGGAGCCTGAAACTGAAATTTTTCCTAAAGAATATGTTAAAGGAGAGACAGAGTCAGATAATGATTTCACTGCTCAAACTATAGTCAAGTCTGAAATGCCATCAACCAACAAAAGGAACGTTGCAATTAAAGGTAAAAAGGATAAAGGTGTGTGTGTATCACAGAAGCCTCGGAGAAATTCTACCAGGGATACTAATAAGTAGGTTGAACTCAAAGGCAATGTTCAATCCGAGAATCAAATAACAAAACACCATAATCATAGAAGATTATTCTGAGGATGTTGAAACAAGTACCAGGAAAAGAGCAAAAAAGACCCCATTTCCCAATAAATCTGTCAGCAAAGGAAAGAGAATACTTACACCACCTACATGCCCTGTAACAAGAGCTTCGATTGGATTAGCTAAGGCTAAAGAGATGGCTAAAGGCATCAATGAATTCCCTGAAGAAAAACAAGATTACTTAGAAGACTCAGATTACTTACCAGATGTACCTGGAGCTGTAGATTCATCAAGTTCTGAAGAATAACATAGCTCAGAATTAATCTCAAAATACCAGGTTAAAGACAAGGAACCTAGTGTTACCTTAAGTCTGAATGAAACTGCACCCTCTGAAGATTGTTCAGGATTCAAGGTCGAGATAAGAAATGATAAGGAAAAGATTAAGGAATTTCAGAAAACCATAAAACAATTAAAGAAGGAAAAGATGCAAATAGAACAATGGAATGCTCGCCAGCAAGAAAGGATTCAAAGTCTTAAAAAGAAGAAGAAGGAGCAAAGGGCATTTCTTAAGGAACTCAGAGAGATCAATTTCAGAATTTACTGGCACAATGTTGTGTTAACCACGAAGCTCAAGCAAAAAAATTCCAAAGCCACTGCTATGATTTTAGCCTAAAGGTAACATGAAGATTGGTTACAATTTTGTTTAAAGGTTCTCCAGGAGATATGGAAACAAATTACTCATTTTGATAAGGGAGATGTTAAGACTTCAATATTCTTTACAGAGTCAAACAAAATCCCTATTTTGAAGAGTTAAATGTAATGTTGGCAATGTTTGTTATATCAAGTTGTTGAGCTGTGGACTATTTTGGGGTAGAAGCTCATTTAGAGTGAATTAATTTAGGAGTTGGATACTTTTTTATTCTAGTCATTTAAATTTGTTCTAGATAATAGGATCTGGAAGTCTTATAGATAGTTTAAATAGATAGAAGACAGACCATATGAGGGTCGAGAATTTGGAGATCTAGAAAAAAATTTTGTGGAGATTATTGTAAAAGGCATGTTTGTTCAATTGACACTTAATAGCAAAGGCATATGGATGGTTAGACCTTCCTTTTTCTACTCTGTTATTTCATTTTTCATGCTTGAATTTATTATTCAAATTGCAATGCTTTTGGTTCTTGAATGTTAATTTATACAGTGAAGATTTTGCTGTAGAGATAATTTTTCAAGTAATGATTTCAATTTGATACCCCTGTTTCTTTATAATATATTGAAACTAAACTTTGCGAAATTGACAAATTGAAGATTTCACTTTACTTTTTCTTGAATTGGTTTACTCCATCTATGTACCTACCTATTATTCAACCAATGGGATATGCAATGTGTTAGTGATATTTCTTGTATCGGGATTAGGCGTACCTAGGTTTGTAGTTTGTACGAGAAGCACCTGAGCATAGCACGAGAGAATCCCATTTTGTAGCAGCAAGTCAAGCGAGCGGGTGAATTTTTGCCATCGACAACCGAGATCAATACATAAAAACAGATCGACGATCATTGGGTTATCGGGACCAACCAGATGCCCAGGGTTTAACAAGGGGAAGCGCCATGGGCCAAAGAAAATATGGACCGTCCGATCCAACTGGGACAGGTGGCATCCGGTTGGCATATCGGGTATCGGAGTTTCGAGGAGCAGGCACCCCTCATTTCTTGTATTTTGAAATCCCGAACCACGAATTTCCGATGGCGCCCAGAATCGGGCCCATGGTTTTGGCGCATGGTCATCAAGAAGGAGGCCTGGGGAATGGGTGTTTATGTTTGTCATTTGGCCACTCGGGCCCCGAAACGTCGAACTAAATCACAGAGGGAAGGCATAGTGATGTACCAGATGTCTATTCGACATGGGCTAAATCTCAGTACTTGCTAAAGATTAATGAAGAAAAGAGAGGGTGGCTCAAACCTCACCTCACTTATTTATTGCAGAGTATGGAGGTCCCAACCGAAAGTCTGCCCAGGAGGGTCCCCTGTACCATTTATCCTCGGGGAAGCCACACTGAGTCTTCAATCCGCCAGAGGAACCCGCACATGCCAATTCAACATTCAAAGGGCTCAGGTACCACCCTAGTGTGAGCCATGCTGAATTAAAGAGGTGTATTACAGGGGAACAAAGGACAAATTTGATTGAGGAGACGTCACCCTTTGAAAGTTTTGAGACGCCTTCACTGGACGAAAGGAAGGGAAGAGTATATGTAGGAATTTTTTCCATTTTGTAATCATCGATGGTAGAGCAGAGCTCCCTACTATAATGTTTTGGCAGCTATCCTAGCTTTTAGTTTATGCATCTGTATATGAGATTTCTTGTTTTATAACAGACAGTTCTTCTTACTCCATCTAGTTTTCATCTTATGCTAAGAGAGTTCATGAACGACTGACTCATGCGAATTATTGCAGTTCTGCTATGATAAATGATTTATTGTTGCATTATTGCATTCTCTGGCCTTGTGTTTGAATGTAAGATGATATTGCATTTGGACATCTTCTTCCTCAGCCTGTTAGAAACCCGATGTTAATAACAGACCTCTGCTTTTCTCTTATATAAGTCTTCCACCTGTTCACCCTTTACTACAGCTCACTGTCTGAAGTTTACGCAAGACCTCACTTGCTCATGCATACCTAGCCTAGTTTCAGAGTTGGAACTCTATTGTTTTGAGTTTCCCGCCATTTGATCACCCATATATGAACAACCGTGACATAAAAATGATGGACGTTGGGCTCTTCTCTTGATAGAAATCAGGGAGTGACTTCCATCGCCAACATTTCTAGCGTCGTTGCCAGGGACGAAGTTGAATATTTTCCCTAGGCAGAACAACAACGATCAGCTGATTATGAAGGTGCATCAGACATCAAAATTATCAAGATTGCTACTGTGCACCTAGTGACTCCATTGTGACGACTCCATTGGGGAGAACCTGCTCTATCAATTGTGGCTTTCAGAGGTAGACATACGCGGTCCCATCCATAGCTTCCCCTAGCTACACCTGAAACCGATCCAGAGGTGGTTCTCAGAAAAGGAAAGGCCCCTGAAGCAGAAGATTCCACCGCCAAAACAGGTAATCCACCATCTCCTTCTGTAAGAACTCCGTTTTCTCCTCCTCAATTTCTTAATAGACCTCCTTCAGAAGTTTCCCGTTTCCTAAATTTTGGGAGTGTTCCTGTTGAGTTTCCCCCTCCTGGTCTGGGATTGGAGGGAGAAATCCTTGTCACTCCCCTCTCCTCTGAAGCTATACCTTGGCGTAGACCCACGACCAAAGAAGATTTCCCCACTCCTGCACAAGGAGGAGCACATGCTGACTTGAGCTCGTTAGCTTTCTCCTTAAATCCTCTCTTGTTTCCCACTCCACTTCGAGACTCATCCAAATTCTCCTCCACCTAATATTCCTATGGCCGGTGCTAATCCCCCTCTGAATAGAATGGACTCCATAGTTGTTGCTAGGTATGCTCCCATGATCTTGCCTCATCCCACGAATCCTTTCCCTGCTGGAGATTACTTGAAATATATGCCCAAGTTCACCAGGGAAGGGGACATAACTGCATAAGAACACCTGGCTGCTTTCTACAGTTATGCAGACAACCTGAACATTGGAGATGAAGATGTCTGGATGAGGGTTTTTGTCCAGAGCCTGGATGGTGAGGTAAGGAAATGGTTTAGAGGATTAGCTCCCGGATCTATTGCTGGAATTGAAGCCCTGGATAATGCTTTCCTAAGGCAGTGGGGAGATAAGAAGGATTTCATGTATTACATGACAGAGTTTGGGTCGTTGAAGAGAAAGGAAGGAGAGTCTATCCCCGACTTCTCGAAGAGATTTAATAAAATGTACAACAAAATCCTTGCTGAGATAAAGCCCTCCGAAGCCTTTGTAATGATCACTTACTCCAATGCTTTTGATCCTGAATTCTGCCTACTACTGAGGGAGAGAAGAGCTGCTATGTTGGCTCACATGCAGGATGTGGCCATGGATGTATAATCTAACATATTGGTTGTCAAACGACTCAGGAACGCAGGTGATAGAAATACGCCCAAGAACAGGCATGAAACTTCCTCATCCAGTTCCTCTCCCCTACCCCATCAGATAGATGAGACAGCTAGAGCAATAAAATTTCTTGCTGCCAAGGTGGAGAGGTGGGAATTAGAAGGGAAGCCCATGTACAGAAATCCCCAAAACACTGATAATAGAGGTTTCAGACGACCTGCTAACAATATGCCTTAGGTTTTCCCGAGGGAACAAGGGCGAAAGGACAGAGAAGATCAAAGGGTTCAAGCCCCCCTCCAAAATAACCTAGTTGATCATGAGGAAAGAGAGGAGATAGACGAGTTTGGCCCTGAAATTCACTATATTGAAGAAGCTCCCCCTTTTCCCCATTTGACACAGTCCGCATATGAAGGATCACTGATGAGGGCTCAAATTCATGAGCTGGGGAAAGAACAGAGGGCCGGTCACACTTCTAACAGATATAATCTCAGATCGAGAAGGAATGAAGGAGACTTCGACAGCCAAGACCAGCCTCTCATAGCAGATAGGCTTACTAAAACTGCAGAAACCACAACTAAAGAAAAGAAAGCTCAGAGTGCCTCGCCTGTAGCCAAAGAGCATGTCACTGAGGTAAAGGGAGCTTCAAAACCTATCCCCTCCTTCAATTTTAAGCATGAGATTCAGAAGATTAGAATTCCTGTACCCCTCTTAGAGCTAGTTAAAAACGAAGATTTTAAAAGATCCCTCTCCAAGATGCTACAATCCGAGTCCCCCCAGCCCCCCACTGACTCAGTAAACCTTCAAGATGAGAAGCCAGCCGTCATCTTAGGCCCCATGGTAGAAGACAGAGATGACTCATCCTCCCCCTTCTACACATCCCTGAACATACATGATAAAGTGTTGCATAACTGCCTCATGGATCCAGGGGCTTCCCATAATATTATGCCAAAAATAGTCATGGAAGAATTGGGACTGGAGGTGACAAGAAATTATCATGATTTATATTCCTTCGATTCAAGGAGAGTGCAGTGCCTAGGAGTCATCAAAGACCTGGTGGTTTTCCTGTTTCAGCTGCGCATGAAAAGTGTAGTCATAGATATTGTGGTAGCCGACGTTCCCCCCAAATTCGGTATGTTTTTGTCTAGATCATGGATCAAAAAACTGGGAGGGACACTACATTTGGATCTCACATATGCCACCATTCCAGTCTTCGAAGGGGAACAAAGGAGATTATACAAAGAAGCCCAGCTGGCCTATATTGTCAGTGATGAAGCAGACCCTACCAATCACCCCATCTTTGCACTTGACACCGACTTGGGGTCTAGTTTGCTGCAGCTTACCGATGCCCCTGAAAGCTCTTTACTAATCAAAAAACATCCCAGCCCTGACCATCCGATTTCCCCTCAAATCTCCTCTGTGTGGAAGATGTTTTTTGACGGAGCTTCTTCTAGCGAAGGCGCCAGCGCTGGAGTGGTTTTCATATCACCTTGTCAAGAAGTCGTGTCTCTGTCATACAAGATGGAATTCGAAGCCACCAACAATGTGGCAGAGTATGAAGCTCTTGTTCTGGGTATGAGGGCCACAAAGGAAATGGGAATTAAAGAGATAGCAATATTTGGAGATGCTGAGTTAATTATTCAGCAGGTAAGGAATGTTTATCGTGCCCAAAATCCATGGCTTAGGAATTATCAGAATGAAGTATGGGACCTTATTGATAATTTCTTCTTGGCTTTAAACATTTCTTTCATTCTGAGGGGACAAAATACTTTGGACGATTCTTTAGATGTCTCAACTAGTGTGCTCAAATTTCCTTTGCTACCTATGGTAGAAAATGATGTTGATATAAGATATAGGCCCTCGGTGACAGAAAATGTCAAGCATTGGAAGGTGTTCGAGGATGATTCTGAACTCGAAAGGTTTCTCCAATCAGTCGACAAATTTTCCACGTTGCATATTGACCAGGATCCCGACCTGGAAGGTGACCCTCGTCTTGAGGAGTTTGTAAATAAAATCGCTAATCATCAGATCATTCAGCTGCCCAACAATCACATTCCCAGAGGAATTGTCCCTTTAGAAATATTGTTCAATGGGAATGATGTGCCAGTAAAGGGCAAGGTCTCAAATGAAGATGTCGATACAACCGAATGCAACATTGGTTCACAGGAGGAGCCTAGATTTGCCAAATTGTCAAGCAGCCTGACTAGTGAACAGAGGGCCGAGTACATGGAGCTGCTGAGAGATTTCGTCGATGTGTTTGCATGGACATACGAAGACCTCAAGACGTATGACACATCTATCATCGAGCACAAGATCCCGTTGAAGGAAGAATCTAGGCCTTTCAGGAAAAAGCTAAGACAGATAAACCCCATGTTTCTTCCCGTCATGGAGAAGGAAGTTAAAAAGTTGTTGGATGCACAAATCATTGTCCCCTTGAGATATTCCGAGTGGGTGGCGAACTTGGTCCCAGTAAGGAAGAAAAGCGGGGAAATCAGGCTTTGTGTTGATTTTAGAAACCTGAATAGAAGCTCAAAGAAAGACAACTACCCCTTACCTAAGATGGAACACATATTGCAGAGGGTAACTGGAGCATCTAGGATATCCATGATTGATGGGTTTTCAGGGTATAATCAAATATCATTCATGCCTGAGGACAGAGAAAAGACAACCTTTACCACTCCCTAGGGCACACTCATGTATGTCAAAATGCCTTTCGGATTGATGAATGCAGGAGCAACGTTTCAGTGAGCTATGGATATAGCATTCATCGGGGAGCAGGACTAGTTTGTGGTAATCTATATGGATGATATCACAGTCTTCTCCAGGATAGACAAGGAGCACCGCTGTCATATGAAGAGAGTCTCCTTGAAGTGTCGAAGGTTTGTCCTATCCATGAACCCCAAGAAATCTTTGTTTGCTATGAAGGAGGGGAAGTTATTAGGCCATATAGTGTCAGCAGAGGGAGTGAGGATTGATCCTAGCAGGGTAGAAGCAATTCAGACCCTTTCACTTCCCAGGTCTAAGAAAGAGGTCTAGGCATTTCTAGGAAAGATTAACTTCCTGAGGAGATTCGTCTCAAATTTTTCTGAACTGGTAAAACACATCACAGCAATGCTCAGAAAGGGAAATGAAGTGAGATGGACCGCTGAGCCCCGGGCATCTTTTGACCAAATAAAAAAGGCATTGACTGAGATACCTGTGCTTATCAGTCCTGACTATTCCAAGGAGTTCCTAATTTTCTCCTTTGCTTCTTTCGATACAGTGGCGGCGGTCTTATTGCAGAAAAATGAGGAAGGGTGTGAGCAACCCATTGCTTTCTTCAGCAGGGCGTTAAGAGATGCAGAGAGAAGATATGAAATCATGGAGAAGCAAGCCTATGCCTTAGTGAAAGCTCTTAAATCTTTCAGAGTCTATGTCTTGCATTCAAAAGTAACAACATATGTTCCTTCAGCTTCCGTGAAGGACATCCTTGTGCAGCCCGATGTAGATGGGAAAAGAGGCTGATGGATCGCTAAGATCCTAGAATTTGATATGGAGATCAAGCCCACCAAGTTGGTTAAGGGGAAAATTTTGGCCAAGCTATTGGCTGAATCCAACTACGAATCCTTAGGGGTTAGTTTCATCAATACTCGCCCAGGATCTCAGCAAGCTGAATTACCCAACCCATGCTCTCAAGATGGCTTATCGCTGGCAGAATGTGCCTGGTATCGTGACGTTCTATATTTCCTGCAGGAGTTGAAGCCCCCTGATGGAATGGGAAAAAGAAAAGCAAGGGCTCTAAAGCTCAAGGAGGTCAGGTATTGCCTCATCGACCAAACCTTGTACTGGAAAGACCCTCTAGGGGTATTTCTGAGATGCCTGGACCCACAGGAGGCCCAGAAGGTTACGTTTGATTTTCATAGCAGCCTTTGCGAAGGTCATCATTTCTGGAAGAACCACAAGATACTCCGAGCTGGGTATTATTGGCCCACTTTATTCCCCGATGTTTACAGGGAGATCAGAGCTTGCACCAAATGTCAAAAGTTCTCAGGAAGGTAGTAGCTCAAATCGCTACCATTAAAACTAATAGTGGTTTTGGCACCTTTTCAGCAGTGGGGGTTGGACTTCATCGGAGAAGTTCATCCTCCCTTAAGTGGTCAACACAGATGGATCCTGACTGTGACAGATTATTTCACCAAGTGGATAGAAGCGGTCCCCACCAGAAGCGCATCACACAAAGTAATCATCAGCTTCCTAGAGGACATCATAGCCCGATTTGGCTGTCCCAGCAGAATCATCACTGATAATGCTGCTTCTTTCAAATCTGAACCTTTAATTAAGTTCTGTGAGTAGTTTCAGATCTCGCTAGTTCACTCCACCTCCTACTATCCCCAGGGAAATGGTTTAGCATAATCCTCTAACAAAAGCCTGATAAAGATCATCAAAAGATTATTAGAGGATAACAAAAGAGCCTGGGATTCAAAGTTGAAATTTTCTCTGTGGGCCGATCGTGTCACGATGAAGAAGTCTCTGGGCACCTCACCATTTCAGCTAGTCTACGTAGCAGAGGCAGTTTTCCCTACCCATCTCGCCTTACCTGTGGTGAATTTCTTTCAAGACTATGAGGGAGAACCAAATCATATGATCAGAAGAATTCATCAGATTTTGGAAGTGCAGCAGAGCAGAGAACAAGTGAGGGACACAACTTACAGTCATCAACAGAAGATCAAGCAGGCTTTTGACAGGAAGGTCAGGAAAAAGGAGTTTGAGATCGGGGATTTGGTATTTAAGTGGGACGCGCCCAGACATGATAAAGGAAAGCACAGCAAGTTCGACGCCCTCTGGGTCGGTTCCTTCAAAATATCTGAGATCTTCTCCAACAACACATACGGGTTACAGGATCTGGAGGGTGAAGAGGTTTTCAACAGCCCAGTGAATGGGCATTTTCTGAAAAAATGCTTTATTTGAGCCTTAGACGGCTCCTCTGTTTGTAAATATTGTCTTTTAGTTCTTTGTTTAGTTTCTTTATGTATGTTTTCAGCCTAATAAGTGACTCCATAGCCAAATAGCAAGGCACTGAAGCTGCGGAGGGAGTTCTTAGAGCATCGCAGGGACGACTCTATCCCCCATGGAGCCTAATGTTAGCGATATTTCTTGTATCGGGATTAGGCGTACCCAGGTCTGCAGTTTGCACGGGAAGCACTTGAGCATAGCATGAGAGAATCCCATTTTGTAGCAGCAAGTCAAGCGAGCGGGCGAAGTTTTTCCATCGGCGGGCGAGATCCATCCATAAAAACAGATCGATAGTCATCGGGTTATCGGGACCGACCAGTTGCCCAAGGTTTAGCAAGGGGAAGCGCCATGGGCCAAAGAAAATTTGGACCATCCTATCCAACTGGGACAGGTGGCATCTGGTCGGCATATCAGGTATCGGAGTTTCGAGGCGCTGACACCCCTTGTTTCTTGCATTTTGAAATACCGAACCCCGAATTTCCGATGGCGCCCAGAATCGGGCCCATGGTTTTGGTGCCTGGTCATCAAGAAGGAGGCCCGGGGAAGCGGTGTTTATGTTTGTCATTTGGCCACTCGGGCCCCGAAACGTCGAACTAAGTTGCAGAGGGAAGGCACAGTGATGTACCAGATGCCGATTCGACGTGGGCTAAATCTCAGTACCTGCTGAAGATTAATGAAGAAAAGAGAGGGTGGCTCAAAACTCACCTCGCTTATTTATTGCAGAGTATGGAGGTCCCAACCGAAAGTCTGCCCGAGAGGGTCCCCTGTACCATTTCTCCTCAGGGAAGCCACGCCGAGTCTTCAAGCCGCCAGAGGAACCTGCACACGCCAATTCGACATTCAAAGGGCTCAGCTACCACCCTGGCATGAGCCATGCTGAATTAAAGAGGCATATTATAGGGGAACAAAGGACAGATTTAATTGAGGAGATGTCACCCTTTGAAAGTTTTGAGATGCCTCCACTGGATGAAAGGAAGGGAAGAGTATATGTAGGCATTTTTTCCATTTTGTAATCATCGATGGTAGAGTAGAGCTCCCTACTGTAATGTTTTGGCAGCTATCCTAGCTTTCAGTTTATGCATCTGTATATGAGATTTCTTGTTTTATAACAAACAGTTCTTCTTACTCTGTCTAGTTTTCATCTTATGCTAAGAGAGTTCGTGAACGACTGACTCGTGTGAATTATTGCAGTTCTGCTATGATAAATGATTTATTGTTTCATTATTGCATTCTCTGGCCTTGTGTTTGAATGTAAGATGATATTGCATTTGGACATATTCTTCCTCAGCCTGCTAGAAACCCGATGTTAATAACAGACCTCTGCTTTTCTCTTATATAAGTCTTCCACCTGTTCACCCTTTACTACAGCTCACTGTCTAAAGTTTACGCAAGACCTCACTTGCTCATGCATACCTGACCTAGTTTCAGAGTTGGAACGCTATTGTTTTGAGTTTCCTACCATTCGATCACCCATCTATGAACAACTATGACATAAAACTGATGGGCGTCGGGCTTTGCTCTTGATAGCAATCCGGGAGTTACTTCTGTCACCAACACAATTTTTTAATCTTGATTTTCATGCCATGCTATAAAATTGACCTAGTTTTCAACCATTATACCAAAACCAAATCATAAAACCCTCAAAAAACACTTTGCAATAAAATCAATGATGCCCTAGCTTGCCCTTACCAGTTGAGTGCAACTTTAGGGACTAACATTTTTGGCGCCATTGCCAGGGATGAAGAAATGAAGATAGCTTCCCTAGGGAAATGAGAAGTTTTAGATTCAGATCTTGATGGTGAACAAGATCTTGGTAATTTTCTAAAGACTGTGATTATTCACCTGGCGACTCCTCTGTAGTAATTCTATCTCCTAAGAAAGAAGGGAAACGACCTAAAATTCCAAAAAATCCTCCACCATCAAATAAGAGACCAATAACATGGAAAAATCCAGAACCCAAGCCTATAGTAGCAGTGCCAGATACTGAAAAAATACTAAGAAAGACTAAAGTTCTTCCTGGTTAGTCTTCACATTCAAAAGGGAAATTATCTTCTGAAAATTCTCAGGTAGAGTCTTCTAAAATCATTAAAACCCAAGCAAATGAAGATTTGAAACCCGAAAGTGAAATTAAGCCTGTTGTTGAGTCTGATACAGTTTCATTCCCAACAAATGTTTCAGAATTAAGTTCAGAACAAAGGAAGTTGCTTATTGAACTTATTAAACAGGAATATCCATACTTGTTGTCTAAAATTGGAGATTTTAGATTTCCCAACACAAGTGTTAAGAGTGAAATAGAGACTTCTTTGTCAGCTTGTGAATCTTTCTCATTTGAAGATTTTAGAACACATTATTTTTATTTTGATAATCCTTTGTTTCTCAGTCCATTAGCTGATCATAGTCCAGAAGAGAAATCTCCATCTGTTGAAAGACAAGATTCAAGTACAATACATATAAGTTGTAATATACAAGGGATTGTTTCACCCACAACATCACCAATCTTGCTTACCCCCCAAGCTCTAAACACAACTAATATGGTCGTAGACAGAATGGACCAAATAGTTGCAGCTAGGTATGCTCCCCTAGTACTTCCTCAAGTCATGTATGCTTTTCCACCAAATGATTATATGAGATATTTTCTTAGATTTAATGGAGATGGATCAATTATTGTTGAAGAGCATTTGAGTTCATTTTATAGTTTTGCAGACAATTTCAATGTAGAGCATGTTGATGTATGGATGAGATTATTCGTACAAATTTTAAATGGGGAAGCAAGAAAGTGGTTCAGGAGTTTGCCTGCTAATTCAATAGCTGATATTGTAGCTTTAGATGAGGCCTTTTTAAATCGATGGGCAGATAAAAAAGACTTTCAGTATTACCTTACTAAATTTGGTGCTTTAAGGAGGAAACAAGGAGAATCAATTCCTAATTTTACCAAAAGGTTCAACCTGATGTACGGTAAAATTCCGAAGGAGATAAAACCTTCAGAAACATCTGCTAAAATCATTTTTGCCAATGCATTCAATGATGAATTTTCCTTATTGCTTAGGGAAAGAAGAGCCACTACCCTCAACCTAATGCAATATGAAGCTATTGAGGTGGAATCAAACATATTAGAAGCAGAAATCAGTTCAGTTATTAGAACTTCTTTGGTGGTATGTCATCCATGATAACATCTAACACCACACTCTTCATAGGTAATTGGGAAAGAGTTACGACCACATCTTTCAGAAGCCCGAGACATTTGACTTTATTGGAATCAAAAGAATATAGATCATGATATGGTCTAGTAATGTCTAACCCTAATTATTCCATCACCACCTTAGGCATGACATTATGCGAAGCACCACAATCCATTAAGCAATTATGCAGTATCTTGTCATGGACATTTAGTGAAATGTAAAAAGGTGGAGAGGCATCAATTTTGTCTTCAATGTGAGGTCCAATAGCAATGGAAAGGTTTTCATCTTCAAGGTTGACTGTATCTGAGAAGGTGACATGAGTTGGAGCTTCTAGAGCCTTAAGGACAATTTTTCTGAATGGTTCTATTTTCAGAAGTTCTAATAATGGTACTAGAATCTTGATTTTAGGAGGGCGGTTATAGAAATCCAAATCAGTTCAGGAGACCAAACAATGTACCCAAAATTTTACCAAGAGAAAGAAAAAATCAAGATGACCAAAAGGTGTTACCTCCTTTTCAGAATAATGTAATAGATGAGGAGGAAGATAATGATGGTACAGAAGAAGACTCTGCAGTTCATTTGAATGATTCTGAATCATCTCCTCTACATGTAACACAACAAGAATATGAAGATAGTTTGATTGTAAATCAATTTGAGGAAGGGGATGGAGAGGAGATTGTCCAGCATGAACCTAAAGTACAATCTCAGATTTGGTTCTCAGGCAACTAAAGTAGATATACCTATTTCTACAAAGAAAACTAGTACATCAAGTAAGACAGGGGCAATCAAAGGTGTTCCCAATGTTCAAGCGGATCATTCATTGAAACAGATTGTCAAAGATAACACTGTTGATATAAGGGAACCGAATAAAAATGTCTCTGCTTTTAATCTAGAACATGAAATCAACAAAATCAAGATTCCAGTACCATTATTAGAACTTATGAAAATAGAACCATTCAGAAAAATTGTCCTTAAGGCTCTAGAAGCTCCAACTCATGTCACCTTCTCAGATACAATCAACCTTGAAGATGAAAACCTTGCCATTACTATTGGACCTCCCATTGAAGACAAAATTGATGCCTCTCCACCTTTTTTCATTTCACTAAATGTCCATGACAAGATACTGCATAATTGCTTAATGGATTGTGGTGCTTCGCATAATGTCATGCCTAAGGTGGTGATGGAAGAACTAGGGTTAGACATTACTAGACCATATCATGATCTATATTCTTTTGATTCCAAGAAATCAAATGTCTTGGGCTTATGAAAGATGTGGTCGTAATTATTTCCCAATTATCTATGAAGAGTGTGGTGTTAGATGTTATAATGGATGACATACCACCAAAATTTGGGATGCTTCTTTCAAGATCTTGGGATAAAAAGGTAGGTGGAACTCTACAGATGGACCTAAGCTATGAAACCATACCTGTTTTTGGTGGTGAACAATGGAGATTATACAGAGAAATCAAAATGGCTTATTTGGTAAGTCATCATGATAATCCCACTAATCACCCTATATATGTTGTAGAATATGATTTGGGTTTGACGTAGACCACACCCCTTGCCTCGGCAAAAGACCTCTGCGTTGACCTCCCGATCTTTAAGGATCGTTCAAAATTCCCCCTCGAGACGGAGTGGCTCCTTCGATTCTCCCGTGAAATATTTTATTTAAATTTGAGCCACAGGTATTTTTCGACACCTTACAACTTTTAGGTCCGATCCCCTCTCCGTTCAAAACAGAAAGTCACAATCGGGTTTCGGGGTTTTCCAATCCCCGATGTCACCAACACTTGCTTCTTCGAATTCCCGATTCCCAATATCATGATGCGCTCCCTTTTTACCCTAGCCCCTCTTGGCTATGCCCTAGTCATGTGACCGGCCTTTATATGACCGCAGTCATACCTTTTATCGGGGTTCGGGGTTTCGAACATCGAAATGCACTAAACCTCTTGTCCATGGAATCCCTGATTTCCCGATTCTTGATTTTCCGATGGATGAATTTTCCTTTCGAGAAATTTCCCAATGATTGCGATTGTCGCCACGCATCATCTAGGATGGACGGTCCTTGCAACTTCGGGGTTTTCTTTGTGGAATTTCCCGATGCCTCGTTATGACGAGATGATGTCAGCTGGGTCCCACATGGAGCTCTCCTCCTTTCAGAGAATCAAAATTCATGATTTCGAAATGCAAGTCCTCCTTGTCCCCAAGACTCACGAAATGTCGATCCTTGAATTTCTTCGGATTTATGACATGCGTTCCTAGTGGATGGACGGTTCTGATTTACCCTTAGGTTTAGCCAATCTAAAAAATCAGAACACTTACCTATGTCAGTCCCGATGATTGAAATGTCGATGGGCTTCCGATATCGTCCACGTGTCCCCATTGATGGACGACTCCGATCATTTACGGGGTTTCCAACAAGGATTTTCCCGATCTCTTGCTCACAGAACCTCCGATTTGCCGAATCTTGAAACTCCGATGGAGTCTTCCCTTTCGGGACTTTTCCTGAGATCTTAGATCTTCGCTATGTGTCCCCTTGAGATGGGCGGTCCTGATTCAACCTCGGGATTTCGAGACTTTCGATGCCTTGATGACAAAAGTTCTTTGTCAACTTAAAACCCCGGTCACCGAAATGCCGACGACTCTCGATGATTGCCACCTGTCTCCTCTAGATGGACGACTCAGATTGATTCTAGGATTTTCACTCTGAAAATTCCCGATCACTCATCCTCGTGATTCCGATGGCCATGCCTCTCGTTGGAACTTTCCTCCTCCCATTCACGAAGCTTAAAATCCGTGCAACTCCTGGTCAATCCAATGGCTGACGAGTATTTCTGTGAAGATCCTACAGTCCACAATCTACTGAGCTTGAACTCCAGACGTAGCTATAACCTCCTCGCTTCTCTAGCAGATCTGACGACTGGTGGGATTTCACTAATCCTCCCCACAGATTTCTGACCGTTGATCTCTTCCCTTTGATTATTTCTCTAGATGATCTGAGTGTTCCTTCCCAACCTTATCTGCCACGGTGCAAACTTACAACGGCTTTCTTAATACTTCCAGTCACAACTTCTCAGTGCTGTCCTTAAATGGATTAAAAGGCCTTATCCCTCCTGAGATTTCTCACAACTCTGAGGTTTAAAGAAGATTCTTGCGCGCACTCCTTGCGGACAACCTTCAGATACTTTCAAATGTTGAATACTTCAACTTCTGTGCACACCTGCCGTAGAAGTCCTTCGATACGTTGCTCAAGTTCACAACCCTGAGATTCTCTCCTTCGCCTGCGCACTCCTTGCACGACACCTATGCCTACTGCATTCTAAGGAAATGAGAACAACCGATACCTCTCCTGAGCTTTCAGAGACAGCCCTCTGAACTCCTTGTCGACGCACTCCTTGCAGACAATTCAACTACACTCCTTGCAGGAATCTTGCTCAGACAGAGAAACAAGTGAATCTCATTCCTTCTTCCTTCCATACTTCAAACTAAGACCATGAAATCACATACACATCATATAAAAGAAAATGTATAAAAGGAATTAAACATTCATGAGCATATCCTTCAGCATCAATACACAGAGAATAAACACAAAACCATGAATTTGAATCAACCTCTTTCTATTAATCCAAATATCAGTACATGGGTGTTCTTACTTAGCTCTCTACTTCTCTTCTATGCTCCAATGCTTCTAACTCTGATAATGATACAATGCACAATGAGGGTGTCTATATCCCATTTCCCTCTTGTGCTCTAAAACAGTCTAATATAGAATTAAATTCTATCTACCTGCATTAACTATCTTAAATGCCTCCTACCTACTAAGGACGAGAGCTAAAGGCTCAAGGTCCGATTACAATATACAAGTGCACCTCTTCTTAATGACTTCATTTAAGATCATGCAACAACTTCCAAGGTAATTCAAAATTTTGTGTTGGCGCTTGTCCAACTGTCCTCTGCTTCCACGCTAGCTCGCTTGATGGGTTGGCGATGCTCCTACATCATACTCCCTTGCTTGAAAATTTTCATGAGATCCTGTCCATGAGCACTTGCATGGTATGTCCATGCTTTTGAATCTCTACTTCATTCTCCCAGCTGGCATCTTCAACTGGATGGCCTTTCCACTTGACCAAATATTTGAAGTATTCTTTCCTTCTGGTCTTCTTGCCAATTTTTTTATCTAGTATGCTTTCCATTTGTGGCTTCTCTACAACTGGCATCTGATTTTGCCACTGAACCTTTGACTGTTCATCACCTGTTCCTGCTTCCTCATCTTTGTATGGGTACAAATCTAAGACATTGAATGTCAGAGAAATTTTGATCCCATCGGGTAATTCAATCTCATAAGCATTTGCCCCAAATTTCTTCAAGACCCTACATGGCCCGATTTTCTTCATCTTCAATTTATTATATGTTCCTCTCGAGAACCTTTCTTTCCTCAAATGTGCCAGAATCAAATCACTAACTTCAAACTGAAGTTGTCTTCTGTGTTGATCTGCCCTGTGCTTATACTCCTGACTTGAACTCTGCAATCGCTCCTTCACCTTGCTGTGAAGTTCCTTCATCATCTCTGTGAATTCTTTTGCACTAGCACTCCTAGTCGCAATCTATTTTGAATCCCTCAATTCAGAAATTCCTCTCGGCTGGATGCCATAAACAACCTGAAATGGACTTTGCCCTGTGATCCTGTTGACTGATTCGTTATACACAAACTCTGCCTGTGGTAATATATTATCCCACTGGCTGTGGTGTTCTGTCACCAGGCTTCTCAGCAAGTCTCCCAGACGTCTGTTTACCACTTCTGTCTGTCCATCCGTCTGAGGATGGTAAGCTGAACTAAAAGACAAGTTAGTTCCCAGCTTCTTCCATAAGGTCCTCCAGAAGTTCCCTATGAACTTCGTATCTCTATCCAAAACTATACTCCTTGGTAAGCCGTGAAGTCGAATGACTTCTCTGAAAAACAGATTTGCAATGTGAGTTGCATCACTGGTTTTGTGACATGGAATGAAGTGTGCCATCTTGGAAAATCTACCCACCACCACAAAGATTGAGTCAAATCATCTTTGTGTCCTTGGCAACCCCAATATGAAATCCATGCTAATTGCATCCCACGGCCTCTCAGGTATGGGCAATGGTTGATAGAATCCTGCATTCTGTCTCCTTCCCTTAGAATGCTGGCAAATTCTGCATCTTTCCATGAATATCTTGACATCTCCTCGCATTCCCAGCCAAAAATATGACTCATTCATCTTCGTGAATGTTTTGTCATGATCGAAATGTTTGACCAATCCTCCACTATGTTTCTCCTTCAGCAGATTCTCCCTCATGGAGCACTTTGGAATACAAAGTTGATTGCCATTAAACAACAATCCTTCTTGGATCATGTACTCCATCCATTGACTCCGGTCTCTGAGAACTGGATTCTCAACTGCTTCATACGCTTCCTTGAAATTTTGATCATCTGTGTACATGTCCTTGAGATCATCAAAACCCAATGTTTTGACTCGGAACTCCTGCAACAACAAGCATTTCCTGCTCAAAGCATCAACAACTTTGTTAGCAATTCCAGAAATATGTTTAATCACAAAAGTCAAAATTTTCATATATTCAACCCATTTGACATGTCTTTGATTCAGCTTTTCCTGTTGAGTCACAAACTGTAGTGCATGATTTTCACTGTATAAGACAAACTCTTTGGGTATCAAGTAATGCCTCCATTTCTTTAATGCCTGTATAATGGCATAAAACTCCTTATCATAAGTGGAGTACTTCACTTTCACTTCGTTCAGCTTCTCGCTAAAGTATGCTATTGGCCTATCTTCTTGACTCAAGACTGCCCCTATTGCAAATCCACTTGCATTGCACTTTACTTGAAATGTCTTTTGGAAATCCAGAAACACCAGAATTGGTTGTTCTGTAATTTTACTTTTCAACAGGTTAAAACTCTTCTCAGCTTCTTCTGTCCAGTGAAAATATTTATGTCTTTTCTTCACTGTATCCATCATTGCTGCACTAATTCCACTAAAATTCCTGATGAAATTCCGGTAGAAACTAGCCAATCCGTGAAAACTTCTCACCTAAAATATGTTCTTCGGTGATGGCCAATTCTTGATCACTTCCACCTTATCTAGATCCATCCTCAATTTGTCTGCAGAAATAACAAATCCCAAATAAATGAGTTCTGTCTTCATGAATGAGGATTTCTTCATATTTATCAACAGCTTCTCCTGCTGTAACCTCTTCATCACAATAGCCAAGTGTTTCAGATGCTTTGTCTTTGTTTTACTGAAAACTAGTATGTCATCTAAATACACAATGACAAATTTTCCGACGAACTCCTTCAGGACTTCGTTCATCAACCTCATGAAAGTACTTCATGCATTTGTTAGGCCAAACAACATAAGAAGCCATTCATACAACCCCTCATTGGTTTTGAATGATGTCTTCCATTCATCACCTTCTCTCATACGGATTTGATGATAACCACTTTTAAAATCAATCTTTGAAAAATATTTTTCTCCACTCAAGCAATCCATCAGATCATCCATCCTCGGCAATGGAAATCTGTACCTGATGGTTATCTTGTTAACGGCTCTCGCGTCAGTACACATCCTCCAGCCTCCATATTTCTTCAGAGTGAGTACTGTTGGAACAACACATGGACTCAATATTTCCCTGACTAAACCTTTGTCCAACAACTCCTGGACTTGCCTTTTAACTTCTTCATTCTCTTGCAGCATCAATCTGTACACGACTTTATTTGGAAAACTAGCTCCTGGTATGAGATCAATATGGTGACTCACACTTCTGATCGGTGGCAATGAATGAGGTAATTTTTCCACTACTATATCAGCGAACTCTTCCAGCAGTTCATGAACTTCTTCTGGCAAATCATCCACTCTGGTGCTAGTCAAAACAATCCTCGGCTTTCTGACCACAATGAATTATGGTTCCTCCTTCTTCTTAACCTCTGTAAGAAGTTCCTTTCCACTCATGAGAAGTACAGTGTTGCTTACTTCTAGTTTCACTTCCTTATCTTTGATTGGAAGCAACATATGAGTTCTCCCATTCTTTTCGAAGGTGTATGTGTTCATCTTCCCATCATGAATCACATTTTTGTCATATTTCCATGGTCTACCCAACAATAAATGACAAACATCCATAGGAATAACATCAATGAGTATCTTATCATTATATCCTCCTATTTTAAACTCAACTAAACATTGTTTAGTGACATTTACCTGATGTCCCTTTTGTAGACATGAAACTTTATATGGACTCGGATGTTCAATCATCTCCAGCTCCAACTTTTCTACCATCTCTGTCGAAACGAGATTATCCATGCTGCCACTATCCACAGTGACCTTGCATACCCTATCTTTGGTTTTGCAAGCAGTGTGAAAAAGTATATTTCTCTGGACTGAACTCTCGACTTCCTTTTCAAGTGTCAAAAGGACTTTTCGCATCATTATTGATCTTCTTCCTTCAGCGTCTTCTGCTTCCACATATCGCCTTTGTGCTTCGACGATGTGAGTTTATCCACCCTCTTTATTTTTATCAGGACACTCATAATACTTGTGCCCATTTTTTCCACATGTGAAGCATTTTATTACTCCACCTCTTCCTCTTACTCTACCTCTAGTATGAGGAAAAGTATTATTATCAACATATCCTCCTCTCTGCTCAGTATGTTGTCCTCGCTATGAACTTCCACCTCTCTCTATTCGAGTCTGAGGTTTCTTCTAGTATTCCTTGGGTTTCTGATTTTTATCTTGGACAACTGATTTTCCCCTGGCTTGACTTATACCTTGGCCTCTCTGACTCTTCTTTCAGCTCAGCTTCTCTTCTGCTTTCAGAGCCATCTGATAAGAATCTTCCAGCGTTCGAACGATTACCATGCTCATCTCATATTGAATGTCATACCTCAGGCCATTCATGTATCTGGAAACTTTTTCATCATCACTCTCCCGATGACCTGCTCTGATGTTCAGCCTGTAGAATTCCTCAGTATATTCCTTCACTGTCATTAGCTTCTGTCTCAGGTTCTGCATCCTCCTGAACAAAGTAATCTGGTAATCCCTGGGGATGAATTTTTCCTTCATCTTTGCAATCATCTTGTCCCAACTTTTGATCTTTTTCTTTCCCTTACAGCGTCTGTCAGCTTGTAGTTCATCCCACCATAATGCTGATGTCCCTTTAATCTTGTGACAACATGCTTGACTTTCTTGTCTTCCTCGACATCCTCATAGTCAAAGTATGTGTCCAGAGCTCTAATCCAGTCTAGAAGATCCTCTGCATATAATTTTCCCTCATAAACTGGAATGTCCATTTTGGCTTTTGCACCCATTCTGGCAATAGCTCTGATCAAACGTTCGTTTGATGCATCTTCGGCTGCAACTTCTTCTTCATGTTCAGCTTCTATTTCACTTTCCGAATAACTTAGATCCCCAGCACTGACTGTGTGTCTTTGTGTTGTCTCCATGTCTTCGATTCTGGCTCATAGATCACACATCTCTCTTTCCATTTCTGGATTTTGCATCTGCCTACCTCTTCTCCGCGGCATTTCCCTCTCCTCTTCGGGATTGGGTGATTGTCTATCTCTTCTTCTAGGTCGCATGATGAATCTTCTTCTTCTCTGTTATAGAAAGAAAAGAACTTTTCTGGCGCTCTGATACCAAACTAACGCAGAACACACCCCTTGCCTCGGCAAAAGGCCTCTGCGCTGACCTCCCGGTATTTAAGGATCGTTCAAAATTCCCCCTCGAGCCGGAGTGGCTCTTTCGATTCTCCCCTGAAATATTTTATTTAAATTTGACCCACAGGTCTTTTTCGGCACCTTACAACTTTTAGGTCCAATCCCCTCTCCGTTCACAATAGAAAGTCACAATCGGGTTTCGGGGTTTTCCAATCCCCGATGTCACAAACACTTGCTTCCTCGAATTCCCAATTCCTGATATCACGATGCGCTCTCTTTGTACTCTAGCCCCTCCTGGTTATTCCCTAGTCATGTGACCAGCCTTTATATGACCGCAGTCATACCTTTTATCGGGGTTCAGGGTTTCGAACATCGAAATGCACTAAACCTCTTGTCCACGGAATCCCTGATTTCCCGATTCTTGATTTTCTGATGGATGACTTTTCCTTTTGGGAAATTTCCCTACGATCGTGATTGTCGCCACACGTCCTCTAGGATGGACGGTCCTTGAAGCTTCTGGGTTTTCTTCGTGGATTTTCTCGATGCCTCATTATGACGAGATGATGTCAGATGGGTCCCACATGGAGCTCTCCTCCTTTCGGAGAATCAAAATTTGTGATTTCGAAATGCAAGTCCTCCTTGTCCCCAAGACTCATGAAATGCTGATCCCCGACTCTCTTCGGATTTCTGACATGCGTCCCTAGTGGATGGTCAGTTCATATTTACCCTCAGGTTTCGCCAATCTGAAAAATCAAAACACTTACCTATGTGAGTCCCGATGATCGAAATGTCGATGGGCTTCCAATCTCATCCACGTGTCCCCAGTGATGGATGACTCCAATCATTTACGGGGTTTCCAACAGGGATTTTCTCGATCTCTTGCTCATAGAACCTCCAATTTGTCGAATCCCGAAACTCCGATGGAGTCTTCCCTTTCAGGACTTTTCCCGAGATCTTAGATCTTCGCAACGTGCCCCCTCAAGATGGGCGGTCCTGATTCAACCTCGGGATTTTGAGACTTTCGATGCCCCGATGACACAAGTTCTTTGTCGACTTAAAACCTCGGTCATCGAAATGTCGACGGCTCTCGATGATTTCCACCTGTCTCCTCCAGATGGACAACTCAGATTGATTCCGGGATTTTCACTCTGAAAATTCCCGATCACTCCTCCTCATGATTCCCGATTTCACGAATGTCAAAATTCAGATGGCCATGCCTCTCGTTGGAACATTCCTCCTCCCGTTCACGAAGCTTAAACTCTGCGCAACTCCTGGTCAATCCAATGGCTGATGGGTATTTCTATGAAGATCCTACGGTCCACAATCTCTTGAGCTTGAACTCCTGATGCATCCGTAACCTCCTCGCTTCTCTTATAGATCTAACGGCTGGTGGGATTTCACTAATCCTCCCCACAAATTTCTGACCGTTGATCTCTTCCCTTTGATGATTTCTCTAGATGATCTGAGTCTTCCTTCCCAACCTTATCTACCACGATGCAAACTTATGACGCCTTTCTTAATACTTCCAGTCGCAACTTCTCAGCGCTGTCCTTAAATGGATTAAAAGGCCTTATCCCTCCTGAGCTTTCTCAGAACTCTGAGGTTTAAAGAAGATTCTTGCACGCACTCCTTGCAGACAACCTTTAGATACTTTCAAATGTTGAATACTTCAACTTCTACGCACACCTGCCACAGAAGTCCTTCGATATATTGCTCAGGTTCACAACCTTGAGATTCTCTCCTTGGCCTGCGCACTCCTTGCATGGCACCTGTGCCTACTGCACTCTAAGGAAATGAGAACAACCACTACCTCTCCTGAGCTTTCAGATACAACCCTCTGAACTCCTTGTCGATGCACTCCTTACAGACAATTCAACTGCACTCCTTGCAGGAATCTTGCTCAAACAGAGAAACAATTGAAGCTCATTCATTCTTCCTTCCAGAATTCAAACTCAGACCATGAAATCACATACACAACATATAAAAGAAAATGTATAACAGGAAGTAAACATTCATGAGCATATCATTCAACATCAATACACAGAGAATAAACACAAAACCATGAATTTGAATCAACCTCTTTCTATTAATCCAAATAACAGTACATGGGTGTTCTTACTCAGCTCTCTGCTTCTCTTCTATGCTCCAATGCTTCTAACTCTGATAATGATACAATGCACAATGAGGGTGTCTATATCCCATTTCCCTCTTGCTCTCTGCAACTGTCTAATCTAGAATTAAATTCTATCTACCTGCATTAACTATCTTAAATGCCTCCTACCTACTAAGGACGAGAGCTAAAGGCTCAAGAGCCGATTACAATATACAAGTGTGCCTCTTCTTAATGACTTCATTTAAGATCACGCAACAAATTCCAAGGAAATTCAAAAATTTTTGTTGGCGCTTGTCCAGCTATCCTCTGCTTCCACGCTGGCTCGCTTGATGGGTTGGCGATGCTCCTGCATCAAGTTTCTTCTATTTTTCATATGGATGAGGAAATGGCAGAAGTATCAGTCAGAAAGTCGATAACTACAGTAGGAGATAGTGAAGACCATTTTGTTTGGAAAATGTATTTTGATGGGGTTTGTTCTAAAGAAGGTTCTGGAGATGGTATTGTCTTCATTTCCCCTACCAAGGAGGTTATTCAAATGTTATAAAAACTTGAATTTGACACCACTAATAACATCAGTGAGTATGAAGCTTTGTTGTTAGGTTTGAAAGATGCAAGAGACATGAGACTAAATAAGTTCTTTATTTTTGGAGATTCTGAACTTATTGTTCACCAGGTTAGAAACATATATCAAACCAAACAACAAAGATTGAAACAATACAGAAATGAAGTGTGGGATTATGTGGATAATTTCTACTTGGCATTCAATATTACTTTTGTTCACAGGGATTTAAATCAGCAGGTTGATTCTTTGGCATTTGCAGCAAGCAATTTTAAAACTCCAATGTTTCCTAATCTGAAGTTTCAAATTGAAGTCAGACACAGACCTTCAATTTTGGATAATATAAAAGATTGGCAGGTTTTTAAAGATGATGAGGAAATTCAGAGATTTATGAAAACCATTGAAGAGTTTTCTAATATTTCAATCGATCAAGATGATGAAGATGTAGAAGTAGAAATACACACTACAAAAATTCTTCAAGATACTAATGTTGGTCACAAGATCATCGAATTGAAGACAAACCATTTGCCTAAGGGTTTGGTTCCATTAGAAAGGTCGTTCGATCATAATGATGTCTCCAAGAAGGTTGTTATCCAAATAGAAGAAACAGATGTGGAAGACTGTGACATTAGTTCAAATGCAAATCCCAAGTTGGTAAAAGTATCCAGGAAACTATCAAAAAAGAAGAAGGAAGCATATATTGAATTAATGAAACAATATTCAGATATATTTGCCTGGTCTTATGAAGATTTGAAAGTGTTTGATACATAAATTATCTAGCATAAAATCCCTCTGAAACCTGGATCAAAACCTATAAAACAGAAATTCAGGCAATTCAATCCTTTATTGTTACCAATAATAGAAAAGGAGTTGAAGAGGCTGCTAGAAGCAAAAATCATAGTTCCACTAAGATACTCAGAATGGGTAGCAAACCTTGTGCCCATTAGGAAAAAAGAATGGAGAGATAAAGCTATGTGTAGACTTCCAAAATCTGAACAGGTGTTCTCTGAAAGACAATTATCCATTACCAAAAATGGATTATATCTTACAAAAGGTTGTTGGCACAAAAAGAATTTCTATGCTAGATTGATATTCAGGGTACAATCAAATATCAGTAATGGAAGAAGACAAAAATAAAACAGCTTTTACCACTCCTTGAGGCACCTTTATGTACAAAAAGATGCCTTTTGGGTTGATGAATGTTGGAGCTACATTTCAAAGAGCTATGGATATAGCTTTTGTTGGCGAGAAATACAGGTTTGTGGTGATTTACCTTGATGAAATCACTGTATTTTCAACATCATATGAAGAACATTTATAACACTTGAAGCAGACCTTTGAGAAATGCAGGAATTACGGCATATAACTTAATCCAAAAATATCACATTTTTCCATGGAGGAAGGTAAGCTTCTTGGACACATTGTTTCACCTGAAGGGATTAAAATAGATCCAGAAAGAGTAAATGTTATTTAGCTAATTGACATTCCGAGAAATAAAAAGTCAATTCAGTCCTTCATTGGTAAGATTAATTTTTTAAGGAGGTTTATACCTAACTTTGCAGAGATTGTCAAATACATCAGTAACATGTTGAAAAATGATGCAGAAATTAAGTGGATACCGGAGGCAAGAGAATCCTTCGAAAGGATCAAACAGGCTATTGTTCAGGCACCTATTCTAATTAGCCCATATTTTTCTAAGGAGTTCATGATTTTTTCATTTGCATCATAAAATACCATAGCCATTGTTCTTCTGCAAAGAAATGAACAAGGTCATGAGCAACCTATCTCCTTCTTTAGAAAAACCCTCAGGGATTCTGAATTGAAGTATGATCTAATAGAAAAATAAGCTTATGACTTAGTGAAGGCTTTAAAATCATTCAGAGTATATATTCTTCAAGAAAAAATTACTGCTTATGTCCCAAGTAGTGTAGTCAAAGAAATATTGGTTCAACTCGATTGTGAAGGTAAGAGGGGGAAATGGATAACCAAAATCTTAGAATACGATCTCACCATAAAGCCTACCCAGCTAATAAAAGGACAAGGCCTCACCAAATTAATGACAGAATCCAATTACAAAGCAATAGGATTATACCATCTTTCAGATCTAACACAGGACTCTTATGTCCAGATTGAAGAAATTGATTTACAAATAAACAACAACTATGTTTCTTCAGAAAGGTATAAAGACATCGTATTTTTCTTGCTGAATTTTCAATCTCCCCCAGAATTGGATAAATCAGAATACAGATCATTAAAGTTGAGAGCTATAAAATATTGTATTGTTGATTAGACCTTGTTTTGGAAAGATCCCAACAATTTTCTGTTGAGATGTGTGGATGAAAAGGAGGCTAAGAAAATCTTTCAAGATCTGCATCATGGTGTCTACGGAGGTCATCATCATTGGAAGGCTACTACCTTCAAAATTCTAAGAGTAGGCTATTACTGGCCAGTTCTATTCTCATATATTTTTTCTCAGGTCAGGTCATGTGAACCCTGTCAGAAATTTGCCGGGAAGCAGAAACTTATATCTATGCCTCTGAAACCAATCATTGCCCATGGACCGTTCCAACAGTGGGGATTATATTTCATTGGAGAGATTAATCCCACTTCATCAGGGAAGTATAGGTGGATTCTTACGGCCACCGATTACTTTACAAAGTGGATAGAAGCAATTCCAACTTGAAATACTATAGACAAGGTAATCATGGAATTTCTAGAGGGATATATTTTTTCCAGGTTTGGCTGTCCTAAAAAGTTGGTCATTGATAATGCACAGGATTTTAAGTCGAATTCCATGCTTGAATTCTGCAATAAATACAATATCAAATTGGTTCATTCTACTCCCTACTACCCCCAGGGGAACGGATTGGATGAATCTTCCAATAAGACACTGGTAAGGATTATCAAAAAGTTGTTGGCAGAAAATAAAAAAGCATGGGATTCCAAGTTGAAATTTTCTTTGTGGGCTGATCGCATCAGCGACAAGAAATCTATTGGGACATCTCCCTACCAGATGGTATATGGCACAAAATCTATCCTTCCAACTCAATTTCACCTGCCAGTTTTGAAGTTTCTGCAAGAAGAACAGGAAGAACCCAATGATGTACAAAGAAGAATTTTTCAGCTCATTGAAGTTCAGTAGGCCAGAGAACAGGTTAACTAGAAAGTTTTTGCTCATCAAAACAAAATCAAGGCTACATTTGATAAAGGAACCAAGAAAGATGTTTTCAATGAAGGAGATTTGGTATTGAAATGGGATGCTAGGAGAGAAGATAAAGCAAAACACAGAAAGATAGATAATCTGTGGTATGGTCCTTTCAGGATAACCAAGGTAATGAACAATAACACTTTTCTCCTACATAATTTAGATAATACTAAAAATTTTCGGGGCCTAGTGAATGGGAGGTTCTTGAAGCATTATTTCATCTAAAGGTATGACAGGTTAGAATTAGTATAGTAGGATTTCTTTAAATAAAGACTCCATATACCCAATGGACTTGTTTTTACAGTTATGCAGAGAATAAAAGACAGATAGTCACAGGGGAATCAATGAATCAGAAATAAAGGAAAGGCAAAGGTCTGCAGTTATTACAGTTTAGTATCAAAAATCCATCCCCAGAAGGAGCCAATGTTAGTCTCTAATTTTGTCTTGGTTTAGTGAGAAACCCTTGTCCTAAACCCTCCTTAGCCATTCCTCATTTTTCGTTTTAAGTTGTTTTCTATTTTTTAGATTTTGGTATTTCATGGTTTGCATTATAATATTGATGATTTATTTAAGCTTGATTTTAAAGACATTGTTTAAATTTGAAGTGTCTCCTTTTTATGTCGTTGGAATTTTTAAACTTCAAGTTGTCAAATGCGCTACGGGAATAAGCCTATTCCCGTAGTGCCAAATAATCATGCCATAACTTGAGCCTACCATCCTGATTTAGTTATGATGACACGATCCATGAATTAAGAGCTTGTGTGTCCCCACGAAGTTTGGCAATCATTCCCAAATCCAACAGTTTCAAAATATAATTGCTATGCACGCGCACAGGGTTCATTTCAAAATCACCTGTTGTTTATTGATTATTATATGTGACCTATTAGAGTTGGTTTAGTTCAGCATTGCAGGGAGAAATACAGGTATCCATTCAAAGAAATAGAATATACCAACAATTGCAGGTAGTGAATTTGGAACCCAAGGACGATGGTTGCAAAATTGAGTTTAATGGCGCCAAAGAGGAGCGGACAAGTTGCCAGAATCAAACCGGAAGGTGCCAAACTTCTTGAATCCTACCCTCAGATGGCCCAAATATTCAGAGACGTCGGGTGGTTTGAGTTCCTCACCACATTTCAAGGTTATGACGAGTAGTTTTCCATGGAATTTTCTTTGAACTTCGATGGTCATGAGGTCGAAATCAGAAATATGTTGATGTTGGTGACAGAGCAGACTATAGCCAAGGATTGCAGGCTCGTGGTTGGAGGGGAAAGATGGTGGGAGAAGGAGCACATGGTTATTGAATTTGTAAATCAATTCCTCCTTCTAGATAAGAAGAATCCATATTGGAGAAGGGAAATTCCTCACAGCTGGGTTTGACTCGAATGGCACACTACTCTAGTGGTGATTCACAGATACATCACCTGTGAAGGGAGGTTTTCGTTGGTCTACATCTACCATATCAGAATACTGATGCATCTAAATGGTGACTACCCTTTAAATCTTCCTTATTTCTTTCTTAAAAGTTTGACCAAAATGTCCAAGAAAGTGCAATCGATTTCCACTAATGCCAAAGGCAGTTTGTTCCATCAAGTCCTAATTAAAACCCTAGTCATGTCTACCCTGAACGAATTACAGAATCCCTGGAATTGGCTCACGTAATCCTTAAAACCTATTACTCAATCCAATAAGCAGAAAAGAGGCAGAGGAAGGAAAACTGTTAAACAGAGTCGAGATATTTCTGATGAAAACCCTGTGAGAGATGAATCTTGTGATATCAAGGTAACTAAGAACAACAGAAGTAAGAGACCTAGATGGGAGCCTGAAATTGAAATGATTCCTGAAGAATATGTTAAAGGAGAGACAGACTCAGATAATGATTTCGTTTCTCAAACTACAGTCAAGTCTGAAATGCCATCGACAAGCAAAAGGAACGTTGCAATTAAAGGTAAAAACGATAAATGTGTGTGTGTATCACAGAAGCATCGGAGAAATTCAATTAGTGATACTAATAAGTATAGGCTAAAATCAAAGGCAATGTTCAATCCGACAATCAAAGAAGAAAACGCCATAATCATAGAAGATGATTCTGAGGATGTTGAAACAAGCACTAGGAAAAGAGCAAAAAAGACCCCATTTCCCTTGAAATCTATCAGCAAAGGTAAGATAATACTTACACCACATACAGGCCCTATAAAAAGAGATTCAACTAGATTAGATAAGGCTAAAGAGATGGCTAAAGACATCAGTGAATTCCCTGAAGAAAAACAGGATTACTTGGAAGACTCAGATTACTTACCAGATGTACCTGGAGCTGTAGATTCATCAAGTTCTGAAGAATAACATAGCTCATAATTAATCTCAAAATACCAGGTTAAAGCCAAGGAACCTAGTGTTACCTTAAGTCTGAATGAAACTGCACCCTCTGAAGATTGTTCAGGATTCAGGGTCGAGATAAGAACTCATAAGGAAAAGATTAAGGAATTTCAGAAAACCATAAAACAATTAAAGAAGGAAAAGATGCAAATAGAACAATGGAATGCTCGCCAGCAAGAAAGGATTCAAAGTCTAAAAAATAAGAAGAAGGAGAAAAGGTCATTGCTTAAGGAACTCGAGGAGATCAATTCCAGACTTTACTGGCACAATGTTGTGATAACCATGAAGCTCAAGCAGAAAAACGCCAAAGCCACTACTGTGATTTTATCCTAAAGGTAACATGAAGATTGGTTACAATTTTGTTTAAAGGTTCTCTAGGAGATATGGAAACAAATTACTCATTTTGATCAAGTAGATGTTAAGACTTCGATCTTCTTTATAGAGTCAAACAAAATCCCTATTTTGTAGAGTTAAATGTAATGCTGGCAATGTTTGTTATATTAAGTTGTTGAGTTGTGGACTAGTTTGGGGTAGAGGCTCATTTAGAGTGAATTAATTTAGGAGTTGGATACTTTTTTATTCTAGTCATTTAAAGCTGTTCTAGATAATAGGATCTAGAAGTCTTATAGATATTTTAAATAGACAGAAGACAGATCATATGAGGGTCGAAAATTTGGAGATCTAGAGAAAATTTTTGTGGAGATTATTGTAAAAGGCATGTTTGTTCAATTGACACTTAATAGCAAAGGCATATGGATGGTTATACCTTATTTGTTCTACTCTGTTATTTCATTTTTCATGCTTGAATTTATTATTCAAATTGCAATGCTTTTGTTCTTGAATGTTAATTTATACAGTGAAGATTTTGTTGTAGAGATAATTTTTCAAGCAATGATTTCAAGCTGATACCCCTGTTTCTTTATAATATATTGAAACTAAACTTTGTGAAATTGACAAATTGAAGATTTCACTTTCCTTTTTCTTGAATTGGTTTACTCCATCTATGTACCTACCTATTATTCAGCGAATGGGATATGCAATGTTTTAATCTTGATTTTCATGCCATATTGTAAACTTGACCCAATTTTCAACCATTATACCAAAACCAAATCATAAAACCCTCAAAAAACACTTTGCAATAAAATCAATGATGCCCTAGCTTGCCCTTAAGTCGAGTGCAACTTTAGGGACTAACAGTATCATCAAAAGAATTTATGCTCCCTTGAATTTAGACATTCTTTACTTCACCTTCCCTCTGAAATTCGGATTAGATATCTTTTGGTTACCTCAGTCACCTGTAGATATTCAATATGCTCAAGTGTTATTAAAATTAGAGATCCTTTCCTATTATTTATACTTTCATGTATCTTCTTCAAGGGTTTACCTTTTAACCATATTAACCCACTTTCCTTATTTCAGGGTTAACCCACTTCTAACCACTTGTCAACTTAGTAATTTCTCCATTAACTTTATTATTTAAATAATTTATTTTGTATTCACTTTGAAATATAGTACACTAATCACTTCACTTTATTATTTACCTTCTAAAATATTTTAAACCACTTTGACTACTTTGACCTTTTGGGGCTTCTAGATGACTCATGAGGGTTCTCAAACTTCACATGGCCATAACTTTCTAACCATGAGGAGTTATGTGACGCTCCACATACCAATGGAAATTGAATGAAATGTACTATCCATATAGAATATTCTTACCTTAAAATATATTAAAACACATGCCATTATCCATCAAACAAACTTGGGTCCATTACCCAAACCTTTCTCCAACTTTCCATGGCCATAACTCTCTAACTGTGAGGAGCTATGTGATGTTCCACATACCACCAGAAATGGAATGACATGTACTATCCATATGGAATAGTGTTACCTACAAATATATCAAAACTCATACCATTATCCATAAAAAAACTTGGTTCCATTACCCAAACCATTGTGCTACCGAAATTATCTACCAGACTTTCTTCAAGGGTTGACATCAATGACAACGAACCCAATTAATCAACAATCTTAGCCTTTGGAATTGATGGAAACAATATGATGCAATACTAAATTTATGTCACTCATGCTCCCCCTTTACCTTTACCTTTACCTTTTCATTTACCTTTGCATCTAATAAATCTCCCCCCTTTTTTCATCAATGAAAAAGGTATCTTTCCATCCGAGGTTTCTCCCACTAACTGAACTGTCCTTGGGGATACTCCCCCTGACTGAACTCTTCTTGAAACTGATCTTCCAACCTAAAATTTCCTCTTTATGGTGCTTCCTTGTGTAGATCTAAGACATATAAGATCATCATTCAAAAGCATTCATTTTGGAATAGAAATTACTTCGAGTCTCTGGAGAAGATACTCAAAGGATTCTCTTGGAAGAGGTTTTGTAAAAATGTCTGCCACTTTTTTTTTGTGCCCACATATTCAACTCTGATGTTCTTCTCTGCAACCTATTCCCGTAGAAAGTGATACTTTATTGGAATGTCCTTCTTCTTGGATTGCATCATCGGGTTCTTTGAGATATTGATGGTGCTTGTATTATCACAATAGATTGGAATGGGATCATCATACTCAACCTGTATATCTATCAGAGATTTTTTCATCCATAGAACCTATGTACAACATGTTGTCACTACAATACACTCTACTTCAGTTGTAGATAAAGATATTAATGATTGTTTCCTTATTAGACAAGATACTAAACACTCACCCAAGTATAATGTTGCTCCACTAGTGCTTCATTGGTCATCAATGAAACTTGCCCAATTTGCATCTGTGTAGGAAATAAGTGATAGATCCTTTCCTTTTGGATACCATAATCCAAGCTCTTATGTTCCTTTGAGATATATGAAAATACTTTTCACTGCTAAGACATGTGATTCCTTTGTAGATGTTTGAAATCATGCCACATGTCCAACTGCCTGCACTACATCTAGTCTAGATGTTGTCACATATAGCAAGCTACCAATCATTGACCTATATTGCCTCTAGTCTGTAGACTTTGAATCATCATCTTTTCTCAACTTGCCATAAGTTTGCATAGGAGTGGAAATTGGTTTTCAATCTTCCATTCTGAACTTCTTTAGCATTTCTATGATATACTTAGTTTGAGAAATAAAAATTCCTTTATTGCTTTGACATATCTGAATACCCATAAAGAAAGATAGTTCTCCAAGTAATGACATTTCAAATTCATTCTGCATATCTTTTGAAAATTTCTAGCTTAACCTGTCATCAATACTTCCAAAAATAATATCATAAATATAAACTTTAATTAATAAAATACCTTCTTGAGTTACCTTGATGTAGAGGTTGTTGTCTATAATTCCTTTTCTCAACCCTATTTGATGTAGATATTTATCCAGTCTAGAGTACCATGCTCTAGGAACCAATTGTTCAATGTAAAGTTCTTCAAGTTCCTCATTCAGAAAAGTTGATTTCATGTCCATATATGTCCATATTGTTCAATACTCTGCTACACAACTCTCCATATTTTTGATTCATATGTCATTGTACTATCATGAAGTACTAGTACAACTAATTAATCTATCATATTGTACTTCCTCTAACTGAATGAACTGAATATGTCTACTCAAATTCTGCAAGCTTCTCAAAGGATGGTTCTTTGGTCTATCTCAGCTACTGCATAGAATCCCCCTATCTATTATTCATATTATCTAGGAGTCTCTAAGTCATATGGATCAGAACAATTCCTTCTTTGAACTGTAGTCATCACCATCTTCATTAGTAGATTCATCATCTCTTTGAGATTTGTTTTCTTTCTTTTTGTATGTGGATTCATCTTTCACTACAGTTCCTGAAAGTACAATCTCTTGAACCTATTCCTTATTTTCTTTCAATTATTTTCCAAATATTTCTATATCTGACATCTTTCCTTTTCTTTGTAGAATTTTCCTCATCTCCTTTTATTTCAAATCTTGTGATCTCTCGGACCTAGTCTTTGTTCGCTCGTTCTTTGTATTTTGAACAACCATTGTCAACATACCAATCACACTTCTTCTTATTAGCTTGTAGAGTGAGTGTGCATTATTCATTGCTATATTGATTCTTCTTTCTTATCTGTGTTCTCTTCTGAGGCTCCTGCCTATGAATGTTGTTGTTTTGTTCTGGTTTTCTAGGAGGGATTGTCATTATACAATCTTTAGCCATGTGTCCAAAGTTATTTCACTTGTATCATTCCACTTCAGTGATCAATGATTCAAACCTATTGTATCCTCTTCTCTGTGTTTCACTATGCCTGATTGGATAACCATTTTGTGTATGACTTTCAAAGTTGTTTATGTTCCATCTATTAACTCTGCAATTTACAACTTTATGTCCAAAATTATTGCATGCATAACATAAACCAAAAAAGATAGTTTGATACCTAGGAGTTGAATATCTTATAAAAGGAGTTACTCTTATGAATCCTTATTCTTCATGAGGCCTATTTGTTTCTGACAGTCATTGATTCTAAAATTTGAATCTTCTCGGTGGAGGAGCATCCCTATAATATTCCTTGTAGGTCTTCCTATCCCCTTTGATTGTTTATGCATAACCTTTTCGATATGTTTCTTGTTTTGTTGCTTTGGAGCTTGATCCCTTTTCTCTCTGACTGTATCCAAGTTTGGACTTGTCATTATTAGGCCTTTAAGTGATGATAATGTCATCCAAAACTTTTGAGTTGTTTTGCATATTTTTTTTTTGAAGATCCTTTCTTAATGTGACAATCTTTGCTTCCAAATTTGCAATGATCCTGTCTCTTTCTTCTAACTACTCTTTGAGTGTTTTTTCAATTATTTTATATTATTCTATTTGAAACTTCAATTCCATGATGATATTCTCTAGTTCTTGAGTGTCTTCCTTCTTGTCTAATTTTCCTTATAGCTTCTTGTTTCTCCTCTTTTCTCTTCTTATAAATTTTATGGAAGTCAACAATTCTTCTCGGTAGTCAACTTATTCCTCTTCATATTCTTCTTTTGTGTCTTATTTATAATATTCTTCTACTACCATGAATATAACTCTTTCTATCTCACTGTCACTGACTTCATCTTCATCTGATGAGGAGATGTCTTCTTCGGTGCATAAGCTTTTCTTGAAAACTTTCTTTGTGGTTCATTTTCTTTATATGTTTGTTTTCTATTTGAGTAATCTTCATCATTCCCCTTATTTTTCTTATGAGTATATTTGTTATAAAAATTACCAATATCATCACAATTAAAACAAATCAATGGAAGCTTACCTTTATATCTGTAGTTGGTTCCCTTGTTCAATCTCTTGACAAAATTGATCATTTCCTCATCATCCTCTGAGATGTCATTGTTGTTGCTATGTTTTTTTTTCTTTTTTCTTTCCCTTTTTCTTTGACCTTTTGGATGATTTGAAAGCTTCTTCTTTTATATATAGATTTTCCTGTTTAGTTCTCATTTTGTATGATGTGAATATTCCATGTAGTTCATCCATTCTTATTGAGTCTAGATATGCTCTTTCTTCTAATATTGATATCTTAGGATAAAATCTCATAGGAAGAGATCTTAGTACCTTTTGAACAATTACAGATTCTTCAATTTCTTCTCCCAATCCTATGATTGCATTTACTGTTTCATCAACTTGTAAGAAGTAAGATTCAATATTCTCATCTTCCTTCATCTTTAGTTGTTCGAACTGACCTATGCAAGTTTGAAGCTTTGCTTCTTTGACTTTTGAATCTCCTTCATAAGTATTTTGAAGTTTGTCACAAAACTCTTTAGTGGATTTATAATGCCTAACTTTGGTGTATACCAATTCACCAATACCATTCAAAAGTGCATTTGTGGCTTTGGAATTATTTTGACTGGGTTTTATTGCTCTTTCACTTGTTGGTGGAACTGCTAGTTCTTTGTATCCATCTACTATAGATTGCCAAATTTCAAATCCCTATGCCTGTATATATGTTTTCATCCTTGTGCTCCATAATGCATAATTTTGTCCATCAAGATATGGTATTCCATGTTTATACATGTTGTTGCTCTTCATTTCAGTGGTTAAATTGTTTCTTGAAGGAACTTTCTCTGATACCAATTGTTGGATTGTTGAGAGGGGGTGAATCAGTAATAGAGAAATCCAATCCTTTTTAACCACAAATGCAAGTGGTATATCAATGCAACATTATCATCCAATAGTTTTAAAATAAACAATGAAAAAATGATAAATAATACACATACATAGTACACCGTTGTTTTTAGGTGGAAACCGAAAGAGGAAGAAAACCACAGAATTATTTTTCTTATATGTATTTAAGAATTACATTCATTGGAAGCACCAACTTCCTTTGTTTTGTAGCTGCAACTAGAAGGAGGATCCAACCCTCTAATTTCTCAATCTACAACCTGAGGGAAGCTCCAACTCCACAATTCTTTGGCTACAACCAGAAGGATGCTATGACCCCCTATGTTCTCCGGCTACAACCGAAAGGTGGCTAAAACAACATGTACTTTCCTTGTCCAACCGCCCTGACGTAGAAGTAGAATTATGGAACCACAGTCAAACTATCACTATTAGATATACTATTTTAAACTTGTACCGATCAACCTACACCAAACAAACTGTACCAATAACCTGAACCATGCATTAAGCATGCATCAACCTGTACCTCAACCTGTAATCAACCCGTACCATAAACAAGTGTATCGCCATGAACCAACCTGTACCTCAACCTGTACCATAAACAAGTGCATAAACCATGCACCAACTTGTACCTCAACCTGCGAACCTTACTTAAATTTAACAACAAGAGACTATCATTTTCATCAAACTTTACTTTAGTCTCACATGACTAATTTTGGATTAGTCAACAACCCTAACTTGAAACAATAATAACTATGTACCTGTAATGAATAAATATCTAAAAATGGTACACAATGTTATTCAATGTATTTCATGCAATTCCTCCAGACTTCACTACTTGGAAACTCTCAGAAAAGGAGTTATTTCAAAAATGGCATACCTTGTTGAATTCTGGATTATTCTACAGAGGGAACTTGTAGAGTGTGCCCCGCATGGAATATTTGTTGTATGGATATGAAAATTGTACACAGAATACTAAATACTGTACTCTAAAAAATAAATTTGGTCTTACTCAATTTGGATCTGTTATTAAGAATTTATGACTTTTTTACCCGAAACACCTGTTTTAGACTAGTTTCAGGACTAGCCACAAACCCTATTTTCCACGGTGTGTAACTCAAAAAATACAATGAACCACAAGATGAAATTTGTATCACAAATACTTGGATATGTTTCCACAATGTCCTCCCAATTTCATGGTCTAAATAATTCTATAAAAACATTATTGCGAAAATGGTGAGATGACCTATAAATAACATACCTTAGAAAGCATCATCAAAAGAATTTATCCTCCCTTGAATTTCAGCCTTCTTTACTTCACCTTCCCTCTGAAATTCGACTTAGATATCCTTTTATTAACTCAGTCACCTGTAGATATTCAATATTCTCAAGTGTGATTAAAATAAGATATCCTTTCCTCTTATTTATACTTTCATGTAACTTCCTCAAGGGGTTACATTTTAACCATCTTAACCCACTTTCCTTATTTTAGGGTTAACCCACTTCTATCCACTTTTCAACTTAGTAATTTATCCATTAACTCTATTATTTAAACAATTTATTTTGTATTCACTTTGACTTATAGTACACTAATCACTTCACTTTATTATTTACCTTCTAAAATCTCTTAAACCAGTTTGAATACTTTGACCTTTTGGGGCTTCTAGATGACTCATGAGGGTTCTCCAACTTCACATGGCCATAACTCTCTAACTGTGAGGAGTTATGTGACATTCCACATAACAATGGAAATGGAATGACATGTACTATCCATATATAATATTCTTACCTAAAAATATATCAAAACACATACCATTATCCATCAAACAAACTTGGGTCCATTACCCAAACCTTTCTCCAACTTCACATAGCCATAACTATCTAACTGTGCGGAGTTATGTGATGTTCCACATACTGCCAAAAATGGAATGATATGTACTATCCATCTGGAATAGTTTTACCTACAAATATGTCAAAACTCATACCATTATTCATAAAACAAACTTGGGTCCACTACCCAAACCATTGTGCTACCGTAATTTGCTACCGAACATTCTTCAATGGTTTACATCAATGACAACCAACCCAATTAATCAACATATTTGTCCCCCTAACATTAGATCTAGTTTTAAGGTTGCTTACAATACTCCTTCCAATCCCCAACCAAGGGAAGTCTGGAGTCCCATAGTTTCTTGACTTCATCCATTTTACTCTTCAGTACCTGATATCACCTATTACTCAGTGGATTTCAAGAATCCCTTTTGCTTCTTGACGTCGCATCTCCCTTCCTGATCATAGTTTCCAGAAGGGTGGCACTATCTTGAATCTCATTAATTTTTCAACAAGGAGTCTCAGATGGAACAGGGAGAGTCATCATAGCTTTCTGATTTTGTTTACCCCCATAACATTCTACTTCAACAAACTCTCATGTTAAGGTGAGTCTTACTATGTGACCGTTGTAATTTTCCATACTATCCAAAGACCTCCGCATTTGATAGGACGTCAATGCCTACGAGTCATCTACACTTCTTACCATCTTCCATTACTTTAATTAGAGGCAGTTCACCATTTAAAACTGTCATCTATTGTTATCAATCACCCCCAAGGGAGTTGCAACTATCTACATCATCATACACCTTCATTTACAGTCCCACATTTTGGTTCCATGACACGAGCATGGGGCATGCCTGCCTCGTTTGCATAAAATTTTTATTTTTTCCTAGAGAAAGGTTTGGTTCCAACAATTTTCCCTCTCCCTCCGACGGATTACTCTTGCAGTTCCTCTCTTCACTCTTCCTCATAATGACACTCTGATAAAAATAAACATTGATGTATTTCAATTATACGTATACTCCTAACCTCACACATCAGGGGGCATCTGTTTTCACCGAAAATTTGTCCACAACATTACAAACAACGGTTGAATAAATAAATCAAATCCAACATAAATTAGTACACCTACATCATCAAAATCCATCAAAAAGTCTTAAAATTATATACTTGGTTCACAAATCAAAGTGTGCAAATTCACCAAAGGAAGCATGTGTACTGTGCATAGAATGCATGGGGTAACACAACCCTAAGCACACACTATGCATAGAATGAAAAATATGTGCGACTTTCTATGAGAAAACATGTGCACTTCTCATGAACAACACATTTATGAATCTTTTCGGCATCTCAACAACATCCAGTCCGACTTCCAACCCGATTTGACACTCATATATGAGCGAAATCTAGCTTGGAGGGTGGTGAAGGGCTAGGAAGTTCCCTAAAAGGACCCTTTTTGATATCATGAACCATTTATATTTTTCCATGAATGGACACTATAAATACATGCCATGGGTGTGCTCAGAAAAGAAGAATTTCAAGGTATTGTTATGCTGCAAGAATTGTTCTTAGAGAATCCTATTTTCTCTTTGAATCATTCAAGCACTATAGAAAGGGCCATTACACTCACCTCTTGAGAGGATTGGCATTGTATTTCTTCACCATTGTCACTTGCCATTGTATGAAGAGAAGATCTCTCTATTAGGTAACTCAAGAGCCCTCCCAAAGAGGAAGAGAGGATTCATAAGTCCATGCCTTTCTCTACGGTGCTAGCCTATCAATATATTGATCCATTGGTAGCTATATGATTGTGTTTTTTTTTTCATGGTTATAGTTCTTGAAAGATTCTCTAACATTTATTTCCATTTGTTTTTTTTTCCTTGTTTCATGTGTATTTAGTTATCTAATCAACTCACAAATCTTTGTCTTGTTTAGCTGACTTAACTGGGCAAGTAAGTATTGTGTTTTTTCTCACCCATGTGACAAAACCAACACAACACACAATAGACCAATATTTTACGTGGAAACCTAATGTGAGAGAAAACTATGGAATGATTTTCTTATATTTTCAAAAGAAGTACATTCATAGGAAGCACCAACATCCTTGTTTTATAGCTTCAACTGGAAGGAGGCTACAACCCCCTGGTTTCCCAAGCTCCAAGCTGAAGGAACCTACAACTCCCTAATTCTCTAGCTCCAACCAGAAGGTGGTTACAACCCCTTATGTTCTTTGGATACAACCAGAAGGTGTATACAACCACCTATCCTTGCCCCGTCCAACCACCTTGAAATATAAGTGCCAAATAAGTGATGCTACCACTGTCACTATGTCACTATGACATCTGTGATTGTAAAACCTATCACATAAACCTGTACCAACAATCTGTAACAACCTATACCAATAACCTATAACAACCTGTACCAATAAACTGCATCAACCTGTACCAACAACCTATACAAATAATCTCCTCAACCAATCAGATCTGATCACATAAATCTCATACACATTTTCACAAGTGTATAGCTCAAACCATGTACAACTATGTCTCTCTAATTATGTGCCATACATATACAAACAATCATAAACCAAATTTAATGAAACCTTATATCAACCATGCATAAAACCCTCACTATTATGCAACCTTAATCTGTACCACTAACTTCATCAGAACACCTCAACCAAAAGCCCTCAAACATGTACCAAGAAATACAAGATATGCCTCAACAATATACCCAAAAAAGTGTGCCAATGAAAAACAAAAAATATACCAGCATTGTACCTCTGTAGGTCTGTCTCATACAATATGTACCATACAACCAATAGTCTCTCCAAGGAAAATACTCAATCTCCCATAGCCATATCTTACACAATCACCAACATCCAACTATAAGCAAGCATATAACATACCTTTTTGATCCAGTAGATAGATATGTTGTACCTAAACACTTTTAAACTTCCTATAGCCTCTCCTCAGCCTCTGCAACTAGTTTGACTCCTCAAAATTCAAATCTGGTAGTGACTCGTGTGATGAATACAGATGTCAAGCAGGTCCTTGCGTGACAGGCTATACGAAAGCCATGAGGATTCCTCGTAGGATGTTTACTCTATGATATGTGGGGATGACCCTAATCAAGGTTTTTCAAAACTTTCTCGCTCTCTTCAGCAACTGTGAAACTTTTTTCATCACACTTCCTTCGCTACATCACAATTGTGCAACTTCAGATGTATTAATGAGTACCTGCAATAAACCTTTCACAAGATAGATATTCAATGTGCTCAATAGGTGTTAATGGGAGTCTATTTCTCTATTATTTATACTCTTCAAGTGCCTTCCTTTAGGAGTCATCCTCTAACTATTTTACTCAACTTCCCTCTTTTAGGGTAACCCACTTTCTTGTTGCAACTACTTTACCCATAATTAATAAACTCACCTATTCTTGTTGCAACTAATTTATTTTTAATTATTTTCTTATCTAAACAAATTTACCCATGATTAACTCCTATTTACAACCTCTTTGAGTACTAAACTTCTCGATGACTTTCTAGGAGATTCTAGAATAATTGACTTCTTTGTTGACCTTCTAGGTGCTTATAGGATATTCATGAGGGTCCTCCAACTTCATTAAGCCATATCTCCTCAACCGCGAGGAACCATGTGACATACCACATATCACTAGAAATGGCATTCCATATACTATCCATATATGGTAGTATTACCTATGAATTCACTAATATTCATGTATTTATTCCTCATACAAAATAGGGTTCCTTAACCACACCCCTAGGGATACCCAAATTTGCTACCAGATTTGCTTCAAGTGTTGAAATCAATGAAAATCAACCCAATCTATCAACAATATCCCCCTTTGGAATTCATGGAAACACTATGCAATCTTATGCAACACTCATTGCATAGAAATACTTTTTCTCATGCTCCCCTCGTGATCATTTCTTCCTCTCGAATCATGCCTCTATTCCTTTTCTTCATTTCCATCCATGAATTTGATTAATCTCTCCCCCTTTGACATCAATGGAAAAGAGAATCTTCTCTTTGGGCATGTTCCCCTTTTCTAAATTTTCCTTTGGGTTTCTCCCTCTATTTGAACTGTTCTTGGGGCTGGTCCCCTTGTTTGAGTTGTTCTTTTTCTCATCATTGGTGCTTCCTCATGTAAATATATGACATATATGAAAATCATTCAAAATTCACTGTGGGGCAGAAGCTATTCCAATTTTCTGTCAAAGATACTCAAAGGCTTCCCTCGAACGCAGTTTGGTGAAGATATATGAGATATGTTCTTTTGTCCCAACATACTTGACCTTGATGTTCTTCTCTACAATATATTCCCATAGAAAGTGAAACTTGATCATAATGTGTTTTATCTTCGATTGCATCACTAGATTGTTTGAGATACAGATGGCACTAGTGTTGTCACAAAATATCGAAATGGTCTCATCATATTCAACCTGTATATCCTCCAAGGTTTGTTTCATCCATAGTACCTAGGTACAACATGCTTCTGATGCAATATACTCTGATGCTAAAGTAGATGAGGATACTGAAGACTATTTCTTGATTAACGAGGATACCAGAAACTCACCCAAGTAGAAAGTTGCTCCACTTGTACTTCTATCATCAGTGCTACCTGCCCAATATGAATCTATGTAGGAAATAAGAGATAGATCATTCCCTTCTGGATACCATAATACAAATTATTTTTTACCTTTTAGATGTATGAATATCCTCTTCACTTCGATAACATGTGATTCCTTTGGTGTTGCTTGAAACCTTACAACCTGTCCAATTTCCTGTATCACATCTAGTCTAGAATATGTCACGTAGAGTATACTACCAATCATCAATTTGTACTATCTCTGGTCCACATCCTTTGAATCATCATCCTTACTTAACTTGAGACTTGTCAGCATAGGAGTATTTTCTGGTTTCCAATCTTCCAGTCCAAACCTTTTTAGAATTTCTATGATATACTTAGTTTGAGAGATGACGATACCTATGTTGCTATGACATATTTGTAGTCCCAAATAGAAGGAAACCTCTCCAAGAAATGACATATCAAACTCATTCAAAATTTCTTTGGAAAACGTTTGACCCATCCTGTCATCATCACTTCGAAAAAGAATATCATCAACATAAACTTCAATTAACAGGATACTATATTGATTTACCTTTATGTATAGATTGCTATCTATGTTTCCTTTCCTGAAACCTTGTTGTTGTAAGTATTTGTCTAGTCTTGAATACCATGCTCTAGTGGCTTGTTTGAGACCATATACGGCCTTCTTCAACCTGCAAACAAAATCTTCATTTTCTGACAAATGAAATCCTTCAGGCTGCTCAATGTAGAATTCTTCCTCTAGATATATGTTTAGGAATGTTTGTTACACATGAAATTTGCACACCTAGGTACCTCGCCCTAAGTGTCGTAAAGTGTCGTATAAGTGTCGCATACACCTTGACACCATGGAATAATCCATGTCACAATCCATAGTCAATGTGGAGGAGGGATATATTACAAGAAGACAAATAAATACTAAGTACACACGAATTATTATTAATATTCATGGAAAAGAAATTGATTAAGTGAGAAAATCAAGTGCACATGAATTATTATTAATATTCATGAAAATGGAAGTAATTAAGTGTGAGGATCCACCTCACATTTGGTTTCCTATTTTTTAGGGAAGGTGGAGGATCTCATGGATGGTTGAAATATTTCCTCCTTAAAATCCTTGAGAGATATTTCCTCCCCAAAATCCTTAAGAGATATTTTCTCCCCAAATATCTTAGAGATCCCTTTCTTATTGGATTTGATGAGAGATTTTCTCCATGGTGGTTAAACCTCCAAATCCTATATAATGAGGGGTTTCCATGGAGGAGGGGGAATGGAGATTGAGAATTATACCAAACTTATGATCTCATGAGTGGTATGTCATTTGGAGCATCAATATTCTGTGCATGGACTGTTTAAGCAAGGGTTTGGACAAGGGGAACTTAATGAAGCTGCTACACTCACATCTATGGTTGTAAGTTTTCTTCATTGTTGTTCTTATGAATATAATATGCTTGGCCTATTTATTTCAATTCTGTGTTCGATCTCACATGAATTTGTCTCTAATAGATAGATCTATTTCGAACTAATCTTAGTAGAGTAGGAAGTTGTTTGTACTTATGTTTGTCTACAGGGCTTATCGAGGAGCGTAAGATTGAAGCTCAACTCAGATCGTGCAGGGACAAACACCGGTAAAAGGTACTTCTTTTCTCCTTCCTCCTCACACATTAGTTTATATATATCTAAAAGGAAGTCAGTGTCCATGATAAGCATCTTCTGTCTTAAGAGTTAAGAGTCTAGCTCTCAAGAGGAGATCTACCTGTCTGCAAGGAGATTTTCCTTCAAGAATGTTGATTTCACGTCCATTTGATACACTTTAATATTATTAGAGCATGCATACGCTAGGAAAATTTTGATTGCTTCCATTATATAATCTAGGGAAAATATCTCTTCAAATTCTATACCTTCAACCTAAGCATATCCTTTACATACCAACATTGCTTTGTTCCTGGTAACCAATCCATCCTCGTTCAATATGTTTCTAAAGACCCACTTTGTACTGATTACATTATTGTTATTTGGCCTTGGAACCGGTTCCCAAGTGTCATTCCTTTCTTTCTGATCTAACTTTTCATCCATAGAATTGTTCCAAAATTCATCCTTATTGGCTTATTCAAAAATTCCTGTCTCAAATGTGGATAACAATGCTAGGTGTTGTTGTTCTGGTGAATGTATTTTTCTTCAAGTTTCAACTACTACATATTTATTTCCAATGTTCTGTTCTGATGGATGATTCTTTTGCACTCTTATTCTAAGTGTCTTTGGAGGTACTTGAAGACCTTATTTCTCTTGATCTACTTTTGGCTTCTGTTCCTCTTTCTCTTCTGCTTCTTCTTCCTTTAAATCTTGTTCATTATTTTGTTCCACTGAATCTTAAGTTTCTTCTTTTATATTTTGTCCATATTTCTCATATATTTTCACATTGATTCTTTACACTATTCATTTGAGTCTTATATTGAAGCATTTGTATGCTTTCATTTTGCTTGAGTACCCAACCAGTATGCCTTTATCAACTCGAGAGTCAAATTTTCTAATCTTGTTGTCTTCCCTTTTGATGTAGAATTTTCTTCCAAATTATCTGAAGTGCTTCACATTCATTGGTATTCCTTTACATATCTCATATGGAGTCTTATAATTTTTATTTATGAGCATTCCTCTGTTCTAAATGTGAATTATGTTATGCACTTCTTGTACCCAAAAAATGTCTGCCAACTTGGAATCCATTAACATGGTTTTGGCCATTTTCTGTATTGTTCTATTCTTCCTTTCGACCACTCCATTTCACTGAGGTGTCTAGGAATTTGAGAATTTACTCTTTATTCCATTCTCGCTAGAGAATTCCATGAACTCTTTTGATGTAAAATCTCCTCCATTTTCTGATCTCAAACACTTGATTTTAAACTATGTCATAGTTTCAACCATCTCTTTGTATGTCTTGAAGTTCTCTAATGCCTCTGATTTATTATTGAGAAAGAAAAATGCATTTATTATTGTGTAGTCATCAACCAATAGCATGAAGTAATATTCACCTTTCAATACCTTTGTTTTTTTCGTTCAAACTAGATTGGTATGTATAATCTCTGGTGGCTTTGTTGTGGAGTATTCCTTTGACTTGAACTTTGTCTTGGTCTGTTTTCCCTGTAGAGAATTCTTGCATAGAATGTTTGATGGATTTGAGATCTCAATAATTTCCCTCACTTCTTCCCTTTTCGTGACCTTGACAATATTAACAAAAGTTATGTGACTCATTCTTCTGTTCCAGAGCCAACTTTCATTTTCCTTTCCTAATTAACATTTTTCTTTTCCAATTATGTTTAGTACATATATGTTGCTTGGAGTTCTTACAACTGTAGCCACCAATTTGTCTGAACCTCCTTTTATTATTTCAAATTTATGAGAATCAAACATAAGTCTGTGTCCTTGGTCACACATTTTACTTACACTTAGTAGATTGTGTTTCATGTCTTCGATTAGTAGAACATTTTCTACTTTGGCATCCTTGTTTCCAAGATTAGCTATCACTTTTCCTATAATTTTGGCTTTGTTGTCATTCCCAAATGAAACTAATCCATCTATTTCCTTCTTCAATGTTAGAAAATTGTCCATATCACCTATCATATGCTTTGAACAACCACTACCAACATACCATCCATGTTTCTTATGTTTAGATTGTAGAGAAAGCGTGCATTCTTATTTGTTGAATTGATCATGCTTCCTTATCCATATCCTTTGTGGTTTCTATATATGACTGCTTATATTTTGTTGTGATTCTCTGGGAGGAACAATCAATATACAATCTTTGACCATGTTTCCAAATTTGTTACACTTGTAGCATTCTACTTCAGTGCTAAAATATTCAAATCTCTTATAGCTTCTTCTCAGTGCTTCATGCAATCTTATTGAATAACCATTTCTTTTGTAGCCTTCATAGTTATTCTTGTTCTTGGTATTGTCTCTACAATTCACATCATTATGTCCAAAATTATTACATGAATAGCACAAACCAAGAAAAATAGTTTGATACCCGGGGGTGGAAGATCTTCTAAATGGTGTTTCTCTTTTGAATCCTTCTTCTTCTTGGGGTCTCTCCATTGCCAGCTGATGCTGATTCTGAAATCTAGACCTTTTGTGTGGTGCAGTGTATCTATAATCTTCTTCTTGGTTCCTCTTCCCTTCTTCCTTCCTCAATGAGCCTCTGACTATTTTTACATAGCTTCTTTGTTTTTTTTTCTTGGAGATTGAGCCTTTCTATGTTTGGCTATATCCTACTCCAGATTTTTCATGGTATGGCCTCTAAATGCTAATGATGTCATCCAATACTTTGGTGTTGTTCTGCTGCATGTCCTTCTTCTAAAGATCTTTTCTTAGGGTGACTATTTTTCCTCCAATCCTTCAATCATCTTGTCATTTTCATCTAGCTGACCTCTGAGTGCCTCGTTGATTATTTTTTATTCTTCTACTTGGAGTTTTAACCTTGCGATCATCTGCTCAACTTCCTTGCAATTGGAATTCTGAGATCCTTCTTTGTCTTTCAGCTCTGTCTTGAGTGACTTGATTTTCTTTCTTTCAATCCTTATCTCTTCTAGTGCGCTGATTAATTCTTCTCTGAGATCAAATTCCCCTTCTTCCTCTAAATATGTAAAGTACTATATCTATTATAATAAATGAATAAAGAAACATTTCAAAGAATAACAATGAAACAACACAATAGATGAAACCACAACACCAAAATAATACCTTTATTGATAGGAAACAATGTTCACTTTCCTCTTCGAGAGGGAAACCTCCAGCAGAGTAGTTGATCTGGATTTATGAGTGGAATGAAAGGAATAATAGACTGAGTACAATAACACAAATATACGGATAATAACAACATATATATCCAATGAACAATAAATTTTATTGAATAAATAAAATAGGTTGAAACTGTACAACTGCAGAACTGAAAACAATTTGCTCGAATGGTGGTAGCTATCTCTGAGAAGATATGTGGCTTCTATGCACATACATTTGATTAAAATGATTACAATGAGGCTCAAAAGTCCCTTTTAACATTAATCATGAATTCCACAACCATATAAATCCAAAAACCTAACCCTAGAGATGAAACACCAAAATTTATGTGGGCCCCAATGGGTAAGTTGGTACCTCAACTTCTCGGGTCGTAAATTTTTCATACAACCTCCATTTTAGGCGCGTGATAGCCCATTGGAAAGTTATTCTTGAGAACTACACATTAATCCATAAAACTATGACTCGGTCTATAGTCGGACTGTGGAAAGCTAAAAAAACATTGTTTAGGGACCCAAAATGGCCCTAGAAGTACATAAAGATGTGCTGACATGAAAAATTCCAAAATAAGTCAATTGGATTAGGTGGGTGGCCACCAGTCTCCACCTAGAATTTGTGTAGGGCTTCAGAAAACCCATAAAGTGTAGAACCACAATTACAAAGAACTACAGAAGAACACGTTGAACTAAAAATTATCAAGAGGAGCTAGTTGGAATAGGTCGGTGGCCACCAATATCCACTTAGATCATTCCTCCCCCCTTTGGAAGCAATGGTATCCATTGCATTGAGTTCGCCTATCAGGTGATGAAACTTTTGTTGAACTTGGACCCAGGTGAGCCACTTGCCTTGGTTTAGGAGATTCCCTACCTTGAAAACCTGATAAAGTTGGATCCTCTGATGGAGAGTGCCCTTGTCCTGTCTATCCACTATATGATCAATGGATGCATGTTCCGTGTGGGTAGGGTTGAGCTTTGTTTGTGTCAACTATTATGTGATCTATGAGGTGTCCAATAATGGCAGAAAATATGGCTGATGGAGGTCCACATTGAACACTAGTTGCAATCCAAGGAAGGGTGGAGTGTTGAGCTCAAAAGCATTTCTATCCACAACCTTGGTGATAGTGTAGTTCCCATAGTGAATTGGTCGAACATTCCGTTGGAACCCTGTAAGGCATTACTTATGAAAATGTAACTAGACCTTGTCTCCCACCTCAAAATGGTGAGGTACCTAGTGTTGATCATGGCACTGCTTGTACTTAACACTAGATTTATGTAAAATAGCATGTTTTGTTGGAGGATGTGCTGAATCTGCTCAATGAATCTAGTGCCTTTGTTGGTGTAACACACCTGACCCCTGAGTGCATTTCCTAGGGATGGGGCCTAAAAATTTCATTCTCCTTAAGTGATCAAATCCTTCATTCAAGGTATCTACCACACTTTTCTTTCCTAGAGTTCTCCAACCATAGTCTCCATGCTAAAAAGCAATCCCAAAACTAGCAGATATATCTCTTTGAAGTTCTTCAAGTGTTCACTGGTTGAGGGCCACATGGCATCCACGTGGATCCACCTCACACATGTTATTTCCAAGTTCCTTCCTCCACAATGGAAAACATCCATAGTCTAATCCCATGACTGGACTTACTCTCTTTATCCTATGCCATTCGTGGAGGAACTCAGCATTTTAGCACTTTGGTGCTTCCCACATCTTTACTATCTACGCACGAGACCACTAGGAGTTCCAATATTTCGAAGTCCCGTAAGTTCACCACATGGCTCCAGACTTTGGAGTGTTCGACCTCCCTACTATACTACATCCCAGATCCTTCGGAGTCCTAAAGTCTTGAACTCCCGGAGTCTTGGTCATTTCACCAACCACGTTGGCTAGGTGGAAATTGACACGTAGGAGGGGTTGGAGTGACATGAGGCATGTAAATATGGGGTCCACGTCACCCTAGGTGATGTCACTGGACCATGTCACCCCCAACTGATAGGATTATAACATTCCCTGGCTCTCATGGTCGAGATCTGGCCACATAGATTTATAGATCTATGGCTCTAGTTAACTCAAGGATTTGGCATTAAAGAGTGTTGTTATGCAACCTCCTCTTATCTCCCGAAGTTATCGACCTCCGAACTAAAGGGGCTAGCACCATGCATCCCCGGTAAATCGATGGGTCGGACCTTCAGGGCCACTTTATCTATGGATCTGGGCCCTTAACATCTCTGACCTTCAGGGTTTTGGATCTTGGTTTAGCTAGTAGGATAGGTCCACCTAACCCCTGGGGATCCTCCTAACTCCAGTAAGACTTAAGGGAAACTGACTCTCTCGGCTACCTTCAACCAGTATAAGGTTGGTAAGGTCGGTCATACTCCGAAGTCCTAGACTTGTGGAACTCCGAACCCAGGAGGACTTAGCTTTCGTAGGCTTAGCCCAAGGTTCCTAGGGAATGGTCATATGGGTCCTCTCGAATGGATCTCATCTGCTCATCTTCCAAATGAAGAGACCTCCTCATTTCAAGGATTGAACTTTTTTATTCTTCCTGAGATTTACCATGAAATGGTTAAGGACTTTGGCCTGGAATCCCGATCACACGAGAAGGAGTCTAAAAGAGGAATCCTGTGACATCCCCCAAAAAATAAGTTATTTTTAAGTTGGAAATTTCTTAGGAAATTCTTTTTTGTTTTTGACAAATTAGAAATTGGAATTTTTTTTCCATTTATGGCAATTCCGAATTTTGAATTTAGATAATTGTAATTAATGATTATGATTGTTGGGTAGAGATCTGATTTGACCCAGCTAACTACTTGACTATGAAACTTGCATGAAACATAATATTTTATAATTAATTGTTGGAGGAAGAATGGAACAACCATGTTGAAAATCATCTGACCATGACTCCATGAGGGGGGAACATGTTGGAACTACCTCAGGGTTGTTTGTTACAAGTGGAAAATCAATAATTTGTCCATTGGAAGCCCCTGAAAATTAGGGATTTGAAAATCTGCAAAAATTCCCAAGGGGGAAAAAGACCTAGGCAAAAATGATTGTGAATATATAGCATATGTGAGGAGGTAGGACACTGCCTATTATGCTGGGGAAAATTATTGATCTCTTGTTGTTATGAACACCAATTTCTGAGTGTGAGGCAAGAAGAAATTTCTGAGATTAAAGGACTGTTGTTGAGGTAGAGTTATGCGTTTGTCCTCATGGATTCATGGTCAGGATAGGGGGTGAATGGAACAAGTGACATTGGTTGTTCCATTCTAAGGTTGGGAGGAACGTGGTTGTTCCCTTTGTCTTTCAGTGAACTAGTTCAGATATGTTATCCTATCCCTCCTCTGGTTGAATGATATATATGGTTAAATAACTGATAGGATGCATCTGTTAATTTTGAATAGAAGTAATACTATGGATGAAAGATCGAGTTGAATGTTATTGAACTTAAGAACTGACAGAATGCCTCTAAACTAGTTCTGAATGGATTATCTCTGTTATGTCTTATTGTTGAGTAAATACTAATTTTTCGTAGGTATTCTAATTGAAAGAATATGCATGGTCAACTTCTGGAAGTATGGTTCTGTGATTTAGATTACTGTTGTAATGAGATAAAATTGTAGGTGAAAAGCCTCACAACTTAATTGTATTCGCAGCTTAAAAATTATCTATGTACGCAATGTAAGTGGAAACCAAATCATGTAGCTATATATATATATATATATATTCGTATCATATAGATATCTATTACGCTATAATGTTTTCTTACCTTACTTCGATATTTTTTGATTACTGTGACACTGTATTTTCCTTACAGTAGAATATGAATGTATGTTTTCTTTCTATTCTGTACATATATAGAGTTTCTCCAATTAATTAATATGTCTTTGTGCA
>ML785462.1:172851-187737 GCA_009831015.1 Picea engelmannii
TTTATACAACGATTTGACATTCTAGTTTTCCTTTCACTTGAGATTCGATTTAGAAGAAGAATGTAAACCTTCAGAAATATATGAGTTCAATTCCATACAGTGCATGACTGTAAGTTTGGAATGTACAGACAATAGATACTAAAATGAAATATAAGAAGACATTCTAACTAAGCCTTAGTATAATTTTTTGGAACACATAATGACAGAAAAATGAATAGTATGTAAAATCGAAATAAGATCCAAGGAAAGTATCAAGACTAAATAACACGTACAAGCATATGTGGTGAAATTTGTTACATGAGTCTCTCTTTTGATAAATAGTATAGGTACAGTCCACTTTAAAAAAATATTAAGTATAGGAAGAGGCCAGTGTGGCGATAAGATTTGTATAAAATCATTAAAACAATCATTGTATTATTTAAAATAGACAGGAGGAAAGGCCCTGTAGCTCAACTTCAAAGGATTTATTACATATATCAACCAGACCAGAAAATAAAGAGGACATCCAATCCTTATGTGGGTACTGTGTCTTAATCTAACAGTGGAATTCATTACCACAAATTGGGAATTTCTCTTTATCCAGCCACTACAAGAAGTCAAGCGAAACTTTACTTAATATCAATTAATCTAGGATGAAAATTGTGGCCTTCACTGTTTGAACTCCTGAAGAGTATACAAAGGGAACTTGAATACATTTTTCATGGGGAGTGTCCATAATTCAGATTGTTCTATTATGCCAACCCTGAAAAGGAAATCAAGGGAACTTCCATTAGTTCCTTCCAAATAGAAATAAGAATTTGTATCAGAGATCTAGAATTTGATTACCAACATAATCTATTTAATTATCATGTAGATATAGATTATACTTAACCCAGGCCTGTACGACAGGCCAAACCTCCTCTACGCATTCTTGAAGATGCCATCCATGATCGTGGAAGGGGTGGAAGAGGCAAGGTCCACCTAACAGGTACCCTCGCAACAAAGGGGCCCATCATTAGTGTTGGCACCAATCACGTAATCATTGGCTTATGAAATGAACTCAACAATTCTAACAGTTAAACAAATAAATTTGGTAAAGATGTTTTGCGTATAGGCCAAGGGAACAATGTCAAACATTACACATAGAACAAACATTACATGAAAAGATTGAGTTTAAACACTTTCCGAACTGATTATTTTTATTAAATCAACGATAAGTGCAGAATTAATATATTGCTAAATTCAAATGGAGTAACTTACATACAGACCTCGTAATGACAGAGAAAAATCTATTTAATACAAGAAGCTCCACACACTCAAACATTCTATGCCATGGGTATTTTTTGTGGTGGAATTTTCGAAAACACAGAGAATCACATTTCTTTAACATACTAGACAAGAATGAAATAACCTTAAGGAGACGTTATTTGCACGAGTAATAGTTAAGGGTTAATTGATGACTACAGAAGGATGAATTCATTCTCTCTAAATAAGAAGAAAGAACTTGCAACGTATTTTGATATACTCAATGTAGAATAAATTAACTCCAGACTAAGACCATGTGTAGCCTCACGAAAGGTTTAATATCAGGCCTCTACATATATATCAACAGAAAGAGCATAAGAAATAATGAAAATCGGGATATGAAATCCTAGGATTGAATTTACCCATAAAAACTATGCAGGTGTAAATTCCCTAAGTTCGGACAAGGGATTGGTATGTCGAGACCTCTCAAGAAGTTAGAGAATAAGTCTATAGTAAGCATCTCCTTATCCAGAAAATGGGAACAATTCAGAAAAGTCATGAAGAATAACGATAATGGGAGATTTAAGTAAGGACAAATAAGATTTGACACAAGGTTTCTCCCACTGTAATAAAGACCCAAACCTTGTTTAAGAAACATAACATAATGATAACGAAAGATTACCAGGGAGGGCGAATGGTGGTATCGTTCTACCAAGTAACGTCTTCCCCAAATCGACAACATGCTTCAGTGAGAAAATAATATGCAGAGCCTCTTGAAGGAATCCAAAATGAAAACAACAAAACACATTAAAACCCTAAGGGAACCTTAACTACACATTTTAAATGTTGAAGGTACGAAGGGCATTCTAGCCATGTGATGAGGGTAGAGTTGGCATGATTGAAACCAGGTGAAAGCATTGTAACACGCACACACATGATTGCCATTAAATGGTTGATGCAGAGTATTAACTCCCTCTGATAGTAGGTCGTTCTTTTCACATCAAGAAATTCACAAAATAAATGAATCCCTCTGTGACTCGACAAGTTGGAACTCATACACTTCAACTGCATTATTACAGTTAGCTCATCATTCAAGAGAAGGTTTGTTGGAACAACTTTTAGTTAAGTTGAAGTTAACACAAGATATTGTTACTCAAACTCTGTTAGGTAAAGGGATTGGAACATCACTAATCATGAATAATTCGTAAAGGAACCCATCTACAATCAGGACTATGTATATTGATGTTAAGCACATATCACTAAGCCACACATTTTTCAGCTATGTGGTATAGATCCGACCTTGTTACTATATATATATATATATATATATATGGTAAGTAAAGTTCATTTCAAAGGACAAATTAAATAGTGTTGCACACAAAACATAGGAATCTCTTGTTTAAAGAGAGATTAAGACTATAAGTCCTAAGTCTAATTTACTGTATAGATATTTGTGTATATAGGTGAGTAGGTTGGAGACTAAAGGGAATTACTAGAATCCTTGGTGAATTAACCATATAAGTTTCTATCCAAAGCAAGTTAGACATGTATGGAAATGGCATCTTGTGGTAGGACGAACTTAAGTTACGTCACAGAAAATTATAACAAGAATGAAGATGTCTTCCCTTTATCGACAAACATATAAAAACAAATTGGAGATTAATGCCCCATAGATTTTTTATTTTTTTTTATGGAAAATTTGAGGTACATTACGTATGGTATCAGAGCCTAGGTTACAACACTTGGACCTTGAACAGGGCCAAATTAAATTACTTAGTAGATATTTCTGTTTATGCAAAAACTAAAAAACCATTGTTATTACAAACAGAAAACCCTTTTCTGTTTTGTATTAATCATGGCAGCCCAGGATGACGCATAAATCAGACTTGAGGGGAATCCTAAACAAAGACCTCTTGAAGATCCGAGACAGAATAGTGATGGAATATCACCCACTAAATTTTTGGAAACGATGAGGAATCTCATCATTGAGATGCAAGTTTTCAAAGAAGACAATGAGAAACTAAAGAAGGCATAGAAGGAGCAGCAGGAAATAAATGAATTCTTGCTATGTAGTATAGTGACAAAGAAAATACCAAAGGATGAGAACCATCAAGAGGAGGTCATTAAAAGGGCCTCCAAGAATTATGGTCTTGAAGAAGAAAAAGGGGACAGTTCGTATGAAGGTACACCTTCAACTAAAGATAAAACAAAACCATACATAAAAAGGAAACATGTAGATCACCTTGAGGGAGAATTTAAGAAAATCAAACCCGCTACCTTTGATGGTGATTCCAAAACAGAGGAGGAAGTTGAGGCATGGTTATTAGACATCAAGAAGTATTTCCAGATCTACAACTATTCTAGCAATATGAAAGTTAGAATGAATATCTATAACCTGAAAGGAAAAGCCATCATTTGGTGGAAAGATCTAAAATTGGCCAAGGGGCTTAAGGAGAAACAGATAATGGTCAGAATTTAAGAAACATTTTAAGAAACTGTACCTATCAAAAATTTTCTATGAAAGAAAAACCAATTTTTTTTATGAGCTATGACTTGGTCAAATGGATATGGAGGATCTGATAAACAAATTCCTAGAATTACTAAGGTTCGTACCTTATATCCAAGAGGACAAAGTAAAAATCCAGTGGTTCCTAGGTTGTTTACCACAGTCTTATAAGGACATAATCGAGTTTGATAACCCCAAGTCCTTGAGTGAAGTATTCAAGAAAGATCAAATGTTTTACGACCAATACAAACAACAAACAAGATTTCCCAAAGCTTGGAAGGATAAGAAACAAGACCGAATGAACCAGCGGAAGAAGGGATTCCAACCAGCTCCTTATCGGAATGCAGCAAAAAGATTTCCAAGAAAATATTTTCACTCCAACAATCCAAATACGCAAGGTAGCGGTAAACCGGTAAATCTGGGAACAAATAAATTTGGAGACAGCCCCTACGAACCATTAAAGTAATGGGAATGTGGATAACCTCATCTAAGGAGGAACTGTCCACGTTTAAATTCAGCAACCAGAGCTATTGTTCACAATTTGCAGGATGCCTCGACAGTGGGAGATGTGGGAAGAATATTGCATCAGATAAATGCATCCGTGGATGGCCGAAAAGTTGACCACCAGTCCTCTATGGTGGAAATTGAAGGTAAAATCAATAACACTCGAATTTATGTTTTAATCGACGCTGGAGCTACATTAAGTTATGCCACTCTTGATATAGTGGAGTCAAATAAACTTAAGAAAATAAGACATGCAATGTCTTGGCTGGTACAACTAGAAAAATAAACGAAAATAAAGGTTGTCAACTTAATTTATGATTTTGAGTTCAGTTTAGGTAGTCAAAACATAAACACAAATATGAACATTCTATCATTATGATCTTATGATGTAATTATTGGAATGGATTGGTTAGAAAAGCATAAAGTAGTGCTATATTGCTACGAAAAATCACTTAAGTATAAAGACAAAAATGACATGGTTAGGATAGTTCAAGGCATACAAAAACCAATCTCAATTAAACATATTTCAGCAATGCGATTCAAGAAATGCATGAGAAAGGGTTGTCAAGTTTGTGCCATCTAAGTAACAAACCTGTTAGAAAAATAAATTAAACCCAGCTTAAAGGATTTTGTTATTTTGCACGATTTCATAGATGTGTTTGTTGATGAAATACCTGAATTACCCCCAAGAAGGGAGATAGACTTTTCTATTGACCTACTACCTGGTTCAGCTCCTATCTCAAAAAGCACCTTATCGAATGAGTTTTTTAGAATTAACAGAATTAAAAATCCAACTACAAGAATTATTGGACAAAGAATATATCAGACCAAGTGTTTCACCATGGGAAGCACCAGTCCTCTTTGTGGAAAAGAAAGACAGAACTCTGACATTGTGCATCGATTATAGACAATTAAACAATATGACTATTAAGAACAAATACCCCTTACCTAGGATAAATGATCTTTTCGATCAAGTAGGTGGGGCAAATATTTTCTCAAAATTGGATTTACGATATGGTTATCACCAAGTTAGGATAAAAGATGAGGACATAAGAAAAACAAATTTTTGAACAAGATATGGACATTACGGATTTGTAGTTATACCTTTCGAACTCACTAACGCACTAGCCATGTTTATGTGTTTAATGAATAGTATTTTCAGTTACTACTTGGACAAGTTCATGTTGGTATTTATTGATGATATTCTGGTCTATTCAAAAACAGAAGCAGAACACAAACACCACTTAAGAATAGTTCTGCAAACTTTCAGGAAGTACAAAATGTATGCTAAATTCGATAAGTGATATTTTTATCAAAAAAACATACAACACATAGGACATGTAATATCTGCAGAAGGCATTGCAGTCAACCCTGAGAAAATAAGAACCATCATGGAATGGTTGGTACCTAAGGATGTAGCGGATATCCAGTCATTCATGGGAATCACCGATTATTACCGCAGATTTATAAAGGAATTTTTGAAAATTTCTTACTGATCCAGATGGGTATCAGTGGCCACCCACCTTTTCCAACTGGCTCAAAACAGTTTTCTGACAATTTTGGCAATTTACTATTTTTAGCAATTTTAACTTCCAGGGCCATTTTGAGGGACTAAATGAAGGTTTTTCAGGATCAAGTTCCTCAATGATAGCCAAAGGCATGATTGATCCCCCAAAATGAATCTCCTTGACTATACCTTTCCAACGGGCTATCACACGCCTAAAATGGAGATTGTATGCAAAAGTTACGACCCCGAGAAGTTGATGTACTAACTTACCCAAACGAGGCCCACATGACTTTTGGCACTTCATCTCCTAGGGTTAGGTTTTTGGATGTCTATGGTTTTTGGCATTCTTTATTATTGTAAAAAGGCCTTCAGATCCTCATTGTAATCTTCTTCTTTCAAATGCACGCTGCCGTCACATCTCTTCTCAGAGATAAGCTGCCACTGTTCCAACAAGATTGTTTCCGCTGCATTTTACAGTTTCAGCTTATTTTGTTATTGAATAGAAAACCAATTTTACTGTATCTCTGTTATTTTGTGTTAAGAACCTATTAATAATATGTATTCATTTATTTATTCTCATAAAATCTAGATCAATGGTATCGTAGCAGTCTGCTCCTTGTCATCTTAATGCATGTCCCCAATGAGGTCAGAGTATAAAGAGTTGGGTCTCGAGCTTGTTTTTCTTGAGGATAGAATCTCTCGCACGCCCAAGTGACCTCCCATGGTAGGAGAAAAGAAAGATGATAGGACAGGAGATCCTTTCAAACTGTTGTTTTAGGAATCCCTCACACAACAGAGGAACGAGATGAAGGATAGTTTGGCGCAAATCCTTCGACGACTACCAACAGGCGATGCATCTTCTTCGAATTGAGGAGGCACCCCCTTCAAGGTAAAAATAAACTTTTATATTCCTATATTTGAAGGTCAAATAGATGCAGATGTTGTAGACAAGTGGTTGAATCTACTATAAGGGTATTTGTTTGTCCATAACTTTTCGAATAGAGAAAAGATTACTTTTGCACTCCTCAAAGTCATTCCCCATGTCAAAGATTGGTGGGAAAATTTCTGTGAGAAAAAAAAACCAGAGGAAACCTCATTATTTTCAGTCACGATGATGCAGGAGCATCGCCAACTCATCAAGCGAGCCAGTGCGGGAGCGGAAGACATCTGGACAAGCAACACAAATTTTGAAAATGCCTTGGAATTGTTGCGCAATCTTAAATGACTCATTTAAGAAATGGCGCACTTGTATATTGTAATGGACCTTGAGCGGATAGCTCTCGTCCTTTAGTAGATAGACGACATTTAATATAGTTAATGCTGGTAGATAGGAATTTAATTTTAGATTTGATAGCTTTAGAACGCAGGAGGGAAAATGGATATAGACACCCTCATTTGTACATTTGTAAAATATGATAATCAATCCAGGAAGGGAGAGCAAGCAGAGAGCTATATGAAGAACACCCATGTACAGGCATTTGAATTAATAGAAGAAAGCTTTGATTCAAATTCATGGTTGGTGTTGTTTCTTTGTGTTGATGTTATGCTCATGAATGTTTGCTTCCTGTCATACCTTTGCTTTTATATGCTATGTATGTAATTTCATGGTTGAGTTGAAGTTAGGAAAGGTGAAGGAATGAGTTTCAATTGTTTCTCTAATTGAGCTAGAGGATTCCTGCAAGGAGTGCAGTCGAATTGTCTGCAAGGAGTGCGTTGACAGAAGGGTTCAATTAGAGATAGATTTTGTTCTCATTTCCTCGAAGGTGCAGTTAGGCACAGTGTCATGAAAGGAGTGCACATGCCAGGTAAAAGTCTCAGGGTTGCGAACCTGAGTGAGGTACTAAAGACTGTTGTTGCGAGGAGTGCGCAGAGTCGAGAAACTTCAACCTTCAGTCGAGGTTGAAGGGTTGCCGCAAGGAGTGCGTGCAAGGAGTTCTCTCTTTCTAACAGATCGAGTAACTGTGGAAATATCAGGAAGGATAGGCCTCTGAGGAGGCTAAAGAATAGCGTAGACAAGTGCAACTTGAAGTTGCAAGGGTGTCGCAGGTTGGCGAGTAGGCGAGTAAGTCTCATGAGGATACATTTAGCCATCCTGTGGATTTACGAAGGGAAGAACGAACGAACGAAATCCTTTGAGTAGATTTCATGAAGTTCCATGGGCCGTTGGATCTCACAGAGGTGTAGGGAGGTTAAAGTGTAAGTGTGGAAGAGGTTCGAAGCTCAGGAGGGGCAGAGCCGTCGATCCCAAGTCACAAGGACCGCCATATCTATGCATGATATCATGTATCGAAGATTTGCGAGTCAAAGCTCCAAAGTTTTTGCAACGAGTATTGCGATATCGCGATCTGCAATATCCCGATGAGCCCAAAACCGTCCATCAGTGAGGACGCATGTCAGACGATCCATAGGAGTTGGGTTTTGGAGCATCGGAGATTTCGAAGGCAGGAAACTCTTGCAGGTTGGAATCACGATCCGCGATATCCATATGGGAAAAAGGACAGTGGGGCCACAGGATTCAATGGAGTGCAGGTGGCACAGTATCGAAAATCAGGAAAAGGCAAGACCCAAAACCTTTGGCATCAGGATTCGCGATCCCGTGAATTCTGAAATCCCAAAAGAAGTGACGGGAGGAGAAAATTCAATTCTCACGTGTACATCGGAGTTTCTCCACGTCGGTTATCGGGAGTCGACAAATCATAGTGCTCGATATCGCGAGTAGTGATATCCCGATAAGGAAAATCCAGACAAAGCAGAAGTCCCGACAGGGAAGATAAAGTCAGTGTTGACTGACCATCGGGTCTCGGGGATTCGAGAGCCCAGTGATCGACAGTGAACTTGCGAAGCTGCGAGTTTTGATCCTCTGATAAAAAAATAAGGGGGAATCGCATGAAGACAATCTGTGGGGTGCAGATTTCCCGATAGGGAAATAGAAGAACCTTTGAGTTCTTCGGGCCGTGAGTGGAGGAAGATCCTGAGGGAGAGGGCATGCTCCGAGGAGTGCGACTGTGCCAGGAATGGTATTAGAGCGGGAATATTTCTTTTCTTTCTGTAGTAGAGAAGAAATAAATTCGCCATGCTTCCCAAGAGAGAAAGGAAATCACCTGATACATAGGATAGGGAGGTGCGGAGAAGAGGCAGGCAGGTAGCAAATCCATAAATTGAAAGGCAAATGCGTGATCTCTGAGCAAGACTTGAGGACATGCAGACAGTGCAAAGACGCACAGCTAGTGCAGGGGATCTGAGTGATTCTGACAGTGAAGTTGAGGCTGAATGTGAGGAGGAAGTTGCGGCCAAGGATGCAGCGAATGAATGACTAATAAAAGCTATTGCACAGATGGGTGCAAAGGCAAAGATGGACATTCCATTTTATGAGGGAAATCTGGATGCAGAAGAGCTTCTGGATTGGATCCGAGCTCTTGACACCTACTTCGATTATGAAGATATTGAAGAGGATAAGAAGGTCAGACATGCTGTCACATGCTTGAAAGGACATGCAGCATTATCGTGGGATGAACTACAAGCTGACAGACACTGCAAAGGCAAGTATAAAATCAAGAGTTGGGATCGAATGATCGCGAAGATGAAGGAAAAGTTCATCCCAAGAGACTATCAAATCACTTTGTTCAGGAGGATGCAGAACCTGAGACAGAAGCTGATGACAGTGAAAGAATATATAGAGGAATTCTATCGACTGGACATCAGGGCAGGTCATCGGGAGAGTGATGATGAGAAGGTTGCCAGGTATATGAATGGCCTGAGATATGATATCTAGGATGAGATGAGCATGGTTACCATCAGGATAGTGGAGGATGCTTATCAGATGGCTTTGAAAGCTGAAGAAAAGTTGAGCCGTAAGCAAGGACATCGAGGTCGAGGCAGAAGCCAACCCAGAGGCAAGTCAGTTGCCCAAGACAAGTACCAGAAGCCCAAGGAGGAATGGAAGAAACCTCAGGGTAAAGTTGAGAGAGGTGGAACCTCATAGTGAGGGCCATACGTTGAACAGAGAGGGTAGCATATAGAGCAGAGGGGATATTATGCTGACAAAAACACTTTTCCTCATACTAGAGGTAGGGGAAGAGGAAGAGGTGGAGTAATTACATGCTTCACATGTGGAAAAAATGGGCACAAGTCATTCGAGTGTCCATAGAAAAAGAAGGATGGAGGAGAAGCTCACATCACCAAAGCGCAGAAGCGGGATGTTGAGACTGAAGATGTAGAAGGCGGAAGGTCACTGATGATGCGTAAAGTTCTCTTAACACCTGGGAAGGAGGTGGAAGACCCATCTCAAAGGACCATAATTTTCAGAACAACTTGCAAAACCAAGGACAGGGTGTGCAAGGTCATTGTGGACAGCGGTAGCATGGATAATCTCGCTTCAACCGAGATGGTCGAAAAACTAGAGCTGGAGAAAACTGATCACCCGAGTCCATACAAAGTTTCATGGCTACAGAAGGGACATCAGGTAAGTGTCACTAAATAGTGTTTAGTTGAATTCAAGATAGGAGGGTATAATGATAAAGTACTCTGTGTTGTCATTCCTATGGATGTTTGTCATTTATTGCTCGGTAGACCATGGAAATATGAAAAAAATGAGGTTCATGATGGGAGGATGAACACATATACCCTGGAGAAGAATGGGAGAACCCATATGTTGCTTCCGATAAAGGATAAGGAGGTGAAGCCGGAAGTAAGAAACATAGTACTTCTCATGAGCGGGAAGGAACTTATTACGGAGGTGAAGAAGAAGGAAGATCCACAATTCTTTGTGGTTAGACAACCAAGAATTGTTCTGACTAGCACAAGAGTGGATGATTTGCCAGATGAGGTTCAAGAACTGCTGGAAGAGTTCGCTGATATCATGGTGGATGAATTACCTCATTCGTTGCCACCAATGAGGAGTGTGAGTCATCATATAGACCTCATACCAGGAGCTAGTTTGCCGAACAAAGCCACGTACCGGTTGACGTCTCAAGAGAATGAAGAGGTTAAAAGGCAAGTCCAGGAGTTGTTGGACAAAGGGTTGGTCAGAGAAATCTTGAGTCCATGTGCTGTTTCGACAGTTCTCAGTCCGAAAAAAGATGGAGGTTGGAGAATGTGTACCGACTCAAGGGCGATTAATAAGATAACCATCAGATATAGATTTCCATTGCCAAGAATGGATGATTTGATGGATTGCCTGAGTGGGGCAAAGTATTTTTCAAAGATTGATTTGAAAAGATGATACCACCAAATTCGCATGAGAGAAGGTGATGAGTGGAAGACAACATTCAAGACAAACAAAGGTTTGTATGAATGGCTTGTCATGCCATTTGGCTTGACGAATGCGCCGAGTACCTTCATGAGGCTGATGAACGAAGTCTTGAGGGAATTCATCGGGAAATTTGTCATCGTATATCTGGATGATATACTGATTTACAGTAAATCAGAGGCTAAACATCTGAAGCATTTGGCCATTGTGATGAAGAAGCTACATCAGGAGAAGCTGTTGATAAACATGAAGAAGTCCTCATTTATGAAGACATAACTCATTTATCTAGGTTTTTTTATATCCGCAAATGAGTTGAGGATGGACCCAGGTAAGGTAGAAGTGATTAAGAATTGGCCATCACCGAGGAATGTATTTAAGGTGAGAAGTTTTCATGGTTTAGCTAGTTTCTACCGAAAATTCATTAGGAATTTCAGTGGGATTAGTGTAGCAATGATGGACATAGAAAAGAAGTGGCATAAGTCTTTTCACTGGACAACAGAGGCTGAAAAGAGATTCAATATGTTGAAGCGGAAGATCACAGAAAAACTAGTTCTGGTATTACCGGATTTCCTGAAGACATTTCAGGTGAAATGTGACGCAAGCGGTTTTGCCATAGGAGCGGTCTTGAGTCGGGAGGACAGACCAATTGCATATTTCAGCGAGAAGCTCGATGAGGTAAAATTGAAATATTCCACATATGATAAGGAATTTTCTGCTATCATACAGGCACTAAAGAAGTGGAGGCATTACTTGATCCCAAAAGAATTTTTTTTGTATAGTGATAACCATGCATTGCATTTTGTGACTCAATAGGAGAAGTTGAATCAGAAACATGTAAAATGGGTAGAGTATATGCAGAATTTCACATTTGTGATTAAGCATATTTTGGGTACTGCTAACAAAGTGGTTGATGCTTTGAGCAGGAAATGTTTGTTGATGCATGATTTCAAAGTCAAGACCTTAGGCTTTGATGAACTTAGGGACATGTACGCAGGAGATATAGATTTTGGAGAGGCGTATGAAGCAGCTGAGAATCCAGTTCTCAGAGAAAGAAGCCCATGGATGGATTATATGATCCAGGAGGGGTTTCTATTCAGAGGCAATCAATTATGTATTCCAAATTGCTCCATGAGGGAGGACTTGTTGAAGGAGAAGCACAATGGTGGATTAGCAGGACACTTCGGTCATGACAAAACATTCACGAAGCTGAATGAATCATATTTTTGGCCGGGAATGCAAGTAGAAGTCAAGCGGTTTGTAGCAGATGTAGATTTTTCCAGCATTCGAAGGGGAGGAAGCAGAATGTAGGTTTTTATCAGCCATTTTCCATACCAGATAGGCCATGGGATGCGATAAGCATGGATTTTGTATTGGGTTTTTCAAGGACACAAAGAGGGGTTGATTCAATCTTTGTGGTCGTGGATAGGTTTTCCAAGATGGTGCATTTTATCCCATGCTAGAAAACCAGCGATGCGACTCACATTGCAAATCTGTTTTTCAAGGAGGTCATTCGAATTCACGGCTTACCCAGAAGTATAGTTTCAAACCGAGACACAAAATTCATCGGACATTTCTGGAGGACACTATGGAAGAAATTGGGAACTAACTTAATGTTTATTTATGCCTATCATCCGTAGATGAATGGACAAATGGAGGTGGTGAACAAAAGTCTGGGAGACTTGTTGAGAAGATTAGTGACAGATCACCATACCAGTTGGGACAACATATTTCCACAGACAGAGTTTGCTTACAGTGACTCTGTGAATAAGAGCACAGACCGAAGCCCATTTCAGATTGTATATGGCGTGCAATAGAGAGGAGTTTCTGAACTGAGGGATTCAGAGCAGACTGTTACTAGTAGCGCTAGTGTAGGATAATTCGCTGAGGCGATGAAGGAACTTCACAGTCAGGTAAAGGAGCGGTTGCTGAAGTCAAGCCAGGAATATAAACGCACAGCCGATCAGCAGAAAAGGAAAATTCAGTTCAAATTTGGTGATCAAGTTCTGGCACATCTGAGAAAGGAAAGGTTCCCGAGGGGAACACATAATAAATTGAAAATGAAGAAAATTGGGCCATGTAAGGTCTTGAGAAAATTCAAGGAAAATGCTTATGAGATCGAGTTACCGGATGGGATCGAAATATCTCCAATATTCAACGTCGCAGATTTATATCCATACCAGACTGGAGAAGCAGAGACTGGAGATGAGTAGCCAGTGATTCAATGGATGAAACAATTTCCAGTTGCAGAAAAGCCGTAGATGGAGTCCATACTGGACAAGAGAGTGAGCAGGAAGACCAGACGAAAGCAATACTTCGAGTATCTGGTCAAGTGGAAAAATCATCCAGTGGAAGATGCCAACTGGGAGACTGAAGAAGAAATACAGAAGCATGGACAGACTATGCAGGAGCTCATGGACATGAGCCCATGAAAATTTTCAAGTGAGGGAGTATGATGTAGGAGCATCGCCAACTCATCAAGCGAGCCAGCACGGGAGCGGAAGACATCTGGACGAGCAACACAAATTTTGAAAATGCCTTGGAATTGTTGCGCGATCTTAAATGACTCATTTAAGAAATGGCACAAGTGTATATTGTAATGGACCTTGAGTGGATAGATCTCGTCCTTTAGTAGATAGATGACATTTAATATAGTTAATGCTGGTAGATAGGAATTTAATTTTAGATTTGATAGCTTTAGAACGCAGGAGGGAAAATGGATATAGACACCCTCATTTGTACATTTGTAAAATATGATAATCAATCCAGGAAGGGAGAGCAAGAAGAGAGTTGTATGAAGAACACCCATGTATAGGAATTTGAATTAATAGAAGAAATCTTTGATTCAAATTCATGGTTGGTGTTGTGTCTCTGTGTTGATGTTATGCTCATGAATGTTTTCTTCCTGTCATACCTTTTCTTTTATATTCTGTGTATGTGATTTCATGGTTGAGTTGAAGTCAGGAAAGGTGAAGGAATGAGTTTCAATTGTTTCTCTAATTGAGCTAGAGGATTCTTGCAAGGAGTGCAGTCGAATTGTCCCCAAGGAGTGCATTGACAGAAGGGTTCAATTAGAGATAGATTTTGTTCTCATTTCCTCGAAGGTGCAGTTAGGCACAATGCCGTGCAAGGAGTGTGCATGCCAGGTAAAAGTATCACAGTTGCAAACTTGAGTGAAGTACTAAATGTTGGAAAATGTTTAACAAGTAGCATATGCTTGTCATTGATGGCAAGCACAGCAATGAAGATGGCATGGGTGCAGGAAGGAAGAATGTACAAAGGATTGTTGGCATGTTTTACAGGCAGCATAGACTTGTCATTGATGGCAAGTACAGTAGTGGAGATGGTAGGATAAGAAGGATAAAAATACCTTGGGGATTCAGACGTGAAATCTCAGGAGGAACAACATTGAATAAAACGCGCGCAGCAAAGGCAAAGCTCAAAGTACAGGAATTTGCAGAAGAGAAGGAAGACAGAGATCCACAACCACAGGATCTCATTCAAATTTCCCGAAAGAACGAGGGCCATCAGATCAGACAGAAGCTGTACGAGGTTTACCATCGGGAAAAGCCAAGGTGAAATCCCGACATAATCAGGACCGTCTATTTGGAAGGACGCGTGGCAGCGATCGGGCGCCACCGGGAGAAGCTCGATAGGAGGACAGGTCTCAACCGTCAGATCCGAGCACAGGGACCTGACCACCGTTGGATCAATGAGAACCTACAAGGTCTTTAAAGGGAGTGAAGGTTTGGATACAGTCCTGAGGATAATGGTCATATGGACCAGGAGCGTAGTCATCGGAGTTTCGAGGATCGCGAGTTGGATATGTCAAAGTTCCTTGACAATGAAAACCCCGAAATCGCGATATGATCTCAACCGTTAAATCAAGAATTAGATCTG
>ML785462.1:193984-219107 GCA_009831015.1 Picea engelmannii
AAACCAGGGAGTTGGTGCTTCCTTCTAGTTGGTGCTAGAGAAACTAGGGAGTTGGTGCTTCCTTCTAGTGGGTGCTAGAGAAAACAGAGAGTTGGTGCTCTCGGCAAGTTGCAGCTTGCAAAACAGAGGTTGTAGCCTCACTAGTTGGTGCTCATATGTATGATAATGTAAAGAATGTAACTATTACTTATCATATAAAGAAAAATAGGTTTTTACCCTGTATGGGTTTCCTCAAGAAATATCTGTCTCTGTGTTTCTCATATGTGTGACTGATGTTGAATATGCCATCGTTTATTCCCCTGCATTATTGTGATCATCATTTAGTGTCTCAGCAAAGAGTTTAAAAGAAGCATAATTGTTTAAGCACGGTAACAACTGATTCACCGCCCCCCCTCTCAGTTGTCCAACACTAAAGACTGCTGCTGCAAGGAGTGCGCAGAGTTGAGAAAATTCAACCTTCAGTCAAGGTTGAAGGGTTTCCGTAGGGAGTGCGTGCAAGGAGTTCTCTATTTCTAAGAGACCGAGTAACTGTGGAAAGCTTAGGAAGGATAGGCCTCTGAGGAGGCTGAAGAATAGCGTAGACAAGTGTGACTTGAAGTTGCAAGGGCGTCGCAGGTTGGCAAGTAGGTGAGTAGGTCTCGTGAGGAGACATTTATCCATCCCATGGATTTACAAAGGGAAGAACGGACGACCTAAATCCTTTGAATATATTTCACGAAGTTTCGTGGGCCGTTGGATATCACAGAGGTGCAGGTAGGTTAAAGTGTAAGTGTGGAAGAGGTTCAAATCTCAGGAGGGGCAGAGCCATCGATCCCAAGTCACAAGGATTGCCAGATCTATGCATGATATCGTGTATCAGGGATTCGTGAATTGAAGCTCCAAAGTTGTTGCAACAAGTATTGCGATATCGCGATCCGCGATATCCCGACAAGCCCAGAACTGTCCATCAGTGAGGACACATGTCAGACGATCCAGAGGAGCCAGGTTTCAGAGCATCGAAGATTTCGAAGGAAGGAGACTCTTGTAGGTTGGAATCACGATCCACGATATCCCGATGGGAAAAAGGACAGTGGGGCCACAGGAGTCAGTGGAGTGCAGGTGGCACAGTATCAAAAATTGGGAAAAGGAAAGACCCGAAACCTTTGGCATCAGGATTCGCGATCTTGCGAATTTCGAAATCCCAATAGAAGTGACAGGAGGAGAAAAGTCAATTCGCACATGTACATTGGATTTTCTCCATGTCGGTTATCAGGAGTCGGAAAATCATAGTGCTTGATATCACGAGTAGCAATATCCTGATAAGGAAAATCCAGACAAAGTAGAAGTCCCGACATGGAAGATAAAGTCAGCGTTGACTGACCATCGGGTCTCAGGGATTTGAGAGCCCAGTGATCGACAGTGAACTTGCGAAGCCGCGAGTTTCGATCCTCCGATAAACAAAGAAGGGGGAATCGCGTGAAGAGAATATGTGGGGTGAAGATTTCCCGATAGGGAAATAGAGGAACCTTTGAGTTCTTCGGGCCATGAGTGGAGGAAGATCCTGAGGGAGCGAGCGTGCTCTGAGGAGTGTGGTTGTGCCACATGACCATCTAGGAATCCTTCAGGGATGCTATTAAGGAAGAATACCATGATGTTGGAAGTTATGACGACCTGTATACCAAATGGACCACACTACGACAAGAAAGAGACTAAGCAGTACCAGATTTCACAAATATCTTCCATACCTTGTGCACCAAGTTGGGTATCAAAGATTTAGAGTGACATCTAGTGCTCAAGTATCATGGTGCTCTGCATAGATACATCCATACCGAAATGGAATTTTTGGACATCTCATCCTTGGGCACAGCCTATCGATATGCCATCAAAATCGAGTAGAAGCTCAAACAAAAGACACGGCAATTTGGGCCTGGGAACCCCTCACAAAAAAATCCAGGAAAGGGTGGCCCCAACCCACCAAACAAAGGACAGAGAAAAGATGGACAATATCAGGACAACCAGTCCAAGCCACAAGCAAAGAAGGATACTGGAAAGAGAAGGAAAGATACTGGGAAGTGGTGTGACTTCCATAAGAGCCCTTGGCATAACATTACTGAAGTCTCTCAAAGAAGTCATTGGTGGCTGAAGTGAAAGCCTCTAAATCATATGTGGATTCTGACTCCAAGCCAGAACCAGAAAGAGGAAGACAAATCATTGATTCAGAACCCATTGCCACCGTTGCTACCACCAAGCTCCATCCTGGTGAACCAGACGAGCCAGAAGAAGGAGAGCACCTCTTCCATTCACAGATGTGGATAAAAGGCACCCCACTACACTTCATCATTGATAGTGGTAGCTAGAAGAACCTCATCTCAGCAGAGGTCGTCAAGCGGTTGGCCCTACCAACAATGCCACACCCACAACCCTACACCATTGGATGGCTCCACCAAGGGAGGGATCTTCGGTCAGCCAACAATGTTGAATTTCATATGGAATCAAGCCCTTCAGAGACGAGGTATTGTGTGATGTTTCTCCTCTATAAGTTTGTGATGTTCTTTTGGGCCAACCTTATTTATGGAAACGTCATGTTGTATATGAGTCTAGGCCTCATAGTGTTATTATTACTTTGATCAGGAAATTGTACAGGATGCCCGAGGTAGTCCCACCTAGTGCTATTTCTTTGATATCTACTAATCAATGTAAGAAGGTCATATCTCAGATGGGGAAGTTTGTCTTCTTCATGATTCACTCTCAAAATAAGCGAAAGATCACAGCCACATCCAGGGTCTCTATGGCCCACCTCTCCACACCATAGAAGCAATTAGATAAGGTCGTGGAAGAATACTCAGATATCTTCTCATCATCTACAGGGGTACCTCTGCACTACTAGGTCAAGAACCCCATCGATTTGACCCCCGGTGCACCCCTTCCCAATGGGCCAGTTTATCGTCGCTCTTTGTTAGAGAATGAGGAAATCAAGCGACAAATCCAAGAACTGCTCCACAAGGGGCACATCCACCCCAGATCATCACCTTTTGGGAGCCCAATCATGCTGGTATAGAATAAATATGGAACCTGGCGACTCTATATTGATTACCGGGCTCTGAATAAAATCACAATAAAAAAACGGTACCCGATTCCTTGAATCGATGACCTCCTTGATCAACTCACGGGGGCCAAATATTTTAGTAAGATTGATATGAAGTCTGGCTACCACGAGGTCCCGATAGAACAAACAGATGTATGAAAGACCACCTTCAAGTCAAAGGAATCCCTTTTTGAATGGTTGTTCATGCCCTTTGGTTTAACAAATGATCCAGCCACTTTCATGAGGATGATAGACGATATCCTGTGACTATTCACCAATACTTTTGTAGTGGTGTGTCTGGATGAAATTCTAATTTATAGCAAGACTTGGGCCAAACACTTGTAGAATATTCAACAACTTCGACACACCCTGCGACAGCACAAGCTATATGCCAACTTGGAAAAATGCTCCTTCGGCATGGACAGGGTCCATTTCCTAGGCTATATCATTGATTAGGATGGTGTACATGTGGATCTAGCCAAGATCCAAGTCATCCATGATTGACTAGCCCCAACAACACTCACTGAACTTTGGAGCTTCTTGAGCCTTGCCAATTTCTACTGTAGGTTCATGTTGGGTTTCTCCCATATTGCAAGGGCCCTCATCCAAATAAACAGGGGTGGTGGTAAGGCGAAATTTGCGTGGTGTCGGTCCCAACAAAAAGCATTCTATGATTTGAAGCAACGCTTGTGCTCAGCCCCATTACTTTCACTACCAGACCTGCAACATCCCTTTGAGATCGAGACAGATGTTTTAGACTATGCTATGGGCATCATTCTCACTCAGCATGACTACCCCATGGCCTATCATAGTGACACACTATCAGATACTGTCCGTAAGTGCCCTACTTACGAAAAATAAATGTACTCCATTGTGAAAGCATGCTTCCAGTGGATACATTACATTCTTGGGAAGGAGACAGTCATCCACAATGATCATAAGCCACTGCAGTTCATGCAGAGACAGGGAAAATTGCAGAATGACCGTTGTTATCACTGAAATTTCATCTGCAAATGGTTACAAGAATTTAGCATCGCCAAACAGTTATGAGGTCACCCATGGACCAAAATTACCACAAAATCATTTCAAAAGGGTCAAAAACTATACAACCAGTGACAAAATTAGAGTGCACTATGACTACACAGGGCACACACGCACATGCGCAAAACATAAACGCAGGAAAAGTGCACATGCGCCCAATGCACGACTGTGGTCGCAAAAAGCCATGCACATCTGCGAGCGATGCATTTATGAGAATGGTCGACCTTCCACCCACTTCTGGTTTAGCTCCCAAGTTGATTTGACACTCAAATATGGACTGGCTCGAATTGGGTGGTTGGTCAAAGACCTAAAAATGCCCTAATTAGCTTCTTTCCACACTACAAGTTGGTTGCAGAATACCTCAAAGAGGTGATATAAAAAGGCCATGGGTGCACTTCATTTTTTAAGGAATTCAATAACAAAGTTATTGTACTACTATTCTCTTGAGAAATTCTCTATTCTCATCAAGAGTATACTAGCACCATTGCATTGGGCAATCCATCTCACCCCTTGAGTGGATTAGCGAAGAATTCTTTCACCATTTTCATTCAATGTTGTAAGAAGATCTTTTTGTGGGGGTCCAAGAGCCCTCCCTTGGAGGAAGAAGGGACTCATAGTCCTATTTCTTCTTGGTGTTTTCTTTCACTAATATCAACCTTACCATTGGTGACATGGGTCTTATTGTTTCTTTTGTCCTTATGTCCCTATGCTCATTATTTTAGTTGTTATTTTATTTCTTAGTTTAATTCTTAGTTGTTCTTTTATATTTCTTTCTCTAACCCTTTTCCTTACAGCTGTCCTGCTTAGAAAAACCAACTAAGATTGCAAGTACCTTTGTTTTTCTCACTAAGGTGATGAAAGAGGTACAACAGGTTGGCGACTCCACTGGGGAAAGGTATCAATTTCCTACCCCATTTGGTTTTTTATAGCTGTTCTTTTGATTTATTTAACCTGCAGGTGCATTAACCGGCCCAAGCCGACCTGCAAAACATCCAATTCCAAGTTGAATTGAAAGAATTCCATCCAAAATTTTCTTTCATGGCTGTGTGTCAGTTGTGCGTGGGTTTTTTGGCCCACATACGTCCATCGTGTGCACATGCGCCTAAGTCACAATTATGTTTTTTGAACCTACGTCCATAAGCTTGTTTCAGTCTATGCACAGGCTCTCAGTGCACCTCTGTTTACTTTGGGACCCGTGCATATGTGCAAAACACTACACATTGTAAGGTTTTTTGAGATTTGGGGAAGGCCCTTAGCCTTCTTAAAAGTGATTTCATGCATGTTTTAAGCTGCACCACACTTAGTTCTCTCTTCATATAAAGGGATTAGTCAAAACACATAGGCACTTAGGGGGTTTAAAATCATTATTTCCTCTTTTGCTTTCATTTTTTCCACATGGATGGCTTTCTTTGACTAAAAGTATAAATTGGAATAATTTCTAAATCACATAAAACTTGCATCGAGACTAGAAGTTGGATAGCAATCGCTTAGTATGCTCTTCTCTCGCGCTTCCAAGTGACCTTGAGAATCAGAAAAATATTGTGGGACAATTTCATCTCCCTTAAGAAGATTAAAACCTTTAGGAGAGGAAAACAACCCCTCTTGGGACTCCTCTTAGTTTATTTTTCAAACACATCATAAGATTGTAATGGGCCCATACATGCCCACATGATACAAAGATAGGATAGTGTTGAAATTTACTTTCTTAGATTAAATCACTTGGGAAGTTTAAAGGTTTTTGTAACGGGCCCATACATGCCCACATGATCACAATCTAGGATAGTTTCAAAGATTTTCTTAGATTAAATCACAATATGGAGTTAAAGGAATAGTAAAGGAACCACATGTCCACATGCTAGTTTCCTAGGGACTTTTGAATTATGCAAGGTTGTACCAAAGGCACTTAGTTAATTAGGTAATCAACACTTGTAAGGAGCAAGCAAATTCCACATGCAGCTTGGTGACACCTAATTCATTAAAACATTGGCACACTTTCACTCATTCACACACAAAAGTTACTTATCACTCACATAGTTTTCTTCTCGAAAACATGGAGGTCAAACTAAGTTTCCTCCAAAGGGATTCCGAAACACTCCACCCTTATCTTGACGAAACTATCCACTCCCATTTAATTTTAATGAGGTTGTTTCACACCCCCAATCTCTCAAACAACTACATCTAATTTTTTTTCTAAAAACTCACTAAGTTTTCCTCCACAGGAGGTGCCAAAAGAATTTTTTTAGTCTAGGTAGGATTTTGGGGATAGGCATCAAAAAAACTCCTCGTTATCTGCTTCTCACATTGTCAAAACAATAGAAGTTGTCAAATAGGGAACTGAAAATCCTCCAAGTGTTCCTAACACCATAAGTCAGGGAGATACCCATGAAGGGTTGAAGGCCGAGGTCTGGTTGTTCTGTGTGTCTCCCCTTGAGGCACCCACCTCTTGGATGGGATCCAGCCCGTGACCCATTTCTTAGGCTGAAAATCTAAATGTTGCACTTTGACTGAGGTACCTATTGACCAAATTTTAGGACATCTACCCAGGTGGCAATTGTGGGCTGCAATTGCACGTTGATCAGATTTTGGGGGGCTATTCGGAAATATCACCAGCTCTTTCGAGATATGCCCCCTTTACCCCTCATTATAACTGATTATTTCATCCTTCAATAGTTTCTCTTCTGGTGACTTCAGACCCCACTGTTGAGTAGTATTGGAAGGTCTAGTTCTATTTGAGAGGAAGGACGTTATGTATTTTAGGACACGAGCATTTGTTTTCTTTGATTCCCCACATAGACAAAACCCACTTATCCACATATATGCTTCTTTTTCATAACACTTTATGTATGATGCACTTCTGATTACATTTTGATTTAGATATATATATTGTGTAAGGTTCAAAATTTGCAACAACGACTCTTGTTTATTTTCTCTCATCACATTTTTGTACACATCCACTTAGCTAGTCGGACATCATAGGGGACCCACAGAACCCTCTTCATTCCAGATATTTACTAAACCTCCATTCTATTTTAGGGGGAGTTCCTAGTCTTGCCAACTCATCATCACCCCCTTCACACACTCCTGTGAGTGCCACTGTCTTAGGATCATCTTTTCTTGGTTCCACATTACTTGGGTCCACCTTCTAAGGTCATCCCTCCACTCGCTCTCCTCTACACGGAAGTGGATGGCCAACTTCCTCTCAAGGGGGAAGTACCAACCCACCTAGTCCCCCTCAAGGGTTAGGATAAAAAAACACTCACACCATGGTTGAAACTAATCCTCCAAACCCACTACAGATACCATATTTGGCCTCTCTTAACATACTAGATCTAAGAAAACTCACAAATTATCCTATATTGCATGACCCCACATGGCCTGCAATGACTACCAAACTACCTTTAGACATCCCCAAATTTCAAGGAAAGGCAGGAGATGACCTTGCCAACCATGTCATGACTTTCCACCTATGGTGCTCTTCCAACAACATTATGGATGATTCCATTAGACTATGATTATTTCAATGCACACTCACTGGCCCATTAGCCAAATGGTATGTAGACGAAAAATCGGGGTCCCATGCGACTTTCGAGTCCTTGGCCAAAGAGTTTTTTACCTTCTTCCAATTACCAATCCGCTATGAAAATAGTCTTGAACTACTCTCTAATTTCAAGAAAACCTCAGCCACACATATTGTTGATCACATTCACGAGTGGCATAGACAACGTAGTTTGTGCAAAGATGAAACCACCAAACAACAATGTCTTGACTGGTTTCTCAGATCACTTGTCTCTCTCCTTGGTAAAGATGTAGCTTCCACCTTTCCACAATCCAAAGAGGAAGCCATTAGTAAGGCTCAACAATATGACCTCATCTATTCACAATCAAGGTACTTATACACAGTACTTCCTGACCTCCCCAAACTCGTGCCATTCGGTCAAGACAAACCCAGGATGTCTCACTCAGTAGACGAATTGATTGGTAATACCACGCACCATAGTCCTCAACTCCAACCACCACCAATGTATGGCATACCTCAATATTTGTCGACGTATGGGGGAACCTTTTATTACCCCCCACCCCCTTATCAACAACCATACCCTGTTGTTGTTCCTCTACCTATCAGTGGGCCACTGCCGGCACCTCTAATACACCCACCTATCCAAACAAGTTCTGGTACCCCCTCTACCTCATCTTATACTTTAAGTACTAGAGAAAGCGTCATGCCTTCCTACATACCTTACGGATCACAAGTCCCATAGAATCCATACTTTCCATTCCTTGGTCCTCCACAATCCATGGCACCCCCACACCCTCACGCTGAGGTGAATTTTGTTCAACCTTCTCCCATTCAACAATATCAAAATTTTGAACAGTTGAATACAGAAAATCCAACCCATTTGTCAAATAATGCCAAAAAGAAGGGAAGAAATAGGAACAATAACAACCCAAGCCAAGGTGGGAATCAACCCCAATAGAACCAACCTACTAGGGGCAACCAGAACCAAGGGAATCATAACCCTTAGAGGGGCAATAACAATAGGCGTCAAGGGAGAAATAACAATACCATCAAAACCTCTTTACCTTATGCCCTTTGTGGTGAGTTCGGTCATTATACTCATCATTTCCCCCAAATTGTTGATTTTAAACAGTTGAAAGACTCAGGCAGTCTACCACATCCTCCAGCACCACCTGCCCCTCAGCAAGCTCCACAACAATTCGTGCAACAACCCCCCCCAGCAGTACTACAGAATCCCATTCCACAACAAGGTGTGATGAACACCCAACATGACATGCAGCCTACCCCACCTCAGTTGGGACAGTACCTCAATCCAAAAAATCCCTCATATCGTACTATCCTCCTCACTAGTGAGGAAGAAATCCTTCTACAAACACATATCCGTCAATATCGTGCACCCACTGAGTCTCCTCCCATTCCCCCAGAAACAAACCCAACACCAACGGGAACCCCATTGGTACTCCCTCGCCCTACTGCCAAAACACCTCATTGCATCCCTCGCATCCCATTGCGCAGGAATGTCCACAACCCCCAAGCTAGGGTGGCTCATAATTACCATTTGGTTGATGACTTAGCACAATCCCCGACTGCCGTGTCAGTCTTAGAGGTCCTTCAAAATTGTCCCACTTAGCGGAAATCATTACTTTTCGCCTTGGGGGCAGTCAAACCCATGGATACCCAACTCATCACATTTGATCTCGATAGCAGAGAACCTCACCTTCCCGCTCTGATTTCTTTTCAAATCCCATTCAAAATTCAGAACATTACAGTTCATCGGTGCATCATCGATGAAGGTGCATCCACATGCATTATGTCCAAATCTATATGGCAGAAACTTGGTTCCCCCAAAATATACCATCTACCATTACTTTATGAGCTTATGATGGACAACCATCATCTCCTAAAGGGTTCTTCCAAAATGTCCCAGTAGAACTCGTGGGAAAGACCATTCTCATCGACATTGAATTTATCGATGCCCCACTTGATTATAATGTCATGTTCAGTCATAGCTACATGTACGCTATGAAGGTAGTTGCCTCTTTCATCTTTCGAATGATAATGTTCCCCCGTAACGGGAAGATCATTACCATTGACCAAGTCTCACATTATGAGCCTAACCCTTCTGCCAACATCGATAACATTCTCCCTCTCATCCACGTGAGTCATGATGCATACCCACTCATCGAAATGGGTCCCAAAATTTTCAAATACCCATCATTATTAGGAGCTTAACATGGTGCACCACCACTCCTTCACCCTTCCAATCAAGTATGTGTCGTATCATCCAACGGAACTAACATAGAGGATAGCCTTCCTCCTAGGGAGGCTTCTATCATATCTGACGTCCCACTAGTCACAAAGCTCCCCCCTCATGAGCCTCTTGCGAACTCGTCGACTCCACCAATCCACGATTTCACCTCTCCCCAAGGCCATATCCTAGTTTGGGAGATAGTTCCCCAAGCCATTACTCAAATCCCCTTCTTTTACTCCCCACCTGGCATACAATCTTTCCAAGTAGCCGCAACGCTTACCCTCCCTAATATGGTGTTTGCAATTCCATTTTGGTATTTACATCCACTAGAGATGGTCCCTTGACCATCCCTTCCCCCCCAAATGGAAGGAATCCAAATAAAAATTCCCATACTCATTCCCACCATACCCTCTACACCCCCACTCACTAACCTCCCTGCCACAGCTAGGGGCAGGCGAAAGAAGAAGGAGCCCACAACTCCACTTCCCCCGCGCGTCCAACCCCCTTGCATGCTATGTGAGAAAGATGGACACCAAACCAACAACTGCCCATATCTACCCAAGTTACAGAACCTGATTCCGCTCAGTCAAACACCATCAACGCTCGCCACCATAGCAAGTACTACAAAACCTGCTCCTCACTCAAGTAGTAAAGGGTTGTGAACCAAATTCACTTACGCTATATGTTCAGAATATGGCCATTATACACACCATTGCCCAGCACTGCTGTGCTTCCGGCAGACATTAGCCGCAGTATGCCAAAGCTTCCAAAATGAACCCAATCCAGCTACATCATCCCTACCAAAAATCACTAACATCCATTATGTCACAACTTCAGTCAATGAACGTATGGGATGCCCTTGCTCTCTATGTGAATCCTTAGATCATTTTACATACCAATGTCCTATGATCATTGAATACAGGCAATGCCAATTGACCCTGATTCAAACCCCTATAGAATCAATGGTTGACCTTACCTCGTCACTAAAGATTCTTCATATCACTTCTCCCGAACCCGAGGCACTCTCGACGCCTCCATGGTTCTTGGATGACTTATCTGAGGATTCACCCCCAAATCCCCCGAATTCTCCCATTCATTTCCCTACAGAAATTTTACATCCAACTACCACGGGTACTCCTTAGTACTTTGATATTTGGTTTATGTCAAGCGAACCATCGCAATCTCATTGCGTCGTTCCCCCTGCTTCTTCATCACCAGGGGACAACCACAAGACAACAGTCACCAATATCACTCCTTACGACCCCTTGTATTCCCACCAATTCCACTGTGATGAGGACATACTTGAAGAGTTAAACACCCCCGACTACCCATGGGATGCGCTACACCACAGAGCGCTCTTCTTTCCATAGGAAGCCTCCAGCCCTCCTAACCAACACCCCATATACATGGTAGAAACCAAGGATTTTATCCCATCAGGGCATATCGACTTGTTCAACAACCCCATTCCTGCCCCTGATGTGTTTGAAGAAGGCAACATGGGCAACATTTCCCCAACCATCAAAATCAACATTTCCATAAAAAATGGAGTCATCGAGGAAATCACCATTGGCACTGCTTGCACTCCTCAAGAAATCACTGCCTATAAAGCCCTCTTCCAAGAATATTGGGATATTTTTTCCTGGTCATACACATAAATGCCTGGCCTTGATCCCTCTATCATCGAACATTGCATCGACACCTAGCCTGACATTACACCAGTTCGTCAAAAATAGCGACCGCTACACCCATCCAAAGAAGCGGCCATCAAAGCTAAGATTGACAAATTATGTTCGGAAGGGTTCATCTACCCCATTGCCTATACATCATGGGTTTCCAACCCTATACCCATTAACAAAAAATAGGGCACTATCCGCATCTGCACAGACTTTCACGATCTCAATCATGCATGTCCCAAAGACAAATTTCCAATAAATTTCATCGATCAAATCATCGATGACTGCGTAGGCCATGAGGCTCTATCCTTCATGGATGGTTTCTCTAGTTATAATCAAATCCAAATTCACCCAGCCGATCAATACAAAACCGCATTCACTACCCCTTGGGGTACTTTTTCATATCGTGTCATGCCTTTTGGCTTAAAGAATGCTGATGCAACTTTCCAATGGGCTATGACATACATTTTTCGTGATCTAGCTCATATCTTCCTCACATACTTGGATGACCTCATAGCTCGATCCAAGAAACACACCCAACATCTTGATGATTTACGGATCATCTTCCAACGGTGTCTTCAATATAACATCTGCTTGAACCCCATCAAGTGCGTGTTCTACATCACTGTAGGGTGCCTCCTCGGATTCATCATTTCCCAAAGCAGTATTACGATGGACCCCCTCAAAGTCCAAGCCATCACAGAAATTCCACCTCCCCGGAATTTACGTCAACTCTAGAGCCTACAAGGAAAAGCTAACTTTGTACAGTGATTTGCCCAAGACTACACCACTCGTACACATGGTTTACTTCACCTACTATGCCATGACATCCCATTTCACTGGGATGAACATGCCCAAAAAGCATTTGACGATCTTAAAATGGCGTTGTCTAATGCCCCTTTAATTAGTTCACCTGACTATAATCGCGACTATATCCTCTACATATCAACATCAATTGTCTCAGTAGCAAGAGTTCTCATTCAAATCACTGATGACAATCATGAGCATGTCATTTACTACATTAGTAAAAACCTCTCAGGGCCACCCCTGAAGTATAAACATGAAGATAAAATATCCCTTACAGTCGTCCTTGCAGTCCAGAAACTGCGTCATTACATTCTGCTTCGCACGACTAAGGTCATAGCAGATTCCAACCCTATGCAATACTTTCTCAGCCATCGACAAATTAATGGAAAATTTTCCTGATGGATTGTTATCCTTCAGGAGTACGATCTTGAATTCTCAACACCCAAGAGAAAGAAATCTCTCATCCTTGCCAAACTTGTCACAACCTTCCCCTCTGATACTACCAGTGCCCCCGTCAAAACCGACTTCCCCGATGAACATCTCTTTTACATCACTTCGGATGATCCTTGGTACAGTGACCTCCTCGTCTACCTCCAAACCCAAAATTTTGGTAACCACCTCTCATGAGATGATTGTCATCGTATTCACCACCATGCCCCCTGCTACCTCCTCATCGAAGACATCTTATACCGATGAGGGGTCGACACCATACTTTGTCGATGATTGACTATTGACGGGGCCAATAGATTCTTGAACGACTGCCATAGCGGCGCATGTGGGGGCCATCTTTCAGGAATGTCCACTACTCAGAAAATCATCTGAGCAAGTTATTTTTGGCCTACATTGTTTCACGATTACATTCAGGCCGTGAAGCGATGCGAGAAATGTCATCTTTACACCAACAAAGCACGAGCACCACCTGCTCTTCTTCACCCAGTCATTACTGTCCGCTCCTTTTGTAAATGGGGGATCAACTTCATGACTTTTAATCCCCCATCCAACAATGGACACAAATACATTGTTGTCGCGGTCGATTACTTCACAAAATGGGCATAAGCTATGCCCACCTTCAAAAATATCGTTGACACTGCAACACATTTTTTTTTTTAATAACGTCATATCTTGCTTTGGAGTACCACTCCAACTAGTTTCCGATCACAGGAAACACTTCGAGAATGAGATTTTCTTCAAACTCTCATCTCAATTAGGATTCTCCCATGAGTTTGCCTCACCATATTACCCTCAGTCTAACGGATAGGTCGAAGCAGTTAACAAGGTCCTCAAGACCATGTTACAGCACACGGTTAATAAACATAAGACCAAATGGAATCATATGTTATTTTTTGCACTATGGGCTTACCGTATGACCGTGAAAATGGCCACTGGTTTCACACCATCTCATGTAGTCCATGGGGTTGAGGCCACTATTCCCATCGAGTGAGAAATTCCCACCTTACGCACCGCAATTGAGCTATTACCCAACACTGCTCCAATGGAGCAGCGCTCGCTGCACCTAGAATCCCTAGATGAAGATCGTAGATCTTCATTACAGAACAATGAGGCAGCCAAAAAATGGTCAAAAGCCACCTTTGATCGCCATGTCAACCTTCGCTCATTTCATGAAGGCAACCTCGTCCTTTCTTACGATATCGCTCACAATTCCCTTGGTCATGGAAAATTCGAGTCACTATGGCATGGCCCCTACATTATCCAACATTGCCTCACCAAAGGCGCATACATCCTGGTCTCTCCCGAAGGCCTCTCTCTCAAAGAACCCATCAACGGGTTATACTTAAAGAAATTTTATGCCTAAATGTAGCCATTCTACTTTAGGTTATTTCTTTTATAGTGTTTTTAATATTTTTTCATCCCTCACGTCTAACCTATCATTTGTGCTATTGACAGATGCTTCCTCCACCAGCCTACCACATCAGTTACGCCGACAGCGCCAGCCATTGGAAACAAAATCTCACTTCAGCAGCTTGGGCCCTCTATACCCCCTCACATGAAATGCTCCATTCTAGTGGCATATGTTTGGGTTCAGCCACCAACAACCAAGCTGAATGCACTACCATTATTGGCCTCCTCACCAATGCCCAACATCAATGTATCCGTCACCTTAGCATCTTTCTCGACTCTCAACTAGTCATTCTCCATCTCAACAATGTGTATCGCATCCACAATCCTTGCCTCTTTCACAAATACCTGTAGGTTAGACTTTTATCTCGAATTTTTCATTTCATTACATCTACACATATTCCAAGAAAATTGAATCAAATTACAGATAACTTAGCTAACATGGTATTAGATTGACATATATCACATCAAGATACCTCTACACATACATAAAAATATCAAAAACCTGTCACAACATATATAGATTAGACATCATCAAACACATTAACAAAGCACATGTAAACATCACATAGATACCAAAATGTATACTCATATATATATAAATTGGTCCACAGTGCCATCAAAATGTTTACATACAAATATACAAACATTCACAGGCCAGCGAAGCACCTCGGTACAAAACTGGTGCCACTACACCAAAATGGGCTCACCAGCCTATATAAAAAAAGTACAAAAATACATAGAGTGAAACTCAAGGTGCCTCTAGAGCACCACCTACTGCCCCTCCCTCAGGCGGTGGTCCCCCACCCACTACTAGTCCCTCTGGATCGGGAGGTAACTGTTTGGTCATAGCATCTCCTACTACTGCTACTCGTTGCACAACGGTCTGCCACGACGGCGGAACTCCCACACACTGCTCCAAGATGCCCTCATCCTAGATACACAACCACATGCCCTCAGGCATGCCCTGTAGCACTGCCTCCAGGCGGTGATGAATATCCTCAAAATCTGCTCTGGCATTCGTTGGAGGAGCATGCGATGGCCTGGCACCTGGGTCATCAAAAAAACATCTCCTCACTGCTCTCTCATCCTCAACTGGTCTCGCCTCAGTGTCCTCATGCCAACATCTCTCTCCTACCCGCGGCCCTCCCCGCAGTGGTCTCCCCGGATCCTGGCGAGCTGACGCTCTCAGCAGCTCAACATCGCACCCGCGATGTCCCACATCTGCACATACAAACAAACAAAAGATAGTATCAACATTTAGACAAAATAAACATGTCATGCTATCTCAAAAATCAATATATATCAAACTCATAAACATACCTCAGTTATCAAATACCTCCCCTGGAGGTAACACCATGTCCAGATCACCCTGAAAATTCACACCAGCATATGGATACTCCAATATAACCTGTGGCATCTACTGCCACACCTGTGCCACCCCAGGTGTGAAAAAGTGGCTGCCCTCGCCACCACCATGGCAAACCAAAATAGTCGACCACCACCTCAATCATGACTCTCATGCCCTAGGTGCACCCAATAAAATCCTAGGGCGCAACATCAACACCCTCTCCAGAAACCAGGCCACCAAGATGGACCCAAAGGAAAAGTCCCCTGTGTCGGTGGATCGACATCGGTCCAGCTACCCTACCATCTTGGCATGTAGCGTAAGCCCCTAGGCAAAGTGCTCACCATCCAGTGCCCTCCCCATAACCCTCAGCTGACCACCACTAATCTGCTGAGTAGTGAGGGACCCATACACCCTCACACTCATCACTGCTACACAATAATGCCTAGAGCATCCATTGCCCCGATGCTCATGACGAAGCCTGACATGTAATTTTCCCTCAAGTAGTACCTTTGACCCAATGTCTCTAAAGACACATCCGCAGGTAACACCAGCTCCGCTGGTAGGGGCATTCCCCAAAAAGGGAGCCCAGTCAAAAAGTATATATCCTCCACCACAATGAAGGTGATCTGCTCTCCCCGCACCATAAAGAAATGCAGGTTTGGAATCCACATTCAGATAAGAAACTACAGGAGATACTCCTGCGCCTGTATCAACGTGCACTCAAAGAACTTCATCAACCCACAGGCTGCCAAAGTGGCATGTACCCCCGATTCCTCAATAGCCATGACATCCCTCAACTAGGACCAATCCTGCTCTTGCCGGCTGACTGGAATCATGCAAAACGATCACCTGCACCCACATAATACAGTCCTAGGTCAGCCATATTGACCATAAAAAATATTAAAAAAGATAAGTTTTTTACCCGTTAGCCTTGCCCCCAAGGCATGGCTATTTAACCCAAAGGCGTGCACATATGCGCACATGTTCACCCTAGAGGTGCACACATATGTGTACCTGTCTATTCCATAGGCACGCACACAGGCACACCTATCCATCCCCTAGGCGCGCATACATGCACGCCTGCCCACCCTATAGGGGCGCCTCCATGCACCCCTGTCACGGACACAGGCGCACATCAAAGTACGTCTGTCTACTACACAGTCGCGCCCACATGTGTGACTGTGTAGCACACAGGCATGAACATCATGTGCACCTTTCTCCCCCCTACGGGAGCCACCATGCATGACTATCCAAATAATAGGCACACAATCATGCATGCATATTTCCGGAACGCCCACGCACTTGGTGGCCCACACCCCTAAAACCCCCTGTACAGACCTTTGTACAAACCCTGCCCAGAAATTGAAAATCTACTTCTATGCAGGACGATAAGACTACCAACCTGAAGCTTGCTGGTCTTGGATCGGTTGCCTCATTCTCTTGGAATCTCCAAATCTCCTCTAAATACCTCTCGTCCAATCACTCTGGTAGAAAGTATGAATGAGGTGGCAATGTGGGCCCTACAACTATATATAGGCCTTTCCACCAAACTTCCAATCACCATTCCAGGAGCTTTGGGTGTCCGTTCTTCAATCCATCTTTAGCCATGGGATAAGCATCCCTTCATCTACATCAAGACAGTCCTCGGGCCACTTTTTATCCTTAGCCCCTGCGGCGCCACTTTTTCATACCCCATCTAGGTACGCATCCTCACATTCAAAATTATCAAATAAATGCTCGTATGTTCGATTCTCTTCAGATATTGTTCACGTCAGGTATTTGGTTTTCATGTGTGCAGGTACTTGGTCATTATACATCAACACAACTCCTTCAGGTATATAATCAGCACCAGCATGTAATCATTCCCTCTAAATCTCACTTGCATCTCCAGTCACACCCTCTGACATTTGCCTCTAGGATCCCCATCTCCGGCTCTACAGTACCAACACTTCCATTGCATCTTAGGTACTGTCACCCAGTATCACTCTCCCCCACATGAGTTGTCTCATTCATAGCACCCTCTTTCACTTTGAAACTCATGCTATTTTTCAACCCTTTAGGATGGGAGTCCCGATAGTCTTACATCATGTCGCAAATCAACCACATACTCCTTCTCCTCATTTTGCTAGCTTTCCCACTGGACTCCCAGATTCTCTCTTCAAGGTTCTATTTTGACTGCACCTCTGTAGTATCATGAACCCTCCATTTCATCCACAATCAGTTTGCCCCTCTGCAAATTTCCCTCCATTTCATATGCCTCGTACAGAAACCCACCCATGGGGCCCCCACCTTCCACCACTTCTCCAAACTAATGGTGCCCTCACCGGGCCAACCATATTACATTGGGGTACCCGTTTCTGTATTTGTACACTCAACCCAAATTATTCTTTATTTATTGTAAAAAATCCTTTATTTCCAGCATTTCCATACCTTTTTGTCGTCACCTTTGGTGACCTTCTTCCATTTTTGGAAAATGCAACCCATGTCACCCTTGGTTGGGGCACCCCTTATCATCTACCCTTGTTGACATCATCCATATACTCTAAGTATCCCACAGGTCACTTACCTCTACCCTCTGAGTTTGTTCACTTTGTCCCGCCTCTGGCACAACTTATCCCACATCTTGTTGTCACCCTGACACTCGACTTAGTTGAACGGTTGCGGCCACTTATACTTCACATGTACCCCCAACCAAGGGCATTCTTGAGTCTTCATACATATTGAATTTGACCATGTACCTCCTCCAGTTCCTAACCTCACCTAGTAGATTTCACGAAGCCCTTTGCTTCTAGGAGTCACGTCCCCCTTTTGTTGACATCAACACAGTTTTCCAGAAGGGCGACAGTATCTTGTCTCTCATTACCTTTCCAATGAGAGATCCCGGATGACACAGGGAGAACCATAATTTCTCTCTGCTGTCGTTGAACCCTGTAACATTCGACTTCAACACTTTCTCATGTTACGATGGGTCTTACTTTGCGACTATTGCAATTATTTCTTATATTTGCTGAAGACCTATGAACTTGGCTGGGCTATCAATGCCTACAGAATCCGTGATATTTCTTACAGATGTCACTACCTACTGGTCAGAGTATGTTCCTTCGCAGAATTGTCTTTTGATTTATCATGACCTCCCTCGAGGGCACTGCAGTTGTCTACATCAACACACCATTTCTTTTTGAGTTACATGAACACGAGCATGAGGCATGCCCGCCTCGTTTGTACACAGTTTATTTTTACAAACCTTATGGAAGGTTGGGTTCTACAGGTTCCCTTCTCCTTCCAATGGGTAACTCTTGACAATCCCACTATTTCTCTCTCTTACAATGACACTCTCAGTAGAAGAAAAATTGATGGATTTTGGATATATGTATTCTCCTAACCTCATCCATCAAGGGGCATCTGTTATCACTGAAATTTTGTCCGCAAATGATTAAAAGAATTCAGCATCACCAAACAGTTATGAGGTCACCCATGGACCAAAATTACCACAAAAGCATTTCAAAAGGGTCAAAAACTATACAACCAGTGACAAAATTAAAGTAGGCTATGACTACACAGGGCACGTGCACACATGCGCAAAACCGAAACATAGGAAAAGCGCACATGTGCTCGATGCGCGACTGTGGTGGAAAAAAGCCACGCACATCTGACAACGGTGCATTTATGAGAATGGTCGGCCTTCCACCCACTTCTAGTTTAGCTCCCAAGTTGATTTGACACTCAAATCTAGACTAGATTCGATTGGGTGGCTGGTCAAAGACCTAAAAATGCTCTAATTAGCCTCTTTCCACACTATAAGCTGGTTGCACAATACCTCAAAGAGGTGCTATAAAAAGGCCATGGGTGCACTTCATTTTTTAAGGAATTCAATAGAAAAGTTATGTTGCTACTATTCTCTTGAGGAATCCTCTATTCTCATCAAGAGTATACTAGCACCATTGCATTGGGCAATCCATCTCACCCCTTGAGTGGATTAGCAAAGAATTATTTCACCATTTTCATTCAAAGTTATAAGAAGAGCTTATTTGTGGGGGTCCAAGAGCCCTCCCTTGGAGAAAGAAGGGACTCATAGTCCTCTTTCTTCTTGGTGTTTTATTTCACTAATATCAACCTTACCATTGATGACATGGGTCTTATTGTTTCTTTTGTCCTTATGTCCCTATGCTCATTAATTTAGTTGTTATTTTATTTCTTAGTTTAATTCATAGTTGTTCTTTTATATTTCTTTCTCTAACCCTTTTCCTTATAGATGTCCTTCTTAGAAAACCCAACTAAGCTTGCAAGCACCTCTGTTTTGCTCACTAAGGTGACAAAAGAGGCGCAACAACCGCCATAAAAAATGGTCCACATATTTGCATCAATTCCACATCAACATCAAGTATAAAACATGAAGCACCAATCATTTCGTTGATTGGCTTAGCAGACCACCAGTAGCGACACTCACCATGGTGCTAGACTCTTGCGGCCATGAGACATATGGATGGCCCGAACTCTATGAGACAGACCCTGACTTTTCCACCACCTACCAAATGTTGGGTGAAAATGCAGTTGTCGATAATTTCCATATTTAGGATGGGTTGTTGTGTCATCTGAGCCATATTTGTGTCATGTGCCAGGACACTTTGGTGTCAAAAATATAGTGGCGATGCTACAGAAACATTTCTACTAGCCAAAACTTTGACAGGAGGTCAGAAAGTATATCAGGTCCTGCACTGCCTATGCTATTTCCAAACTGAACACTAAGAAACATGGCCTGTACACCCCTTTTCCTACTCCTAATAGGCCATGGGAATCCATCTCAATGGACTACATGTCGAGTGTCGCATCCACCAAGCGGGGAAATAACTGTTTTTTTTTTGTTGTTGATTGCTTTTATAAGATGGTGATTTTGTTTGCCTACAAGAAGAGAATCACAATAGAGGCCACTTCCAAGCTCTTCTTTGAATGAGTCTAGGTACATTTTGGAATCCTACAAACCATTGGCTCAGATCAGGATAGTCAATTTCTTAGCACATTCTGGTCGAGCCTCTAGTCACTGTTGGATACCAAGCTCACCAAATCCATGACCTTCCACCCCTAAACAGATGGCCAAACTGAGGTTGTAAATCGAATGATTGTGCATATCCTTCGCATGTATAATTCTAAGCAACCTCACACATGAGATGAGAGCCTTCCCTATGTCCATCATAGCTACAACCGAGCCATGGATAGCTCAACTGGCCATAGCCCCTTTCAAGTGGGGTTGGGATTCCAACTATTGGGTCCCATAGATGTTGTACTTCCCCTTGCGGTCACCTCGACCAACTCATCTCCTGGTCCAACTAAAGCTGACAAAGCCACCTGGTTCATTGAGCAGATTCAGCACATCCACCAATAGGTTTAGGATATCCTACAGAACTCCAATGGCAAGTACAAACATCACCATGACCAGCATCGGGTGCTGCATAAGTTTCAGGTGGGCAACAAAGTTTGGTTGCACTTGCAGAAAGAACGCCTTACAGGACCCCATCAGAAGCTTCACCCAAAATTTTATGGGTCATACACTATCACCAAGGCCATGGGGGATAATGCTTTTGAGCTCAACATTCCTCCTTTCCTTGGCTTACACCCAGTGTTCAACGTGGATCTCGTTCACCCTTATTTCCCACCATTATTGGACACCTCAGAAGTAGCAGAACAATGAAACCAACAGAGATCAACCCCAAATACATACAACATACATCCAATGATCATATTGTGGACAAACAGATCAAGGGCACTTGACAACAAAGGATCCAACTTTATCGAGTCGTCAAAGCAGGGCAACTCCTGCACCAAGGCAAGTGGCTCACCCGGGGCCAAATTCAACAGAAATTTCCTCATCTGATGGGGGACCTCAACGAAATGGAGACAATTTCTTCCTAAGGAGTGAGGATTGATCTATATGGGTATTGGTGGCCACCCACCTTTTCCAACTGGCTCAAAACAATTTTCTGACAATTTTGGCAATTTACTATTTTTAGTAGTTTTAACTTCCAGGGCCATTTTGAGGGCCTAAATGAAGGTTTTTTAGGATCGATCTCCTCAATGATAGTTGAATGCATGATTAATCCCCCAAAATTAATATCCTCGATGATACCTTTCCAATGGGATATCAGACTCCTAAAATGAAGATCGTATGCAAAAGTTACTACCCCGGGAAGTTGATGTACTAACTTACCCAAACGGGGCCCACGTGACTTTTGGTGTTTCATCTCCTAGGGTTAGGTTTTGGATGTCTAGGGTTTTGGGAATTATTTCTTATTGTAAAGAGGCCTCTAGAGCCTCATTGTAATCTTCTTCTTGTGAATGCACATTACCGTCACATCTCTTCTCAGAGATAAGCTGCCACCATTCCAGCAAGCTTGTTTCCACTGCATTTTACAGTTTCAACTTATTTCGTTATTGAATAAAAAACCAGTTTTAGTGTATCTCTATTATTTTGTGTTAAGCACCTGTTAATAATATGTATTCATTTCATTTTTCTCATAAAATCCAGATCATTTACCCTATAACATCATTACAAAAGAAGGGGACCAAGTTTAACTAGTAACAGAAGTGTCAAGACAGTTTCAATAAATTAAAGGAATTGTTAACAACCGCACCCATTTTAAAGGTAGAATATCCGGACAAATACTTCACCATCTGTGTAGATGCAAGTAAACAAGGACTAGGTGGTGTCCTAACCCAATAAGGGCATGCTATTTGTTATGAGTCCTGAAAACTAAAGGAACACGAGTGAAACTACGTCACTCATGAATTAGAATTGGAAGTTGTAATACACGCCTTAAAAATGTGGTGGAACTACATAATGGGCATACAGTTTATGTTATTGACTGACAATAGTGGTGTGAAATTTTTGTTTAGTCAGCCAGACCTTAATGCAAGGCAAGCAAGATGGCTATCCTTATTGAGCGAATTTGATTTTGAGGTAAGACATATCAAGGGTAAGGAAAACAAGGTAGTTGATGCTTTGAGCAGAAGAGTTCATGGGTTGCTTGAAATAAACATTAGCAGGGCAGAAATCGATCTTGAACAGAGGATAAAGACTGCAGATAATAACGATGAAAATTACACTAAAACAGTGGCAAAAGTACAAAACACTACAAAAAATTCAGATAAAACAGACCTGAGTTTGGACAATACTGGTTTACTATGGTTTAAAAACAAGATATACATACCAGATTCGGTAGAATTAAAGTTGACAGTCTTGTATGAAGTGCATAAGAAACCATATTTTGGTCATCCAGGATACCAGAAAATGATAACAACGCTAAGAAAGTTAGTTTATTGGCCTAATATGAAGGGAGAAACAACAAAGTACTTAGCTAAGTGTCAGGATTGTCAGCAGGTAAAATTTGAACACCAGCATCTAGCCGGCCTGTTGTAGCCATTACCTATGTCAGAATGGAAATGGGAGACCATATCACTAAACTTCATTACAGGTTTTCCTAGAACTCGGAAACATAATGATTTTATTATGGTGGTAATCGATAAACTCAGAAAGTTTGCACACTTTATTCCTATAAAGTCTACTTTTAAAACTATTAACATCGCTAAAATATTCATGAAAGAAATTTGTAGGTTGCATGGCATTCTTAAAATGGTGATTTCGGATAGAGACGTAAAATTTACATCTTCTTTTTGGAAAGAATTGTTTGCAGGGCTAAATACTAACTTGAATTTTAGCACAAGTTATCATCCACAAATGGATGGACAAACTGAACGAACAAACCAAATTGTAGAAGATATGCTTTGCATACATAAGAACAAAACCAAGCAAGTGGGAAGATTACCTACACTTGATAGAATTTGCATACAACAATGGGTACCAAACTTAGGCTAAAATGAGCCACTTCGAGATACTGTATGGAAGAAAGTGTACGACTCCAATTATCTGGGATAACCTAGTTGACAGACTCATGGTTGGACTAGAAATGCTCCAAGAAATGGAGAGTACGGTAAGAAAGGTACAACATAACTTAAAAGAGGCACAGGACGGACATAAGAGTTATGTGGACCAGAAAAGAAGACACTTGGAGTTTCAAGTGGGAGACCATGTTTACTTAAAATTCAAAACCCATAAAGTTCACTAAAGATTGGGAACTTTGCAAAGTTGTCACCCAGGTTTTGTGGGCTCTTAAAGATACTAGCTCGAATTGGACCAATAGCATACCAACTTGCACTTCCCGCCAATCTAAAAATTCATAATGTATTTCATGTTTCTTTGTTAAAAAATTATGTTCATGACCCTACTCATATGATCGATTGGAACTTGGTGTAGGTGGAACCAAAAGGTGAGTTCTAGGTGGAACCTCTACGTATTCTGGACTGGAGATAAATAGGATTTTGGAACAGAGTCGACACTCAGGTAAAGGTGCAATGGAAGCACTTTAGCCCAGAGGAGGCCACTTGGGAGTTGGAGGGAGATTTGTAGAAATATCATCCAATCATGTTCCAAGAAAGGAACTAACACTGAGGACATTGTTTTATTGAAGGGGAAAAGGATGTGACATCCCCAAAAAAATAATTTATTTTTAAGTTGGAAATTTCTTAGGAATTTTTTTTTCATTTTTGGAAAAATCAAAATTGGAATTTTTTTTTTCCATTTATGGAAATTCCAAATTTCGAATTTAGATAATTCTAATTAGTGATTATGACTATTGGGAAAATATCTGATTTGACCCAACTAACTACTTGACTATGACACATGTATGAAACATAATATTTTATAATTAATTGTTGGAGGACAAATGGAACAACCATGTTGAAAATCAGCTGAGCATGACTCCATGAGTGGGAAACATGTTGAAACTACCTCAGGGCTGATTGTTACAAGTGGAAAATCATCAATTTGGCCATTGGAAGCCCTTGAAAATTAGGAATTTGAAAAGATGCGAAAATTCGCAAGGGGGAAAAAGACCTAGGAAAAAATGATTTTGAATATATAGCATATGTGAGGAGGCAGGACGCTGCCTAGTATGCTGGGGAAAATTATTGATCTCTTGTTGTTATGAACACCGATTTCTAAGTGTGAGGCAAGAATAAGTTTATGACATTAAAGGACTATTATTGAGGTAGAGTTATGGGTTTTCCCTCATGGATTCATGGTCAGGCTAGGGGGTAAATGGAAGAAGTGACTTTGGTTGTTTCGTTCTAAGGTTGGGAGGAACGTGGTTGTTCCCTTTGTCTTTCAGTGAACTGGTTTAGATAATTTATCCTATCCCTCCTCTGGTTGAATGATATATATAGTTAAATAACTGATAGTATGCATCTATTAAATCTGAATAGAAGTAATACTATGGACGAAAGATCGAATTTAATGTTATTGAACTTAAGAACTGACAAAATGCCTCTAAACTAGTTTTGAATGGATTATCTCTTCTATGTCTTATTGCTAAGTAAATGCTAATTTTTCGTAGGTATTCTAATTGAAATAATATGTCTGGTCAACTTATGGAAGTATGGTTCTATGAGTTAGATTATTGTTGTAATGAGATAAAACTGTAGGTGAAAAACCTCACAACTTAATTGTATTCGC
>ML785462.1:219157-236278 GCA_009831015.1 Picea engelmannii
AATATATATATATATATATATATATATATATATATATATATATATATATACAATGATTTTACATTCTAGTTTTAGTTTCACTTGAGATTCGATTTACAAAAAGAATGTAGACCTTCAAAAATATATGAGTTCAATTCCATGCATTGCGTGATTGTAAGCTCAGACTGTAAAAACAATAGATACTGAAATTCAATAAAAGAAGACAGTCTAACTAGGCCTTAGTAAAATTTTCTGTAACACATAATGACAGAAAAATGAATAGTATGCAAAATCGAAATAAGATCCAAGGAAAGTATCAAGACTAAATAACATGTACAAGCAGATGTGGTGACATTCGTTACATGAGTCTCTCTTTTCATAAATAGTATAGGTACAATCCACTTTAAAACAATATTAAGTATAGGAAGAGGCCAGTGTGGCGATAAGATTTGAGTGAAATCATTAAAACAATCATTGTATTATTTCAAATAGATAGGAGGAAAGGCCCTGTAGCTCAACTTCAAGGGATTTATTACATATATCAACCAAACCATAAAATTAAGAGGAAATCCAAGCCTTATGTGGGTACTGTGTCAGAATATAACAGTGGAATACATTACCACAAATTGGGAATTTCTCTTTATCCAGCCACTACAGAAAGTCAAGCGAAACTTTACTTATTATTAATAAATCTAGGATGAAAATCGTGGCCTTCACTGTTTGAACTCATGAAGAGTTTACAAAGGGAACTTGAATACCTTTTGTGCGGGGAGTGTCCAATATTCATACTGTTCTGTTACACCAACCCTGAAAAGGAAATCAAGGGAACTTCCATTAGTTCCTTCCAAATAGAAATAAGAATTCGTATTAGAGATCTAGAATTTGATTACCAACATAATCTACTTAATTAGCATGCATATATAGATTATACTTAAATTAGTCTTGTAGGGAAGGCCGACCCTCCTCTGTGCATGCTTGAATATGCCATCGACGATCACAGAAGGGGTGGAAGAGGCAAGGTCCACCTGGTGAGTACCCTCGCAGAAAAGGGTCCCATCATTAGTGTTGGTACCAATCATGTAATCATTGGTTTATGAAATGAACTCAACAATGCTAACAGTTAAACAAATAAATTTTGTAAACATGTTGTGCATATAGGCCGAGGGCGCAATGAAAAACATTACATACAGAAAAAACGTTACATGAAAAGATTGATTTGAAACACTTTCCAAACCGATTATTTTTATTAAATCAATGATAAGTGCAAAGTTAATCTACTACTAAATTCAAACAGAGTAACTTACGTAATGACAGAGAAAAATCTAATTAATACAAGAAGCTCCACAAACTCAAATGTTCTATGCTGTGGGTATTTTTTGTGGTGGACTTTTAGAAAACACGGAGAATCACATTCATTTAACATACTAGACAAGAATGCAATAACCTTAAGGAGACATTATATATGTGAGTAACAGTTAAGGGTTTATTAACGACTATAGAAGGATGAATTCATTCTCTCTAAATAAGAAGAATGAACTTGCAAAGTATTTTTCTATACTCACTGTAAAAGAAATTAAATCTAGACTAAGACCATGTGTAGCCTCACAAAAGGATTAATATCAAGCCTCTACATAAATATCAACAGAAAGACCGTAAGAAATAACGACAATTGGGATATGAAACCGTAGGATTGAATTTACCCATAAAAACTCTATAGGTGTAAATTCCCTAAGTCATGACAAGGGATTGGTATGTTGAGACCTCTCAAGAAGTTAGAGAATAAATCTACAGTAAGCATCTCCTTATCCAGAAAATGGGAACAATTCAGAAAAGTCACGAAGAATAACGATAATGGGAGATTTAAGTAAGGAAAAATAAGATTTGACACAAGGATTCTCCCACTGTAATAAAGACCCGAACATCATTTAACATCTAGAACATAGTAATAATGAAATATTACCAGGGAGGGAGAACGATGATATCGTTCCATTGGGTAACGTTTTCCCCAAATCAACAACATTCTTCAATGATAAAATAATACACATAGCCTCTCGAAGGAATCCACAATGAAAACATCAAAACACATTAAAACCCTAAGGGAACCTTAACTACACCGTTTAAATGTTGAAGGTATGAAGAGCGCTCTAGCCATGTGACGAGGGTAGAGTTGGTATGACTAGAATGGATGAAGATCCAGGTGAAAGCATCGTAATGCATAGACATATGACTTCCATTAAATGGTGGATGTTGAGTCTTAACGCCCTCTAAGAGTAGGCCATTCTTTTCAAATCACAAAATTTGCGAAATAAATGAATCCCTCAGTGACTCAATGAGTTGGAACTCATGCACTTCAACAAAATTATTACAGTTAGCTCATCATTCAAGAGAAGGTTCATTGGAACAAATTTTAGTTAAGTCGAAGATAACACAAGATATCCTTACTCAAACTCTATTAGGTAAAGGGATTGGAATACCACTAATCATGGATAATTCGTAAAGGAACCCATTTATGATCGGGACTATGTATATTGATGCTAAGAGCATATCACTAAGCCACATATGTTTCAGCTGTGGGGTATAGATCCAACCCCGTGACTATATATATATATATATGGTAAGTAAAGTTCGTTTAAAAAGACAAATTAAATAGTGTTGAATGCAAAATATAGGAATCTCTTGTTTAAAGAGAGATTAAGACTACAAGTACTAAGTCTAATTTACTGTATAGATATTTATGTATATAAGTGAGTAGGTTGGAGACTAAAGGGAATTACTATAATCCTTGGTGAATTAACTGTATAAGTTTCTATCCAAATCAAGTTAGACAAGTATGGAAATGGAATCATATGGTAGGACGAACTTCAGTTACGTCACAAAAAATTATAACAGGAATGAAGATTTCTTCCCTTTATCGACAAACATATAAAAATAAATTGGAGATTAATGCCCCATAGAATTTATTTTTTTTACGGAAAATTTGAGGTACATTACATATCCTCTTTAGAAGAAAAAGTTTTAGGTCGACACGATATCTCCTATCCCAACCTTCTTACAAGCTTATGCTCTGCTAAGCCTCACGAGCTAAGATGGGCATACAGAATATGAGTCCAAAGTGTAAGTTCATAAAGATATGAAGGCATACACATATCATAACCATTCCACACAAAAGCCATTTATAAATACACATATGTATAAATCCAAGCATACATACATTATTCCAGGTCAATACATAAAACTGAGAAAATACTTATCAGAACCAGATAATCGTGAAGCGCCTGCTGAAAGGGGTGCCCATTTCCACCCAACCATAGGCTCAGACACTCCTAACAGATTTATGACTAGCCACCCTCAAGATAGACCATGATGCTCTGTGATAAAATCCTTTCTTCCAGCTCAACGATAGTAGCAATGGAGGTTACTCTCCTCCTCCCACAGGATCTTGGCAATGATTTACATGATACCAAGCAAGGAGGACCAACCCCATTTATCATCTTGTACACAGCCCCACTATCCATCTCCCTATGAACATAAAACTTATTCCCTAGTTATTCCTTGAACCCAAGAGCTTAACCTCTCGTCTTTGCACTCTTCGCAAGTCTTCCTCTACCCACCGTACCTTCCTTTCTTCCCTTTCTTATCAAGGTTTCATTTGGATCAAATTCCTATTCTATGGTCAGGTTTGGAATCCTTACATATGGGTTCTATAACCCATACCCTCATTAACTCTTGAGGAGGTCTTCCCACCTACCAGCCTGACTGTAATTCATTTTTGGGTCAGAGGATTGTTTTGGTCCTTAGCAATTAAATCCAGTAAGGTACTAGTTTGGTGAAGGTTAATACAACCATTCCTGGTCCCCTTCATCATCTATTTTCATAGAATTTGTGGTCTTTCTTATTACACCCCCCTTCCATCTATCATGCAACACTTATCGATTTTCTAGTAAATAAAATAATTTACCTTTGTTGACCTTTTATGCAAAGGTCCATCAAATCAAACATTCACACATATTGAGTTTTCCATAGTCCATTGGCCAATATAGTCATGTTTACAAACTAAGGGAAACATGGTGTTACAATTCCCTCCCCCTTAAAGGAACATCATCCTCGATGTTCTATCTATCGACATGCTCTGTATATACATAAGTGAACAAAAATGGATATGTTTGTCTCATGGCATCTTCTATTTCCCATGTAGCCTCATCTAGGCCAAAGTGTTTCCACTGCACCTTGACCTATGCAATGGTTCAGTTCCTGAGTGGGGTTTCCTTCCTGTCTAGTATGCATTTAGGTTCTGGAAGGAATTCTCCCTCCAGCTCCACCTAGATCACAGACCAATCAATTATATGATTAGAATCATGTACATATTTCTTCAATAATGAAACATGGAAAACATTATGTGACTTTACTGTGGGAGGAAGTGCTAGCCTATAGGCTACAGGTTCCACTCTATATAATACCTCAAATTTTCCACAATACCGAGGTTCCATCTTGGCACAAGCTCCCATTCTCAGGAAAATCTTCCTGGGCCTAACTATGAGATAGACATGGTCTCATGGCTTGAATTCTCTGGGAGTTTTCTTTCTGTTTGTGTAACTCTTCTATCCATCCTAAGAAATTTTTAGACTTTTCTTTATATGAATCACTTGTTGTTCCATTTCCTTCATCTTGTTGGGTCCGATTGTAATTCTATCCATTGGATTACTCCAACTGAATGGAGTCTTGCATTGTCTATCATAGAGGGCTTCAAAAGGGCTCATCTTCAGTTACTCTTGATAAGCGTTGTTGTAGGAAGCTTCTACCAGTGGAAGGTAGTCTTCCCACTTCTTAGGTTGATGCATTACATGAATTCTTAGCATGTATTCAAATATTTGGTTCATTCTTTCTGTATGTCCATCATTTTTAGGGTGATAGGTTGTGCTAAACAACAATTTCGTCTCAAAACCAGCCATCAAGGATTTCCAAAATCTTGAAGTAAATTTTGTGTCTCTATCAGATAAAATATCCATAGGCATGCCATGTAGTCTAAATATCTCCTTCATGAAAATGTTGGTAATATCTATCTCCTTGCAAGTTGATTTGATTGGTACGAAGTGAGAAAACTTGCTCAATTTTTCCACCACTACCATGATGGCATCATTATTCCTGGTCGATTTTGGTAATCCAATGATGAAATACATGGATATGGTTTCCCATTTCCATTATGGAATTGGTAGAGGTTGTAACAACCATGTTGGGTGTCAGTGTTCTTCCTTAAATTGCTGGCATTATAGACACTTATCTAGATAGTCAACTATGTCCTTTTTCAGTCCAGGCCAATAGAATTGTTTCCTAGTGGTCGTGATCATTTTTTGATACACTGGTTGACTAGTATATGGTATCTGGTGTAGTTCGTCCATTATGAACCTCTTCAAGTTGTCACAAATTGGGACATACAATATTTTTTTGTAAGTCAGCAGGCCTTCATCGAGCATATGATAGCCTTCATACTTTATCCCTATAGGTTCTTGCCTTAGGTATGAGTTCACTATCTTGAAGAATGCATATGTTTCTTCTGCATTCCTGACTCTTTCCCTGACATCCATTTCATAGGTGCTTACGACTTCTAGGTGATTCATTTTCACACTTCTACTAAGGGCATCATCTACCCTATTTTATTTTCCTTTAATGTGTTTGATTTCAAATCAAACTCACTAAGGAGAACCATCCACCTAGATTGCCTGGAATTGCATTTTGGTTGATCAAACAAGTGCCTCAACCCACATTGGTATGTTATAAGTATAAATCTCCTACCCGAGAGGTAATGCCTCCAAATTTTTAAAGCATGCACTATGGTAGACAACTCTAGTTCATGGGTCACATAATTGATTTCATACTCATTCAATTTCTTGGATTCGTAGCAAATTGCATTCCCTTCTTGCATAAGGAATCCTCTGAGTCCTTCCTTGCAGGAATCTGTGAACATGAGAAACTCATTATTAGGGTCTGCAATCTTCAGCATGGGTGCATGGATTAGAAGGTATTTCAGTTCCTGAAATATTTCTTCACATTCTGATGTCCAAGTGAATTTAGCCCCCTTTTTCTGAAGGGTGGTGATTGGACAACCAATCTTGGAAAATCCTTTTATGAACATTCTATAGTATCCTGCTAATCCTATAAAGTATTTGATGTCAGATACATCCTTTGGGGTAGACCATTCAATAATAGATTTGATCATGCCAGGGTCTACTACCACTTCCTCTTTAGAAATAACATGGCCCAAGCAATGGACTTTCTTATGGAAAAATTCACACTTTCTAAACTTAGCGTAGAGATGATGCTCTCTTAGTAATTGAAGTACAATTCTAAGATGTTCTTTATGATCCTCTCTATTCTTGGAGTATATTAGGATATCATCAATGAAAACCAATACAAATATATCTAGGAATTTGCTAAGTACATTATTCATCAAGTACATAAAAGTGGCGGGGGAATTTGTTAATCCAAATGGCACTACCACAAATTCATAGTGAGCATACCTTGTCCTGAAGGTTGTTTTGTGGATTTATTCATCCTTGATTTGGACTTGATGGTATCCATACCTCAATTCAATATTTTTGAAAATGGAAGCACCCCCTAATTGGTCGAACAAGTCATCGATTCTTGGTAAGGGGTACTTGTTATTTATGGTTGTAGTATTGAGTTGTCTATAGTTTATGCACATTCAGAGTGTTCCATCCTTATTCTTCACAAAAAGAATTGGTTCTCCCCATGGAGACACACTGGGTTTGATGTAGCCTTTGTCCATCATTTCCTTTAGCTGTAGCTTGAGCTCAACTAGCTCTAGTGTGCTCATCCTATAGGGTTTCCTAGACACTAGCACTGCTCCTAGTGCAAGTTATATTGAGAGGTCAATGTAACTTCTCGGAGGTAGAACCAATACCTCTTATGGAAACACATCTCTATAATCTCTCAATATGGGGTGGTCTTCTAGGTTCGATTTGTCATCCTTAACAAATTCCAACACATGTATTGCATATAAAGGACATCCCTTCCTACAATACTTTCTCATTTGAAGGGATGATATTCGCCTCACCGAGAGAAGCTTTTGAATGCCTCGGAGGGTTATATTTCTCCCTTATTCATTTACACATTCCAAATTTTTATAGTAACATTCCAACTTAGTTTTATATGTAGCTAGCCAATCCATACCAATCAACAGGTCATAATATCCTAGGGGAAGTATGTTAAGGGTAGCTTGGGTGGGCAATCCATCCATAATGAATTGGTGAGTTGGTATGACCTCTATGACTTTTCTTTTGGGTCCAGTGGACAGTTGTATGAACCATGGCTTAACATGCCTAACCGGTTGCAGTTTACACTTACCAATAGCCTGAGGGGCCACATAACTCAAATTAGAACCAGGGTCAATTAAAATATAAACTAGATGGTGGGCGATCATACCTTCCATATCCACCACTGAAGCTTGGTGGTTGTCTTGTTTATTATCCACGACTGCATAAATTAGTGGCATACTCCTAGCCACATCATTCACGATGGTAGCTTCTTGGATGATGTAAAATCTCCTACTATTCTATTGTTTGTGTGGACAGTCCCTCAGTATATGTTCTTCTCCATAACCCCAACATTTCAAGGGTTCCTTCTTTGGGTTATCAATCTTTCCTGGGGTTGATCCAAAAGTTTTATTTCCACTCTGGGAGGGGGATTTTTGCTGATATACACTTCTAGTAGAAAGGCTTATCCTAGAGTCTTTCATATAGTTCTTAAATCTTGAGGATTTGAACCCCTTCTTATTGAATCCCAAACTTCTCTTCTCCTTCCATACTTCGCGAGGTTATGTCTGACTCCTGAGTTGTTCCTAACAATACCTTGCCTTTCGGATAGTGTATTATAAGGTCTTTGTCTTGTCAAACTCAATCATGTTTTGGTAGGTCTCATGTAACCCACTAATAAATCATTTCACTTTTACCTTTCCATCCTTTATGTAGGGTACATACCTCAACAAATCAAGGAATTTATTGACATATTCCTTTATCAGGAGTTGTCCCAGCTTGAGTTCATAGAACTCCTTAGTCTTCCCATCAATGTATTTCTCTAATAGATAGTTCTTCTTGAAGTGTTTCTCAAATTGTTTCAATGATAATTCCTCTTCATGGATTCCTTTCACATTCTTAAGGTCTTCCCACCAAATTGAAGGTTTTCCATTCAGGTTGAAGATTGGTATTCGATCCTTCAAGTTTTTGGAGTAGTCATGGACTCTAAAGTACTTCTTTAAACCAAGAAGCCAAGATTTTTCCTCTTCCCCTTTATCAATATCTCCATTGAAAGAGGGTGGTTTGTCTTTCTTGAACTCTTCAGGGTCATGAGTTTTGGAATGCTTTTGCTTCTTCCCTTTCCTTTGAGAATGTGAGATAGTTTTTCTACTAGAATATCTCTCTAAGTTTCCAGTTCCCTTTCCATAGGACTCTCCCGATGAGTTTCACATGTCTCCAGGTTGGACCTTCCTCGAGGTACTCCTCCTAGTGTGGCCATTTATGGGACCACGTTTTCGTACCTCAAGTGGACTTCAAATTCTCTTCGTATGTCATTGATCCACATGACTGGTTGCAGGTCCATGTTTCATTTGTCTCTGTATGTTGGATAAGATATGCAACAAGACTACATTAATTTGCTTTTGATTTTCTTTATCCTTTATCAATCTCTTGTTGTCAACCTTGCAACTCTGTAATTCGACCATGAGGCTCCCTACAGTTTTAGCTAGATCTGGAGGGGTTTCCACCACCCTCCTCTCGTCAAATTCTTCATCTATATTGTGGGAGCAATCCCCCACTTGATGGCACACCACCATCCTTTATTCTTGTAGTTTCTCGCAGTTCACTAATTGCTTGAGTGCTTAAAAAACACTTGTTGTTAGCTAATAGTCTATTATTTCATGAACAACACATAGTCATATTTCTTAAATACACACATATAGTAGAAAAATTTCACTCTTTTCTTTAGTAAGAGTTTAACCGGACTCTTTAGGAAATGTGTAATGTATGGAATCACCTTTAAAGTTATTTAAATATGGTTTTTACGCAACTCGTCCATGAGCCCAAGAAGGCCAAGTGTTGTAACCATGATCTGATACGAATTTGTAACACACCTGACCCCTGAGTGGATTTCATAGGGATGGTACCTCAAAAAAGTTTTCTCCTTGAGTGATCAAATCCTTCATTCGGGGTCTCTACCACACTCTACTTTCCTGGAGTTCTCCAACCACAGTGTCCATGCTCAAAACTGAGCCCAAAACTGACAAATATATCTCTTTGAGGTCCTTTGGGAGTTCACTAGTTTAGGGCCACATGGAATCCACTTGGATCCACCTCACATGTGTTATTTCCAAGTTCCTTCATCCACAGTGGAATACCATCCACAATTTGATCCCATGACTGGATTTACTCTCTTTCTCCCATCTCAGTTGTGGAGGAATTCATCATTTCGGTGCTCCGGTGCTTCACACCTCTTTACTATCTACGGACGAGACCACCTAGAGTTCCTGTTGTGGGTGGGAAATCCCCCTACGGACTAGCACTTAGGGTTTTAATAATGCATCTAGAAAAGACCTAAATATTCCTACTTTTTACCATTATCCCAAACCTAATCCCCATTATTCTCAAGCAAATACACAGTTAAGAAGATCAAGTGAACATACCTTATTTCCGGTTTTTTGATATCGATCCAGCTTCATGCTTGGTCGTTGTTTGATTGCAAGTCTCCTCCCAAGGCTGACCTGCATTCACAAAAGACAAACAAATAACTCCACATGCATTTGATCTACATATTAATGGGTTAGGGATTTAATCAACATGTACACAATAAACAATGAAAACCTCATATGGTGGGACAATAAAAGTACTTATTTATTATTAACTTCACTAAAGCAACTTACAATGATGAAGCCAACCACTGCTCCATGAATCTGGTCCTGGGATCCTCTTTTACTGTGCACCAACTGCTAACACACTTGCTTCTCTTCTTTATTGAAATCACAAAATGGTTGAAGAATCTTGGGCAAAGGGGAATACGAATTCGGGTAGAGTTTCTTTACTATATTTTTTCTCCTTTCAAATGGGACCCGTACCCCTTATTTTATAGGCTAGAAGGAACTAGGTATTTGGTCGAATGACCGACCATGAATGGCCGAAAGGTTTAGTTAACTTGCCCAAAACTGTGTGTTATGTCAACAACTTTCCTTTTTTCGTGCTTCTGAAGGTCCACACAGGTTGTAGTGGGTCAGCTAGCATGGACATTGTAGATACACATGATTTGTAGTGGAGTAGGGTGCGTGGACCTTTAAAAATGGATTTTTTTAGAAGAGCTCTTCAGTGGTGGCTGGAAAAGAAGGAATATGAGATGGCCTGATGTCAGGTAAGCATGTTTGGTGCAAATTAGGGTTATAATAGATGCCCCCTAATGTGTGAGGTTAGAAGAGAATCTGATGGCTAAAATACATTATCAACATTTATCAACATACCAAACCGGTGAGCCCAGGGACCGGAATTCGGGAGGTGCCATCTGCAAAATAAAAATTGTCTCACTGAGGCGGGCATACCCATGCTCAGGATGAAATAAAATCATGGCTACCAATCAAATACACTATAGATCCATGTCATATAACTATATAAAGTGTAGCCACGAGCAATACACAGCGGGTCTACATCTCAAAATAAATATATATATATATATATATATATATATATATATATATATATATATATGTGTGTGTATGTATGTATAGTATCCATCTTCTAGAAGTTGATAAGGCCTGATGGCTGGAGATGAGATCTTCAGAGCTCAAGCAACAACTTCAAAATATTCAAAACTTGGGTAGGAGTGTAATATGAGTGTATGAATTCACTACCCAGAGGTCTTCGACGGCCCATCGGTTATGAACTAGAGAATCTTGATGATCATGCTGAAGGATTCATTGATTTTGAACAAAGACTTGATTGGACTTTGAGGATGGTCGGGCATGACAGCAAGAGACAAATTGTAGAGGGGATGACTTAGGCTTGGTAAAAACTTCCCTTGGACAATGGCATGACAAATGATGAGACTCAGGCATCATGGCATTGACATAAGTTCACAAGGCAGGAGGTGATGCAAACTCTCCATATGTTTGGAAGAATAACCAAATGGAGGAGGACACAACTCTAAGTAGGGAGAACAACTTCCTAAGGTCATATTAAATCCTAGAGCTTGAAGAAAAAATGGAAGGATGTGCTTTGTCCAAGGGAGACTCATTGTGCTGCCAATAAAAAGAAAATACTTTTCCTTTCCTCTTTTTGGGGTATATTTGATTTTTTTGTCTTTTTCAATAATTTTGGAAAAAGCATAAAAGAATGCTACGTTACAAAGGAGGAATCGAGTGTTCAAAACATACTAGTTCCAAGTGCATGGAACACAAGGATGCTCAGGGAAAAGGGACATATGCAAGAAAAGGACACTCAGGAAAAATCCTCTAGGGGCCAAAGGTGTCAAGACGTAGAGGCAAAGTGCTACAGGGCTTCTGTATAAGGCATGCTTCAGATGGTTCAGTTGAGAGGAACATGGAGCCGACATTAGGCCAAAGACATAGGTATGAAAATGAGATTAATAAGACACACAATGGTAACGTCCTTCGATGTAAGTTTAATGAGACCAGAGAAGGTAAGATAGACAGTTTTTCATATTTAGAGAGTCTGATAAAACATAAAAGGAGACTCCAATGGGGTACCTTTTTTGAAGGTAGTTTAGTCGGTTCACAAAAAGGGGTAAACTAGCACCGACAAGATATCTATTCAAAACTATTTTAATGAGTGTGATAAAGAAAACATCACTCAGCCATTTTTTCATTTTTAAGGAGTCTGAAAAAAGCTTAACTATGAACTCCGTCAGGAATGTTCTTCTGGACCATTTTAACGAGTGTGAAAGAATAAGGTCACTCGATGATCTTTTAAATTTTAGAGAGTCTGAAAAGAGCTTAACTATGGACTCCATGGGGGTTCATTTTTCGTAAATTTAGTCCCTCAGGCCTGAAAAAGGGGTAAAATTATACCTAAGGGTACTCTTCTAGAGATCTGAGGCCTCTAGAGTATACCTTTGTTCATACAGTTGACCATCCGAATCGAAAAAGGGGTAAACTACCGCTAGACAAACATGCCTTCAAATTTCAGTTTAGTGAGTGTGAAGGTCAACAAGATCGCTCGACAATATTTTCATGTTTAGAGGGTCTAAAAAAGGCTTAAAAGAAGACCCGTTGGGGGCTACGAATCATGTATGAAACTAGTTCAGGTAGAGCCCGCTGCTAGGCTCAAAGCAAGAGTCTCTTCGATAGTCAATTTGGAAAGTCTCCCAAAAGGGAAGAAAACACAAACCACGGTGTAAGTCCTCCCGTGGTATAGAAACCATAGTCATGGCTTCAAGGATAGCCTCATCTGAAGGCAATTCAAAATCTGAGAAATCACGCAAACGAGGGTCAACAATCCCAAAGGGTGAAGTAAACTGTGCATACTCCATATGACGATGGAGGTTCTGTCTAGGACTGGTCAAGTCTATCAGGGAAGAATCACAAGCATGAGGGCCCGAGGATCTACAAACTGTTGGGCTCTAAAGATGTCCTAAAAACAACCTCTATGCATCAACCAAAGGTAAGCGCTGGCACAAGTGTTTTACTTGTCGCCTACGTAGGTTCTTACCTTCCATTTTCAATACCCATCCTCTAGAGATGAAACACCTGTAAAGGAAAAACAATCGTAAAGGGAACGACAGTTGTTCTATTCAAAGGAACAAAAATCGTAAAGGGAATGTTAGTTGTTCTATTCAAAGGAACAACACGACCTGCAAAAGGAACAACAATCGGAAAAAAAGGAACAACAGTCGTTACATTGGGCCGAACTAATGTTGAATTAATTGCATTGTAGTATTTACCCAACTTATCTAATTTGTCAACCTGAGGTTCGTAAATTGACGAAGCACATGCAAAGTATATGCAATATTGAAGCGGGACTAATCTAATCTAATTTTTAAGCTACAACTAAAATTGAATCATTAATCTAACACACGACTTGAAATTGAATCATTAATCTAGTTGCGTAAATGAAATTACTCTAAGAATGGGAAATTGCATAAAGGAAATTAATCTAGAAATGGAGAACTACATGAAGGAAAAGAAAACACAACAAGTGAAGAGTTAAAAGGCACAACAACACATGAGAGCTCTCACCAATGAAGCAAACTTACATTCAATAATCAAGTCAATATTCATAAAAGAATAATGCAATCATGAAAACCAAAACCATGAATCAAAGCTAAGAATCCCTTTCTCTTTCGAATCCTAATCACTACTCTAATTCTAATTACATCTTAATTGAATAATCTAATTCCTCTTCTACTTGAATAATCTAATTGAATCCTCATGAAGAGAGAGCACTCTCTTTTATACATGAGAGCCTTGAAGATAAGATAACCATCTCATTATTACAGATCCACTATTCTCTCGACCTGTTTTCCATTATTACAAAATATAATCCCTTTAAATCCTCACACATGTCTCTCATATATCTTAGATAAGATATTCCAACCAAATCTCCATGATATTCTCCTTGGAATGGGATTGAATTATCTCCTCAAATATTGAAATGGTGGAGGAAGTATTTGAGAAGTCCTTTGAATTAATCCTTCACATATTCCTACACATTACAAAGCTCACACATATTTGAGATATATATGAAAACATGATGATTTTCTAACATTTGATCACAAATTACTTTTAAATACTAAAATGAATAAAGTGGAGAACAATAAGGTGAAACCCAAGCATATTTATGGAAATGATATCGTGAAAGGTTAATGGGGTGATGAAATGTGAATAATGATGAAGGGAAAGGTGGATGAAAATAGGACATTTCTGAGCCCCAACACAAACAACGAGATCAGACTCAGAAGGATACTCAAGCCCACTTGGATCAAGAGGGGGAAGAAAGGGATCCCATTCCCCCATTGGATAAACCAATGGATCAATTGCTAAGACCAAGTCTTGAGAGGGAAAACATGATTGCATAGGTTCCTGCTCATAAACAATTGAACACCGAGGATAAGACGCCACATAATTAACCATTTCCAGGTTGGAGTCTACACGAACACTAGGAACACATAAAGGGGCAGCCTGAACTAATGTTGAATTAGGATGGTGATTATCAGATGCCAGATGGTCAATAGTGAAAATGCTTCCATTGTGAGGGAATTGCATCACCTAGAAGAGTGTAGATACCACAACATTCATATCATATACATAATCACGCCCGAGAAGCATATTTAAATCTAACGGGCCTTGCACCACTATAACATCAACCAGGACATTCTTCCCACCTAACGAAATAGGTAACTCAGGAAGAACCCCCAAATATTCACCAGGACGTTTGTCAAAAGCCAAGAGTTCATGTGAAGAAGACAAAATCTTGGGAGAACCCAAGACTTTCCAAACCGAGGAGGATAAAATACTTGCAAAGGCTCCTTCATCCACAATACATCGATAAATGTTTGTTGATTTAACTTCAACCCTTATTTGAAAAGGTGCATAAGAAGGAAGACAAGGCTCAACGATATCATTCCAATGAATGGAAACCATCCTAAGGCTTGCAGGGGGTGTTCTCGGAATGAGTGGAATGCCCCGTTGTTTTGAAAGTATTGAACCGAAAATGCTAAAAACATAGTTGGTAGACACATCACTCCCCAAAAGAAGAGTGGGATCATTTGATGACTGCATCGACATGACCACTTTTGCAACCAATGGCTAAATAGGTTGTGGGAATACATGGTCTAAAGTCACCTCACCCCCAAAAAGAGGAGTGGGATCAGTCGATGATTGCATCAGCATGACAACTTTCACAACCAATGGATGAATAGGTTACGAGACTACATGGTCTAAAGGAACCTCACCCCCCAAAAGAGGAGTGGGATCAGCCGATGACTGCATCGGCATGACCATTTTCTCAGCCAATGGTTGAATAGGCTAAGAGACTACATGGTCTAAAGTCACCTCACCCCTCAAAAGAGGAGTGGGATCAGCCGATGACTGCATCGACATGATCACTTTCTCAACCAAATGGTTGAATAGGCTGATAGACTACAAGGTCTAAAGGCACCTCACCCCTCAAAAGAGGAGTGGGATCAGTCGATGACTGCATCAACATGATCACTTTCTCAACCAATGGTTGAATAGGCTGAGAGACTACAAGGTCTATAGGAACCTCGCCCCTCAAAAGAGGAGTGGGATTAGCCAATGACTGCATCGGTGTGACCACTATTTCAACCAATCACTGAATATACTATGAGGAAACCTCAACATACTTAGAATCAAAAGAGCTTGAAGATAGGGAACACAATCTTTGTACCTCTAGAATGCCAGGGCATAATTGAGTAAGGTGATCTCCCTTGCAAAGCTTACAAGGGAAATTAGGCTTATGTCCTATCCATCTAGGTTTCTTAACAAAATAATTGCCCCCAACATGACTAGCAGTGGTTGGTTGCACATCTCCAACATGACTTGCAGAGGTTAGTGATGGGTTGATAACATGACTTTCAGAGGTTAGTGATGGGTCAATAACATGACTTGCAGAGGCTACAAACCTATTACCAGTATGACTAGCAGTGACTGGACTTTTTCCCCTAGCATGACTTGCAAAGGGTGAGTGTGTGCCCCCAACATAACTTGTAGAGGTTGGGTGTTGTTCTTCAACGTGACTTGCATAGGTTGTCAACCTATCTCCAACATGACTCACAGAGGTTGGTGATTTCTTCTTCCTATTCTTCCTCTTTCTATTTCGTTTAGACTTTCGATTACTAGTAACTGTACTTTCACCAGAGGTGGGAGAAGGAGGAGGAGAAGACTTTGCTGACGAAGAAACATCAATAGGATGCCCATGACTCTCACACACTGACTCTAGAGAACCAGTGTTATCAAAACAACACTTATAAAGAGGCGGCTCCACGTTTATAAGTAGAAGACTGAAAAGTCCTCTCAACCGACGGAGTGGGCGGTCTACCACCCTACGTCAGAGACCTAAATCCACAACGGTCTAACTCACTATGGAAAACTAGGGAGCACAGAGAACACACTAAAAGTTCCTAAAGGAAAATCAAACAAATGAATAACTAGTTGGAAGAATAGTTACACCAACCAACACTAGAGCAACTTACCGGTGCAAGTGAAACTCGAATACGGAAGAACCCTCCGGGTATACTCTGCAAAGTGTGGCCCAATTTCTTCCCTAGGTACTGCAGTATACCTGTAACACCCTGTCTCCCCCAGATTGTAAATATAACTGAACTGGCCAAGGACTATGGCAAAACTCATAAGCATGAATATGTGATGTAAATGGACCTGCAGGAAGAGGTCAATGAATGTAAAATGACAGTTTGAAATTATTGCAGAACTGCTGAGAGGGGATGTGCNNAAAAGAGACCACGATGGTGGTGGAGGGCACCTTGAAAAAGGGGCGTTAACTTCCACTGAGAATTTAATACCGTATTTGGACTCCACTGGCCCGGAGAACCAAAAGCGGCTCGCTAGCCCTGAAATAAATGCCTTGTAGGCTGGTAGGTTGATGGCTTGATGAGGAATGGGGAGGTGAACCGCCTATCCATAGAGCCATCATGAATGACCAGCGCGAGGGTAATCATGCCACACGCAAACTCGCGAGAGGATAAGGCGTATGGCTGGAACGATTGACGGGGGGAGATGTGAGGGGAACTCTGGCAATTTTACGCAGAGTGAGTGATCACAGAGAGGAAGGATTGCAACCTTCGCTCTTGGGCACTAGCAGACAGAGAGATGCAAGTCTCAGGACATCATGGTCTCAGCTCGGGGGTGGCTAGTGGTAAATCCATTTGGAGTTGCGACACCTACGGTTGGGTGGAAACGAGCACCCCTCTCAGCAGTCGCTTCCATTGCTGAACTTACTTCTGATAAGTGTTTTTGTCATATTGCATCTTGAATTTATATGCTGACAAATATGATTATAGACTTGTGGAATTGTACATGTTTTCCTGTGTAAGAATGTCTGTGCAGTAATTGATGGTAAAGAGTAGATATTAGCTCATAGAACTGTGAAATTGTAAAGG
>ML785462.1:236378-259728 GCA_009831015.1 Picea engelmannii
CTTATTAACCCTGCACGAGGAGGAACGATTCTAGTAAGGTTCCAAGACAGTAGTGTTGTGAGGAGTGGCGGGTCGACGGAGGAGATCTCGTCGGGTGAACCATAGTCATTCACGACCCTTAGATTGATGGATGCAACGCAGGCATTGTATACCTCGCCCCTTTTCCCTCTTTCCTCGTGAGAAACGAGAGATTGGGATTGTAAAACCTCAAGACCCCAAAAGAAGGAATCTGGATCGTTAGATTTCGGTTCAATTACCCGTCAGCCGTTGGATCTGGAGAAGCGGCGCAGGGGTTAAGCGTAGAGGTAGTCATGCGAGGAAATGACCTGGACCGTCGGATCTTAGATCATAGTCCCGACGACCGTCAGATTCCGAGAAGATGCGCCGGAGTTAAACCCTAGTGTGCAGAGAAGGAATCCTAGCCGTTGATCTCGGCAGGACACGTGTCGGCGTCCTGGAAGGCATCGAGATTTCTCTCATCGGAGATTTGGGGAGCGTAGAACCTTTGCATTAGGAAATCGCGATCCACGATTTCCCGAAGGGATCTGAGCCATCCAACAGGAGGGACACGTGGCACAGGATCCCGAAGAGTCAGAGATTTTGGGAGTATAGAACCATTACACATTGGAATCGCGATATGCGATTTCCCGATCAGATCTGGACCGTCCATTGTGCAGGACGCGTGTCAGGAGATCCCGTAAAGTTGGGGATCGGGAAATCGGGGTTTTCGAAACAAAAGACTCATACATAAGGAAACCGCGATATGCGATTTCCCGAAAGGATCTGAGCCTTCCAATAGTAGGGACATATGGCAGTGGATCCCGGAGAGTCGGAGTTCGTGGTATCGGAATTTCCGGAGTCGTGCAACTTGTGCACAAAGGAATCGCGATACCAAATCGACGGCGGGTGACTCCAGTGAAATTTCGGGAAATCCCGAGGACCGTCCGATCGTGGAGGAGTTGCGTGGGAGATAACCCGTGAGCTCAGGTGTGGAGAACCAATGTCCATCGGACTTCGGGGTTTCGGCATTCGGGGATTGATAAGGTGAGAGTTCTACACCTCGTGAAATCGCGAGTCGTGATTCCCCGAATCAAAATGAACCGTCGATCAGGATAGGGACACGTGGCGTGAGATCCCTGAGGATCGGGATTCGGGGTTTGGTGTTTCCTGGAGACAAGGGTTCAAACTCTTTGAAATCGGGACCGGCGATTTCCCGAATCAATCGAGGTCGTCGATCGGGACAGGGATACGTTGCATCAGATCCCGGATATCGGGGTTCGGCGTTCGGCGTTTCCGGAGGTAAGGGTGTCATACTCTTTGAAATCGCGACCGGCAATTTCCCGAATTTAACGGGAGCCGTCGATCATCGGAGGGACACGTGGCGAAGGATCCTGAGGAGTCGGGATTCGGGGTTTGGCAAGGTCTATGACCTTGTGCACCAGGAACCGCGATTTCCCGAATCGCGATTTCCCGATAGCCGAGTGGAGGACAGGTGACATTGGACTTCGGGGTTTCGGCATTCGGAGAATCGGGGTTCTCGACGTCAAAGAGTCCTGCATCGCGGATTCGCAATCCGCAAAATACCGAAGTGACGTGGCGTGTGGGACCGCGATCGTCGGTGGAATATAGGTGGAAGCATATCGGGGTTCAGGGTTCGGAGACTCACCGTGTAAGTGAATCATGACATTTCATGCGCCGATTTCCGATAGGAAAATCTCCGATAGAGGAAAGTGTTGACCCGTTGACCATCGGGGATCAGGGACTTGTTGTGTATGTGAATTGTGTTCGCGTTAATCGCGAACTCCCGAGTCGCGATATCCCGATTGTTCCTTTTGAGAGGGAGATAACGGATGGGTAGCTATAGGGCTGCAGACATATGGTAGCAGGTCCTGTGGATCCGGGAGCTGAAACAAGAGAGCTAATGCGTAGGGGAGCGCGTCAGAATTCGGGGAAACGCGAGTCTTGAGGGTGAATGAATCTTGACACTAGAAGCCCCGAATTCCCGATATCGAACCGGGGATTGGTATTTCGCTAATGCGAGTTTAGGGAGATTGTTCATGCATGGGAGATTAATTCCCAAAATTTTTAAATTATGATAGTGGGTGTGTTACAATACCCCTGTGATCACCTATGTAAGTCCCTAAAATAAAGGCAACTAGGTTTCCATCTCGTGAACAATCACCAGGAAGGTACAGTCGACATTCAGGTGGACCTCAATGAGTAGGGTATCAAGCCCGAAACATATCAAGGGTATTGAAAGAAAGTGTTATGGAAGATGAATGAGGACCTCAAATGGATTCGAGACCCATGAAGCTCCGTGGCAAATTCGATCAATGAAATCCCAAGACAAGTCTTCTATATGTGTTCCCCACTACGCTTGATTCGGCTTTGGAGGGGTTATCTCCACTACCTTTCCGCACGCAACCTCATCTTTATCCCCTATGTTAGAGGGGGGTCCCGGATAATTTTCATGTTACTGGACTTATACATTCCCTATCATAGACTCTTATGTATGTTTTGCAGCCTTGAAGAGTTTCCTCTCCAACCTAAATCAAGGCTCTAGCCTAGACTAGTTGATGAACCCTATAAAACATAAAGTCTAGTTGATTTTAATTAGCGTTCTTTTTACTGGCTTGATTTACTCAAAAGGGTACGGTAGTGCAACTGATGGTGTTAAGACTCTTGCGAAAAATGATGAAACTTATATGAACACTGGCAAAGAATGATTAAATTTTTATTTTTATTTTTGAAATGCTTTTGAGATGAGAAGAAAACACAACACTATGCTAATTTATTTTCTTTTTCAAATAACAATGCAAAGAAAATGGAAGGAAAGAAAGAGATCTAACAAACTAAGTTTTTTTTTTTAAATTTTCTTCCAATCAAAGAAGAAATAAAAAAATATTCTAAAAGAAACTGATGAATGCACGATTCATGCCCCCCCCAAAATGCACCTCAATTTTCTTAAAAGAAACTGATGAATGCACGATTCAAAATGCACCTCATTTTTCTTAAAATTTCAAGCTAAAAATAAGTTAAGAAAGCTAGGAAACACAAAAAATATTTTAAATGAAAAAGCAAGCTATGCTGGAATATGAACTAGGTTAAAACTACTTATGACAGAGACCAGAAAGAAACAAAAAAAACCTGGGAAGTAAAAACTTGACAGGGAAGAGGATGACTAGCTCCTCAAAATTTTATAGACAAACATGCGACTGTCACTTCAACAGCTAGTGTATGCATGTGGGCTTCCCAAAGACAGGAAACATATGCATGCATGTAGGCCCACTATAGGCCATGTATGCCTTTGTTTCTCCTCAAAAGAAGCAAGACAAGCGGCTACACTCAGGTAGGGAGTACTAGTTTTGAGAACCAAAATCCCTTGAAGACACATAAACTTACTTTGATAGAAAAAGATGCAAGGAAAATTTTGATCTGAGGTTTTTACCTAACTATGGACTATTCAATCAGAGACCTAGAAGGACCCAGAAGATCCCTAAGAAGGATCACTTCTGTAGGGGAGAGGATGACTTCCTCTTCCTGAGAAGGATTACCTGGGTTCTCAGACACATAGCTAGAACTTCATCAACATGCATATGCACGCGGGTTGTGTGAAGGTAGGGTGCGTGTACATGCATGTAGGCCTTATACAGGTCACATGTGCCTCTATGACACTCAAAAATAAAATTCATCCAATCAAAGAAAGCAGGGAGTACTGGTATGGAAGCCCAGAATCCCTACTAGCTCAGAATCTTGTAGAAACTCAAAAAAAAAGGTGATGAAACCAATTTAAAACTACCAAAAATTATCCCCAGAAAACTCGAGAGATCCCTAGTATGGTCACCAATTCTCTTATGGGTGGGAAATCCCCCTATGGACTAGCACTTAGGGTTTTAATCATGCATGAAGAAAAGACCTAAAGATTCCTACTTTTTACCATCATCCCAGACCTAATCCCCATTTTTCTTAAGAAAATACACAGTTAATAAGATCAAGTGAACATACCTTATTTCTGACGTTTTGATATCGACCCCTCTTCATGCTTGGTCGCTCTTTGACTGCAACTCTCCTCCCAAGGCTGACCTGCATTCACAAAAGACAAACAAAGAACTCCACATGCATTTGATCCACAGATTAATGAGTTAGAGATTTAATCAACATGTACGCAATAAACGATAAAAACCTCATATGGTGGGATGGGAAAAGTAATTCTTTATTACTAAGTTAACTAAATAAACTTACAATGATGAAGCCAACCACTAGACCACGAATATGGTCCTGGGATCCTATTTTACTATGCACCAACTACTAACACACTTGCTTCTCTTCTTCGTTGAAATCACAAAATGGTTGCAGAATCTTGGGCAAAGGGGAATACGAATTCACGTAGAGTTTCTTTACTATCCTTTTTCTCCTTTCAAATGGGATCCCTACCCCTTCTTTTATAGGCTAGAAGGAGATAGGTATTTGGTCAAATGACCGGCCATGCATGACTGAAAGGTTTAGTTAACTTGCAGAAAGTTGTGTGTTTCGTCAGCAACTTTCCTTTTTTTGTGCTTCTGAAGGTCCACACAGGTTGTAGTGGATCAGCTAGCGTGGACACTGTAGATACACGTGGGTTGTAGTGGATCATGGTCCGCGGGACTTTAAAAATGGATTTTTTTAGAATATCTCTTCAGTGGTGGCTTGGAAAAGAAGGAATATGAGATGGTCTGATGCTAGGTAAGCATTTTTGGTGCAAATTAGGGTTATAACAATTCCAAACTTCCAAAGTCTCGTAAGCTCACCATGTGTCTCCAGCCTTCAGACTGTTTGAGCTCTCTACTATACTACATCCCACATCCTCTGGAGTCCTGAAGTCCCATACTGTTGTTCGAGAACCAACCACGTAGATTTATAGATCTACGGCTCTAGTTACCTTGGGGATTCAAAGTTTGAGATTGTTGTGATGCGACCTCCTCTTATCTCCCAAAGAGCCCATCCTCTGAACTAAAGGGGATAGTTCCACACATCCCCGGTAAATTGACGACTGGGAAATAACTTGAAGGGTCTCTTTATCTACAACTCTGGGCCCTTTGTGGCTCCAACCTTAGGGGTTTTGGATCCTGGTTTAGCTAGTAGGATAGGTCCACCTAACCCCTGGGGATCCAGCTAACTTTGGTCAACCTTACAGGAAACCGATTCTCCTAGTTACCTTCATCTAGTATAAGGAAGGTAAGGTCCATCATACGCCAAAGGCGCAAACTTCCAAAGCTTTGAACCCAGGAGAACTTAGCTTTGGTAGGCTTAGCCCAAGGTTCCTAGGTATTTTTCATATGGGTCCTCTCGAATGGATCACATCCTCTCGTCTTCCAAATGAAGAGACCTCCTCTTTTGAAGGCGTGAACTTCTCTCTTCTTCTTGAGATTTACCATGAAATGGTTAAGGACTTGGGCCTGGAATCCCAGTCACACGACAAGGAGTCTAAAAGAGGTATCCTCTTTAGATGGACAAGTTCAGGTTGACACAATATCTCCTATCTCAGTCATATTAAAATCTTATTCCCTAAGAATCCTCAAGGGATAAGTTGGGCATACATATTATCACTCAGAAGTGTAAGTTCACAAAGAGATTAAGGCATACACATATCATAACCATTCCAAAAATAATCCATTTATAAATACACATATGTATAAATCCAAGCATTCATCAATTATTCAAGTTTAATACATAAAATAGGGAAAATAAATATCAGAACCAAATAATCGTGAAATGACTTTTGAAAGGGGATCTCGTTTCCACCCAACCATAGGATTAGTCACTCCTAACGAATTTATGACTAGCCACCACTGAGCTAGACCACGATGCTCTGCAATAAAATCCTTTCTTCTGACTCAGTCACAATAGGGACAAAGGTTACTCTCTTCCTCTTGTAGGATCTTGGCAATGTTTTACATGATACCATGTAAGGAGGACTATACCCATTTATCATACTGTATCACAACCCCGCCATCCATCTCCCTATGACCATAACACTTATTCCTCAGTTCTTCCTTGAACCTGAGAGATTAACCTCTCGTCTCTGCACTCTTTGCAGGTCTTCCTCTACCCACCACACCTTCCTTTCTTGCCTTTCTAAAAAAGGTTGTGTGTGGCTCAAATTCCCATTCCTTGGTCAGGTCTAGAAGACTTACAAATGGGTGCTCTGCCCCACCCCCTCATTAACTCTTGAGGAAGGTCTTCCCACCTACCAGCCTGACTATAATTCATTTATGGGTCAGAGGATTGTTCTGGTCCTGAGAAATTAAATCCATTAAGGTATTGTTTTGGTGAAGGTTAACACAACCATTCCTGGTCCCCTTCATCATATATTTTCATAACATTTGTGGTCTTTCTTAGTACACCCCCCTTCTAGCATCCACACAACACTTATCCATTTTCAAGTAAATAACATAATTTACCTTCATTGACCTTTTATGCAAAGGTCCATCAAATCAAACATTCACACATATTGAGTTTTCCATATTCCCTTGTCCAATATAGTCATATTTACAAACTAGGGGAAACAAGGTGTTACAATTGGCCTGAGAATGAACATGGGAATATTATTCTTGTGTGGTTGCAATAGGTAGTGAAACATCAATGGGACCCAAGGGCTGGAATCACAGCCCCACCTGAAATGGGATATGGTCAGTGGAGCTATGGAGATCCTTGTTGTAGCTGTGCTAAACATAGGGAATACTCTCATCCCATGTACGTGCATTGTTATAGTTGTACATGCACATGATGTGCACAATCATTCAATTGACAACCTCTATTTGGCCATCGTTTTGGGGGTGGAAAGTAGTGGATTTAGTGATCTTGGTGTCCAACTATGACCAGAGACTTGACCAAAATGTGTTGAGAAACCTATTGTCCTGATCTGAGGTGATGGTCTATGATATCCCAAAATGGACCCACACCCATTCGAAGAAGAGCTTGGTAGTATCTACCACTGTGATGATTTTCTTATAGGATTTGATAATGATCATCTTCTAAAACCGATCAACCACCACAAATACAAAATCATTGTCATTCTTGGTGAATGGAAGGCCATACATGTAATCCATCTAAATGGATTCCCAAGGCATCTTGGGAATAGGAAGATGGTGTGTACGCCTTGGTTCTTGATGGTTGTCTTGGAAATGACATAGGAAGTGCAATATCTGATATACTTGATGATGTCTTATCGAAGTTTTGGGAAATAAAAATGTTTATGTAGAACAAACACAAGTTTCTCCATGCCAAAATGTCCTACCATTCGAATGTAGTGATCCTCCCAAATCATCTTTGCATGCTTTCTTGTGGGAACATAAAGGTGACCCAGATTTCATAAGAGTCCATCTTGGATTTGAAAATCGGTAGCATTCACTCATGTACCCAAGATTTGATAGGTGGTGGCAAAGTCAGGGTCACACTGATAAAGTTGGGGCCACTCAGATGCCTCATTCCCATAGGAATGGAGCATTGTGGTGAGTGCAGCAATGAGAGGGAGAATGAGGCAATCAATGACACAATTTGTTCTCCATGTCTTATACTTGATGTTGAGATGGAACTTCTATAGGTATGTGGACCACTTTTGATGGTGATTTTTTTGCAACTTTCTCTGTGTCCATATGAACTGCAGAGGCTTGTGATACATGTGGATGATTCTCTGCATTCCCAGAATGTAATTCTTCCATTGACGACATGCTTGAACAATGGAATACATTTCTTTGTCATAGGTGGGATATTTATGGACAATGTCTGAGAGTGTCTCACTATGGTATGCTATTGGATGACCATATTGAGTGAGTACTACACCTAAGACATAGTTAGAGGAATCAATATCAATCTGGAACAATTGTTTCATATCAGGTAAGGAGAGTAGTGGAGTTGAGCACAAGCGATGCTTCAGATCATCAAATGATTGTTGTTGTTCATGCCCCCATGAAAACTTTTCCTTTCCACCTCCCTTGGTTACTTGGCTAAGGTCCCATGCAATATGGGATAATCCCAATATGAACCTTCGGTAGAAGTTGGAAAGTCCCAAGAATCTCGGCTAGTTTCGTCGGGGCTGGCCAATTATGAATGGCTTGGATCTTAGCTGGATCCAAATGTACCCCATGATAATAAACAATGTAGCCCAAGTATTGGACCTCATTCATGCCAAAGGAGCATTTTTCCAAGTTGGCATATAGCTTGTGTTGTCGCAGAGTTCCCAAACCCTATTGTATATACTGCATGTGCTTCTCCCAAGTTCTTCTGAAGATGATGATGTCATCCAGATATACCACCACAAAAGTGTTGGTGAAGGGTCTCAATACATCATCCATCAATATCATGAAAATTTTTGGTGCATTTTTTAATCCAAAGGGCATGTCTAGCCATTCGAAGAGACCTTCTTTAGATTTCAAAGTCATCTTCCATAAATCAGTTGGTTCGATGGGAACCTAGTGGTAGCTAGACTTTAGGTCAATCTTCTTGAAGAATGTTTCCCCCTTTAATTGGTCAAGAAGGTCATCAATCCGGGGAATTGGGTACTGGTTCCTGACTATGATTTTATTTAATTATTTGTAATCAATGTAGAGCCTCTAGGTCCCATATTTCTTCTGCACCAACCCAATTGAGATTCTACAAGGGAGGAGTTGGGTCGGATGTGCCCCTTTTGAAGAATCTCTTGGATCTGACACTTTATTTCATCATTTTCCATTAGTGAGCAATGATAGACTGGTCCATTAAGAAACAATGCACCAGGGGTTAGATAAATTGGATGATTGACTTGGCAGTGTGTCAGTACCCAGGTGGGTGAGGAGAAGATGTCCTTGTACTCTTCCATGATCTCGTACAATTGCTTCTGCTACAAAGAGAGGCTTTGTGTAGAGGTCACATATGTGGTAGTGAACTTCTTCTTACTGCAAGCACAGATCACAAAAAAGATGAACTTCCCAGTCTATGAAATGACCTTATTTATTAGCAGAGATTAAAGAAATAGCGGTAGGCGATGCTACCTCGGGTATCCTGTACAATTGTCTACCCAAAGTAATAATAACACTGTGGGGTCTATAATCATACACAAAATGTTTCTTCCAAAAATATGCCTAGCCTAAAATAACATCACAAGCTTCAAGGGGAGAAATATCACACAATACCTCATCTTTGAAGGGCTTGATGCTATAGCGTAGATGACATTATTGGATGATGCAACGATCTTGTCCTTGCTGAAGCCAACTGATGGTGTAGGGTTCTGGGTGAATTTTTATCGGTAGGTCCAGCCGCTTGAATATATCTATTGAAATCAAGTTCTCCTGACTTCCACTATCAACAATGAAATGCAGTGGAGTCCCCTTTACCCACATATGTGAGTGAAAGAGGTGTTCCCCTTCCTTTGGTTCTTCCGGTTCACTTGGTTGGACTTTGGTAGTAGTGACAGTGGCACCGCGTTTAACATTGATGATCCACTTCCCACTTTATGGATTTGATTCAGAGTCAGAATCTTCCTCTAACTCAAAATATTTCAGTTTGGCCACTAGTGACTACTTGGAGTGACATTCTTCAGTGTTGGGTGAAGGGATTTTGTGGTATTCACACCATTTTCCCATGTCCTTCTTCAACTTATCATTACCCTTCTTGAAGTGTGGCTTGGAATGGTTTTCTAGAGAGAGACCATATTTTACCTATCCTTTGTTTTGGGGGTTGGTGCCTCCTTTTCCCTGCTTTGGTTCTGAGTAGTTTGCAGATGAAAACTCTCAGCTCTGCTGCTTAAAATTATGCTCAATCTTGAAAACATATCTATAATCTGAACCTAATTATGCGATGTCCATAAGCTCCATTTTTTTTAATTTATCTATGAAGACAGTCATTGTATTTGAGCACCAGATGTCATTCAGAGTATTTGATACCCAATTTGGTGTGCAAGGTATGAAAAATATTGGTGAAATCCGGCACTGTTTGGTCCCTTTCCTAATGCAGCATGGTCCATATTGTGTATTGGTCCTCGTAGTTTTCAATAGGGTAGTGTTGTTATTTAATGGCATCTCTAAAGGAATCCCATGTGGGGGAAACCACAAATATTGTAGATTCCTCTATGGTCCTCTTCTTATAGTAAGTATCCCACCAGTCCTTAACATGGGGGACAACCTTGAGGAGTGAAAAAGTAATATTTTCCTTGTAGGAAAAATTGTGGACCAAAAAATACCCTTCGCACGAATTCAACCATTTATCTATAACATATGAATCTATCTATCCATCAAATAATGGAATATCAAAATTTACTTGTACCTTGAAGGGGGTTGCATGGTTTCTTGATGAAGATGTGTCTCATGTGGGCAACCACCGATGGATATGTGTAAAGTTTTCCATCATTTCGTTCCTTTTTCACACAAGGGATTCCTCGAGAAAAATTTTAAAAGGATCTCATGCTCCATCATCTTTCTTCTCATCCCCCATGGGTGGTTTTCGAGATCAACGTGTTTGATCTTGCAAATTCTTGACTGGTTCAAGTCCCAACTTCTTGTACCTAGATGTTGTCGAGGACATGCATGAAGAAAAATAAATGAAAAATAGGCCCCTCTAAACCATTGATCCATATTTATTAGAAGAATAAAAGGAATAACAGAATCAGTACAATAACATGGAGATACAGAGAATAAAAACATATATCCAATGAAAAATAACTTCTATTGAATAAATAAAATAGGCTCAAACTGCAAAACTGCAGAACTGAAAACAACTTGCTCGAATGGTGGTAGTTGTATCTGAGAAGAGATGTGGCTTCTATGTGCACCCATCTGAGAAGAATGATTACAATGAGGCTCCAAAGGCCATTTTAAAATTACTCATGAATGCCAAAACCCTAGACATCCAAAAATCTAACCCTAGGAGATGAAACACCAAAAGTTATGTGGTCCTTGATGGGTAAGTTGTTACCTCAACTTCCCAAGGTCGTAAATTTTTCATACAACCTTCATTTTAGGTGCATGATAGCTAGTTGGAAAGGTCTTCACAAGAAATACACATTATTTTGTCAAACTTTGACATCGTCTACAATTTGATTATGGCAATCCAAAAAAACATTGTTTAGGGCCCCAAAATGGCCCTCGAAGTACATAAAGATGTGCTGACATGAAAAATTCCAAAATAAGCCAGTTGTATTAGGTGGGTAGCCACTAGTCTCCACCTGGAAGATGTGTAGGGATTCATACATCCCCAAAAGTGTAGAATCCACAATTAAAAAGAAGTACAAAATAACATGCTTAACTAAAAAATGTCAAGAGGATCCAGTTGGAATAGGTGGGTGGCCACTAATATCCACCTGGATCAACTCTATCACAATAATTCTCAAGACAAGACTTCTCATACCCTCGACTCCTATTTATACTAAATCTATCTACCAAAAGAAAAATCTAGAGGAATATCTTCTAGAAGAGAAGGCTTCTATTAGGTCTTCTTACATTTGACTTAGTCTTCCTTATTACTAGGAATTATTCATATTTTCCTTTATTACATGGAAAATATATTACTCTACCTATGTGAGGGGTTAGGGAGGTTAGGTCCCTAACATGTGCTCCCCCTTAATAAAAATCTTGTCCTCAAGGCTTGAGATGAGGAACTTGTTGTAGAATGGTAGCTCTGTCGTAGGTAGCATTTGCTAGAGTTGTATCTTTCCACTGTACTAACACTTCCTTGATGGCGCACTGATGGAGATGATGCTCATGCTCGTTCACTATTTCTTGAGGATAAAACTATATGGAGCCCTCTCCATCAAACTCAGGAAGACTGGTTTGAGTTTGGAAGTTACTTCCAATAACCTTATTTAAGTAGGAGACATGAAAAACAAGATGGATCTTAGAATGACTGGGAAAAGATAATTGATAGGCCACATATTCCACACTCTTAAGAACTGTATAAGGACCATTAAATTTTGGCATCAACTTCTAACAATGGTCATCCTGGAATGAATTCTTCTTATAATGTTGCAGTCGATGAAACTCCTAGTCCCCTTCAACAAATTGACGTTCTGAGCGACCTTGATCTACATGTTGCTTCATGTGATTCTAAGCTAGGACCAAATTCTCTTTGAGGGTATGGAGAATAGCCTCTCAAGCTATAAGATTTTGTTCAACCACCCAGACCTTTGAGACACCAGGCATGTATGAGAAAACTGAAGGTGTATTTTTTCCATATACTAGATCAAAAGGAGTCATACGAGTAATTGTATTGTACGAAGTGTTGTACAACCATTCAACAAGGGGTAACCATTGATCCCACTATTTTTTCCTCTTGGATGAAAAGAACCTCAAATATGTTTCCAAACACTTGTTGACAACTTCAGTTTGATCATCATTCTGGGGATGATATGTTGTGTTGAGATGCAATTGGGAGCCCTGTAGCATGAACAACTCTTGCCAAAAATTGTTGGTGAAAGTGTGATCTCGTTCAGAGACAATGAAATAAGTCATGCCATGAAACTTGAATATATGATCCATGAAAATTTGATCCATTGTGGAGGAAGTGAATGGATGTTGAAGATAAAAAAATGATCATATTTGAAAAGATGATCAACAACCACCATGATGACTAATTTATTGGTCCATTTAGGTAAGCCAACAATGAAATCCATAGAAATATCCCTCCAAATAAAGGGTTTAATTGGAAGTGGTTGTAGTGTGCTTGAGTCTTTGAATGTTTTTACCTTGTTGCGTTGACATAAATCACATTCCAACACAAAGGTGTGAATGTCTTGCTTCATACCATCCCAGAAAAAGAACACTTGACCCTATCATACATTTTGGTAAAACCAGAATGCCTAGGTATGGGTGTAGCATGAAGCTCAGATAGCACCGTGGATTTAGGTTGTGACTGTTTTCTTAAATACATATGAAATTTTTAGTGAAGCTCTTCATTGTTCCAAGATTAGCATGGTGAAACTAGAGAATTCTCTTGCAATTGTTGAATGAGACACGACAGTTTGGGATCTTGTAGCCATTCTTGGAAAACAACTTGGAGCCGATATGGTATAATGAAAGAGCATCTGCAACAACATTATCTTTTCCTTTCTTGTAAATTATCTCTTAATAATATCCAAATATATTGGTTACCCATTTTTGTTGCTCCGGGGATGAAAGGAGTTTCTTCAGAAAATACTCGAGGCTTGTTGGCACAGGGGTAGACCCAGGGTTCAACGCTACAACAACGCACCAACAAAACCCTAACTACTGGCCCTTTCGGAAACACCTGCAAAGAAGATGAAGTCTCACCTGAGGTAGAGGTAGGGGTGGTTGTAGGACTCTAGTTTCTGTAACCTTAGATGGGACATAGATCTATGACTATAACACCTTAACAAATCACTTAGTAGTTGTAGTTCATCAATATCCAGTCTTAGTTTACAACATAGTTAAACCCTAATTATAGAGCATTGCAGTATTTAACCAGATCTACTATATTCAAGCACTAAGCACGTCCACATAGACCATATCTAGTATCAATCCATAATATTAAGCACATAGAATTAACATATCTATCTACCATTCATCTATATTGAAGCACTAAGCAAATTAACATATAAACAAATCAACATATCGCACAAAGTAGAGCAACACACCATGTATGTGGTTCACCCCCACCTTGGGGTTACATCCACCAACTCTTCATCTTCTTTATTATCTTCTTCAATCAGTTACATCCACAGAGCCACAAAAACCCTACTCCGCAGAGGACAGGAGATCTGCACACCTTCTTAGATCCTTCGTCCCCAGGCTACGTTACAGCACAAAGCCTCTTCAAAAGCTCTTACATTCACTTGCTCTCAGCCTTGGAAGTTTCACACAACATGCAAAAAATTAATCTCTACTCAACACTTAGCACTTTCGATCACACAGATCGAACTTCAACACTTAGCACACTTAACTTAGCACTGCTTAGTTACATTGCCTAGCTAATTATTTATATATTACAAAATAGGCCTAAGCATGGGTAAGCCCATGGGTTGACATTTCCATACCCGTTACATAATCTCGAATCCCAAAAAGGGCCCTAAAAGGGGCCGAGATCCCACGATCTTTGCTTTGTCATTCACTCTACCTTTGACAGCCTGTCGAAGTCCCAAAAATAGGTCAAACTTTACCAAGGATCCTCAAAACTTGGTCAAGGGCCAACAACCCCCCAACACTCACTTGTGACTCATCCTGAGTCACTCTGATCTAGATAACTCTGCCTCAAAAACCTCAAGCTTGGCTCGAGCTGCTTCGACTTATTTCTTTCCCACGGCCTTTTGTTCAGCGAACTCCTAGATAACAACTTTGTTGGCAGGTCCCTCTAGGCATTGTTCAGCTGTAGTGGCGACTTGCTCCAGTTCTTGTCCTTGGCCTTCGATCTCTATGAATAGCTGGAAAGCCTCATCCTGTATAGGTTGGATCCTTTGAGTCACCTCTATGACTCTGCTCTAAATTGCATGGACCTACTATTGAGAATTGCGTTGTTCTTGGGATCGCTTCATTCTTTCAACAACTGACATGGGCCTCAACAGAGCCTATATTATTTCTCCTTGATACTTCACTTATTGGAGCTGTGACTCTAGTGTCTTCAGTTTTGGATTCTCAGTGAGTTGCTCATATGTCTGGGCACTACGATCACTAAATTTCTTACATTCCATGGCGAGGCCCCTGATTCTTTCAAATGTGCTTCGGGCAGTTGCTTCTCTATGATCCCTTACATCCCACGGAGTGTTGGGCACTGTGAGGAGCTCTAAGTCTATTATTCTTTGCTAAAGCTACTGGATAGATTCTGCGAGCTGCTCTACTTGATGTGTGACTCAATCTTTTGCCTTTGGTTCTAAGCCTGTCACAGAGAGAAGTGTTATGTTTATTGGTTCTTTCACTTCGAGTTTCTCTTCGAGCAACTATTCCTTTTCTTGTTGAATCTATGCTTTCTCCTTTTCAAACTTAATCTGGAGAGAAACCTTCTCCTTCTCTACAAGTCGGAGTTTTTCTTCAAGTACTCCTTTCACTTGCATTAAGGTTTGGGTGGCTTGTTTTGTTTCTTCTTGTTCTCGACGAAGGTGAGCTTCAGTTTCATTTTCTAGTTGGCGAAGTTAGGCTGGCTCATCTCCCAACTCTGGTTCTCCCGATGGCATGGGTGCAGTGGAAACTACGCGACTAGACTGAAGGGCCTGTTGTACCCCTCGAAGTTCGAACTCAATCATATCGTACATTTCCTCCTGCTTGGCTTCTTGTTTCTCCACGATTTCCTATGAGGTGTATTTTAGGGCTACTATGATGAAGTCCAAATCATCGGTCGTGAGTACAGTCTGCATCTTGGTCACGGTGGCTCTGGATTTCTTTCGGGAAGAAGGTTTTAGGGGATAAACCTTCCTCTTCTTCAGGGGATCAGTCTCATCTCTAGGCGGTGTTACTTCTCCTTGTTTTTGTTCAAATTCTTTTCCATTTATTGCTTCTACTTTGTCATCATCCCCTTGGTCAGGTGATACTGAAGAAGTCTTTCCTAAGGTGTTGCTTAAGTCTTGGACCTATTTTATTTTCTTCCTTCTACGGTGTCTGGGTGTATCATGTTCTTTATGCATGGTCTCTGGGCTGTCAGGGTCAGACATCTCTGCAGGGTTTGTGGGAATAAGGAGGTCTGTCGACCAGTCCTTAGTGATCTCCTCAAGGTCCTCTTCCGTGAGCTTGTAGTACAACTGAAGCTCCTCTTTATGTTCATCTACTCACACTGTAATGTAGATGAAGTGTCTATCTATGCGAAAATTCATTAGGGGTCGGAACCTCTATAGGGTGTTGAGATTCATGTGAGGTTCAACTTCAATGGCTCTCTTCAGTTGGAGGTAATATGTGTGTAAAACAACATTCGACTACCATTGTTTTCTCATATATCTCGAGTACCAGAGCATCGTGAACTTCTCTGCAAGCGAATCGAATGGATCAATGTCTAGGAAGGTCGCACCTTCCATCATTTCCCAAGAAACAAATGCGATGAGGATCAAGAGCCAGCTAAAATGGAATTCATATCCCTGATCCTGTGTTTTGCAGTAGTCCAGTTCAAGATGATTAACTAGGTACTTTGCCCAGTTCATCTATAGACCTTCAACACACTTCCCTGCAAGGTCAATGACAAATCCTATGACTTGCCTAGGTCGATTCTTCCTTACTATATTCCCTGCAATTAACTGACATGCTAGGCACAGTGCACCATTCTGGATGGAAGCTACCTTGTAGCCTCACGTCCCCTTCTCAACATCGTCGTATTTATCCTTGATCTTTTTTTCTAGTGCATGATATGTGGCTTTTCATGGATAGAATTCATGTAGATCAGGTCCTTGCATATTCAATCCTATGATCCTATGGATCAACATCAGATCAACTATGATATGGTGGTCGAGCCATAAGTAGCCTCCATGGTAACATGAAAGTAGTAGCTTGACACATGCATTAACTTCCTGGTGTCTTCCGAAGTGTGGGATTTACATTACATTCAGCAGGGTGGACTGCATGAGGTTCATCATCCATGGTTGGGGGATTATCTTTGAATTCTTCCCCATTTTCTTGCTCAATTATTTGTACGGGGTGACCATTCTATGGTTCTTGTGATCTCCGAGGTTGAAGTCATTGAACTTCAACAATGCGATCTTGTCCTGTTGTGCTCTTACTGAACATATCCCCTTCGGGAGGTATGAAGTAACCATGGTGTACTCAAAATATCTTGGCACACTATCTTGACTCACCACACCGGTTAGAGGCGGGATGTAATCGGGAAATATGGTCGGGATCAGCTTTACATTTGCTATTTCATCTTTGTGCTTGGTTATCTTCTCTATGACGAATCGGGATGGTCGGGATCCATGAGCGATCGATGGAGAGGCTTGCACTCCTCTCATCGAGGATGCTTGTACACCCACAGACATTACTCTTTTAGAAATTACTCTTTCAGTCATGAGTTCAATGAGTACCCCCTTCACAGAATCTTCGACTACACTAACTTCTTCAGACATACGTGCTCATGGTTGAATCTCTCAAGTTTGAAAAGTGACTAGTCAATCTAATGGGATGGATGGTGATAGCACAATGATCACTATGCTGACTCAACTAATTTGTGGGCTCAGATTCATGGTTATCAAAAGTGTTCTCGGTGCAAGGTTTGATGAAATAAATAGATAATGAAGGAACAAATCTCTCCAATGGGCGAGAAGCCTCCATTAACTGAGTTATGTCCATTACGGCGCAGTCCCAACAGTATGTTGGCGAGTTGTTTGACCATAAATTTCTTTCTACCCATTCGGGGTGTCGGTCTAATGGTTATATTGTTCCCAACAACCATATTGCTTCATGATGGTGAAGTGCCATGTGACACTGTTCTGATATCCCAACAAAGTGCCTGTTTTGTAAATTTTCCCTTTGTGAAGTTCCCTCTGGACCCTTTTGTAACTTTTTGATCTTTTCTCTCTTCTTGCTGAGATTTCAAGCCTTTCTCCCAGTGAGCTTCATCTCGTTATTCCTCTTTCTGTTCTGATTCATGTCTTCTTTTGGCATAGTAACTTCACATTGTTGAGATTTTTTCCTAAGATTCAAGGGTAATACTTCTTCTCTAACTGGGATAGGTACTTCATTCTTCTACAAATATTCTTGTTTTCTTGCAACTTTGACATCCAAGTCTCTGTTCCTAAGTAACTTCGATCTATTCTCCCATTCTTCAATCAAATGCGCGATCCTCCTAGTCATGAAATATTTTAATTCTTGTTTTTTATGCTCTAAGACTTATTCTTCTTTCATTCTAGTTTGGTCCTTCTCAATCCAAGGTGTTCCTAGTAACATATTAAATGGAGCGTTGTTCTCAATAAATTTAACAACCTCAAAATCTTCCTCTATTGAAGTTCCATTGACATTCATAGATATCTGGGTGAGCTTTCCACATAGGGTTATTAGTTTTCCTCTGAATAATCCTATTTCTCCCAATGGAGGAATCATAGAAGGCACCCGTAAAAGTTCCCAAATTCTTTCTGTCATGATATTCACTTGTGTTTCCTTATCCATAACATCGTCAATGTCAAAGTATCCTATTCTTGCTTCAATGCACGATATCTCATAAGCTGATATGTCAGTGGTCATTCAAGGCTTCTTTCATCTGTAGAAATACTTTCTCTGATTCTTTCTGGGGTTCTGCCATAGTCTCAACTTTTGGATCTGACTTGGATTTTTCTTGGTTCATATTCATTCTTTCAACCTTAGCAATCATTCTAGGGAAATCCCATACGTCATGGTCCATAGCTCTACAACAAAGACAACTAGATCTTCTACCAGAGCATTCCTTAGCCAGATGTCTCGGTCTTCTGCAACTGTAACAAAGGATTAATCCTTGTTTTATTTTAAATTATCCCCAACCTTTCCTGTACTGCGCACTAGGATCATAGTAGCACACCTGAAAAAAATTCTTTCTAGGATCCTGCATCCATTTGTTAGTCCAAACATTCTCTCTATGCATAGGTATAACATATCTTTCATTATTTCTATGAGATATACTCATATCAAATATTCTTTCATTTATCAATGGCCTAGTTTTCAAGCTAGGACAAATCTTATCAAACATAACTAGATCCATACTTTAGAAACAAAAGTTTCCACTAATCTTATCTTCAGTAGAGCACAAAGCTTCCAGATCTAAAACTTTTCACTATTCTTACCTTTATCAAAACACAGAGCTTGCAAATCTTACCTCTTTAAGAAAAAATTCTCACTTTTACCTTTCTCAGAGCACACAGCTTTCAGATCTTACCTCTTTTCTTCAGATATGAACCTTCTTCTCTTAGAACAAAGCTTCAGAGATCCAGTAGAATACTATGCACTAGAGCGACATATTTACTCACAAAGATTTCACAATTTCAGTCGGATCTTTGTACAAATCTTCTTCTTCCTCAGTTCCCATGAATCATAGTTTCAGTCCTGACAATGGAACCATTTGTTGGCACAGGGGCAGACCCAAGGTTCAATGCTGCAACAACACACCAACAAAACCCTAACTACTGGCCCTTTCGGCAACACCTGCGAAGTAGATGAAGTCTCACCCAAGGTAGAGGCAGGGGTGGTTGTAGGACTCTAGTGTCTGCAACCTTAGCTGGGACAAAGATCTATGATTGTAACACCTTAAGAAAGCACTTAGCAGTTATAGTTCATCAATATCCAATCTTAGTTTACAATGTAGTTAAACCCTAATTACAGAGCATCACAATATTTAACCATATCTACTATATTCAAGCACTAAGAATGTCCACATAGGCCAAATCTAGTATTAATCCATACTATTAAGAACATAGCATTAACATATCTATCTACCATTCATCTATATTGAAGCAGTAAGAAAATTAACATATAAACACATCAACACAACATGTATGTGGTTCACCCCCACCCTAGGGCTATGTCCACCAACTCTTCATATTATTTATTAGATTCTTGAATCATTTACATGCACATAGCCATAAAAACCCTACTCTGCAGAGGATAGGAGATCTGCACACCTCGCTAGGTCTTCCTTCCCTGGGCTAGGTTACAACACAAAGCCTCTTCACAACCTCTTACATTCACTTGCACTCAACCTTGCAAGTTTCGCACATCATGCACAAAAGCAATCTCTACTCAACACTTAGCACTTTCTATCACACAGATCGAACTTCGGCACTTAGCACACTTAAATTAGCACCACTTACTTACATTTCCTAGCTAATTATTTATATATTACAAAATAGGCCTAAGAATGGGTAAACCCATGGGCCAACATTCCCATACCTGTTACATAATCCCAAATCCCAAAAAGGTCCCTAAAAGGGGTCGATATCCCACAATCTTCGCTTCGTCTTGTGCTTTGCCTTAGAAAGCTTGTCGAAGTCCCAAAAATAGGTCAAACTTGACCAAGGATCATCAAAACGTGGTCAAGGGACAACAAGGCTCTAATGATCTATCATAATTTGGAATCATTTCCTTAATAGATACGAATGCCAAAGATCCACAACATGCATAATGTCCATAATTTCCTTTTCATAGATTGATTGGTCCAAATGGCGTGCCGACGGGGTTTTCTAGTGAAGGCCAAAGGCCTTCCATCTTGCATAAGGACTGCACCAATTCCTTTCCCAGAGGCATCACATTTGAGGAAAAAAGAATTTTTGAAATCAGGAAGGGCTAGGAAAATATTTGTGCACATAGCCTCTTTCAAAGCATGGAAGGCTTGATCAACTGCAAGAGTCCAATTGAAAGTATTTTTTTTAAGGAGACCAGAGAGAGGGGTTGCAATTTTTCCATACTTCTTAACAAATTTGCAATAATAGCCCGTTAAACCCAGAAAACCACACAAACTCTTGAGATTTTTGGGTTGAGGCCAATCCTTCATAGCTTCAATTTTTTTAGAATCCACCCTAACCCCATCCTGGACAACAATATGACCCAAATACTCCACTTCTGAAGCTCCAAATGAACATTTAGATTGTTTGAGGAAAATTTGGTGTTGAGAAAGGAGATGGAGAACTTGATCCACATGGGAAATATGGGTTGTCCATGTTTTAATATAGATGAGAATATCATCAAAGAAAATTAATACAAAATTACACAGAAAAGGATCAAAGACATGGTTCATGAGATTTTTGAAAGTGGAGGGGAAATTACACAAGCCAAAGGGCATGACCAAGAACTCATAGTGGCCCTCATGAGTTTGAAAGGTCATGTTGGGAATGTCATCCTATTTCATATGTATTTGGTGATAACTAGAATGAAGATCAAGTTTAGTAAAGTAGTGAGCACCACTTAATTCATCCAGTAGATCATCAATCACAAGAATTGGAAACTTATCTTTGATGGTGAGTTTGTTGAGAGCATGACAGTCAGGACATATGAACCACATGCCTTTATTTTTTAGGATGATGACCATAAGAGAAGAATATGTTCTAGTACTATGGTGGATGACACCCGTGTCAGGAAATTCTTGAATAATTTTCTCAATTTCATTCTTATGGGAAAAGGGATGATGATACAAGAGGAAATTGGGAGGAAGATTGCTTGGGACTATAGGAATGGAATGATCATGGACACTGTGGGAAGGAGGAATTCCATGGGGAATGGAAAAAATAGTGTGTTGTTTGGAAGGTATAGAGTGGAGACCAGGATGCATAGAGGGTGTCTCAACTGCGTGAATTGCATTGAGTTGGGAAATAATGTCGGAATGGCATTTTTCTAGGATCTTTTCCATTCGATGGGAAATCATGATCTCAGGTGAGCCTACTTTGATTTCTTAAAACTTATATTGTTCGCCATACTTTTGAAACTGCATGGTCAATTCCTCAAAATCCATGAAGATGGGACCAAAAGTGCATAACCATCTTGCACCCAACACAATGTCGCAACCACCCATGTCAATAGAGAACATATGATATCTCAAGTTGTACTGGTGAATTTGGAGACTCACATTTTCAAAATGACCCCACATTTCATAGAACCTCCATTAGAAAAAATGATTTGAAAAATGTTGACTACATGGATATAGCAATGGGTTTCTTAAGAAATGCATCGATGAATTAAATTATGATTTCTACAACTGTCAATTAGGATTATGACCTTCCAGTTTTTAATTTAGCAAATTAGCTTGAGGTTTTGGGGAGCAGAGAAGCCAGTGAGTGCATTCAAGGAAATGATTGGTTCCACTTCTGGTGGATCAAATGGTGGAATGATAAGAGCTGGATCAGGTATCTCTATGGCATGAGAAGCCTCAATCCAGTCTTCAACAACATCCTCATATATGGCCATGAACAACTTTTGTTCCTTACACTTGTTCCATGGAAAATATTTTCATCACAATTATAACAAATAACTTTGAGTTGGCCTTTGACATTTTTTTCCCAAGTCAATTTTTGGATATTGAGTGGAGTGGGATGAGGGGTGGAGTGGAAAGGAGAGGGAGTAGAGGAAAGGAAGTTTTTCGGTGTTGGGAAAGAACAAATTTGTAATGATCCCAAGACAAATTCTTTCCTGGAATCACTAACTACTACTAATTTATTGAGTTATTAAGTGCATACAAGATTCATCAACACATGGAGATCACAATATATTCAAGATGTAGAAGCACAAGCAAAGATATGACCTTTTTATTAAGAGCAATGTAAGATCAATACAATAGATGGTTGATCTGGCATAAACCTCAGATGGTCATACAAGCAATAGATATGAGCTGCTACAAATTTCTCCCAACAATACAAAATAAACCTCCAAAGGCTGGATATACAATGAAGACTGAATCAAGCAGATCTGAGCTATACTAATGCTCAACCTCCAAGCTGGAAAGTGCCACATCTTGCTAGAATGTTGAAGCCCTCAATAATTCTTCCCTACTACCAAAAGTGTCCAATCATCCTGAGAAATATTTCAAATGATAGATCGGGCAACTGTAAGGACAACCCAAATGTCCAAATTCCCAAATCCACTCTCAAACCCCGTAGATCTGAATTTCCCACTGAATGGGGTGCCCCACTTGATGAATGAAACCCTAGCTGGTTTGGCCCTGATGAAGGAGGCCTCCAAATTCTCTAAAACTCTCCAAGAATATAGATCAGGCTATGAGAATCCCGTGGGAGAAATTTCGGACTCAGATCTCAAGCAGATCTCCCTAGATCTGAGTTTTACTGATTTACAGGATGCCCCCTATGGATCCAAGACATCCCAATCTATAGACAAATGTAGAATGATGATAACCCTCTAGAAAATCCCTCAAACTGATGGTCCTGCCCCTGCAAAAAAAACCCAACTGTCGGAATGGCCCCAGGCCCTCAGGATAAGCTGGATCAAACCTCCCTCTAGATGATGGTGCGCCCTTGTTGGAAACACAAGAACAATATGACTTGTTACCTTCTGAAGTGCTAGATGGAGATGGGATGAGACTAGAATGGTGTGTAGGAGTCTTTCATCCCCGAGACCAAGCTGCAGAACAAGGTGAGTGGATATTTCACCACTGAGTTGCTCACAAGGGTTTGTACAACAAAACTTCCAAACTGAATGCTCAAGAGCAATAGAAAATGCTAATCCAAAACCAGAATGAGTAATAGGTGCACCCCAGCCTCTTACTTATACTTTTCCTTCTAATTCTCTGTTGAGTTAGGTTAACTCCCAAGGTTAATCTTCTATTCTTCTGTTGAGTTATCTTTTACTCCTTTATCATTTTCCTTGCTTAAGTCAACTTAAAAATATAACTTTTAACTTCTTGACTTTCCCCCCTTTAGTGTGAGACTATGACCTAGTGGGGGTGCCCAGGCCACTGAGTCTCCTCATCACCTCTCTAAGAGGTGGGGGACATTACAGTCTCCCCTGCT
>ML785462.1:265005-286986 GCA_009831015.1 Picea engelmannii
GTGTTGTTTAGGGTTCACTTAAGCCATTAATTCACCGAATTTGCAGAACCGACCCTGATCTGGATGTCAAATCATCTTGGGGGAAGGTCCATTGGCGGTCGGGAGGCCGACTTAAGCATTTAATGTGCCGTATTAGCATATGCGCGGCTTTTTATGTGGACAGTCGCGCGTCGCGCGCTTAAGCGTGCACAACACGTTCTTATCCCGCGCATACGCGCGCACCTTACTAATGTGAAGTGCCTTTCAATTTTTGTATAGTTTTTGACCCTTCTGGAATGTTGTAAACTTCATTCTATGCCATGAATGACTTCATTGTTGTGTTGATGATGAGGAGTTCTTGTCGCCCTGTGTGGACGAAATTTCAGTGATAACACCCCCCTTCAGTGTGAGACTATGACCTAGTGGGGGTGCCCAGGCCACCGAGTCTCCTCATCACCTCTCTAAGAGGTGGGGGACATTAAAAAATTGTTGATCTTCTTTGTCACATTGAGTAGCTTCCAACCAAATCTAGGGGCGAGTCCTGAGAACTTGGGCTCATATGTCATCCTTGAGGCCATTGATAAAGCATTCCCAGAAAAAAGTGTCAGAAATTCCCTCTGTTCTGAAAGACAATTGCTCAAATGTGTGTTTAAAATATTCCACTATAACTGACTATTTGAATTTAGTTAGATGGCTCAGGGCATGTGTATCAGTGTCAAAGTGGTCATAACGTTCAACCAAAAACCAAGTCCAAGACATATATCCTTGTCTTGATTTGCGACACCATTTCCACCATTGCCAACATCTAGGATATAAATAGAGTACATCGTAATGATGTTTGGACAATTCATCGATGATGTCATGCAAGGATAAGTAGTCTCCCATTTGAGTGACCTAACCAATGGAATATGAGCCATCAAAGCTTTTCACCTCCACTCGTGGAAGACACAGATCATGATGAAAATGGTTGGACTGAAACTATTGGGAATTGGAGGAAGCGATACCTTTGAGGTGAGAAGGTTGATTAGATGAGGAATGGATTCCAAAAATGGGAATTTTTCCCAAGACCTTGGTAGCAAAGGAATCAATTTGAGACTCAAGGTGGGATTCAAGCTGGCTGGTGGGAATTGAGGTCCTTCAATTCCACTTTTAGTTGGTCCCTTTGGGAGTCAATGTGGGTAACTATGCAGTTTTCAAATTCTTTGTTGCAAGTGGTGGCCACGGTGAGAGGAAAACATAAGAAGAGGTGTGAAATAAAGGTGGGTAAAAAGGGAGGGTGGGTCCATAGAAAAACAAGGATAAGAAATGATAGGTATCACTATGATAAGGACGAAAAGAGGATTACAATGGAATAATTCCCAAGTAGGGGTTCCATAAAGGGGTTGAGACCACATGAAGAAAAAAAGGATAAAAGTTGATAGGTATCACTGCGATCAGGATGAAAAGAGGAGTCCAATGAGATAGGTCTCAAATAAGGGTGAGGGAAGGCATATGATTTTGTTTTTACTACTGCAGAGTTATACTCCGATTTGAAGTATACTGCAGTGTTGAAAGACCCAAATGCTTAACAGGAAACAATGTGTAGTGATTCCGCAACCAAAATTCTGGAGGTAAAGTTGCAAGACAATAGATCTTGTATGTCCTATTTTTGTTTCCATCCCAAGGGTTAGGGTATCCAAGGTTTCTACAGACAAGGGTTTTCCCTGTGTTATAACTCTTTGATATACATGTGGGGTCCAATAGTAGTACTTGACCCAATATCTCATTGTTGGCACAGGGGTAGACCCAGGGTTCACTGCAAGAGCGCACCAACAAGCCCTAGCTATTGGCCCTTTTGACAACACCTGTGAGGCAGATGTAGTCTCACCCGAAGAAGCTAAGAGGGGGGTTGCAGGACAAATATGTTTACAACTAGGGGAATATCGAGTGGAGCTAATACAACAATAATGCAGCTTTCATATATCTCTTATCAGCTAGATCTACTATGTGCAACTATACATCTGATCTAACACAATAATGCAAATAATAGTATAACAATGACAGAGATCCAGCCATAAATCACACATACAACACAAAATATACATGGTTCACCCTCTCTCTAGGGATACATCCACAAAACTGTGCTTATGATATATTAAGATAAGGCTTACAGTTATGATCTACACTCTTATTTAGTAGATCTTCTCTCTTCTTGTCTCTGTATCCCACCTTCCTACGCACACAGCTACAATAATTGATCTTCGCACCCAGTTGAAGATCTTACAATACCAAAAAGCTCTCACTCTCAACACTCCTCTCTCTCACAGTACAATAATCTCTTAACCAACAACAATCAATATCAATACCCAACACTAGTACCAACCCGACCTAGGTCCTCTCGACCTCTATTTATACATTATAGTCCCTCACTGATAGCCTTAGGTCGAAACCTAGGTGTCAAAACCCTAATTACCAAAAACCCTAGGTGTCTAAAACCCTAGGTCAACTTGACCCACCTTTTCAGGGCTTTGTTAGCCTGTCTTTCCTCCCTTCTCACGCGGTGCTCCAAAGCATCCAATGGTGGCTTTATTTGCTTGTTGAGTTGTCTACGATTCTTTTCTCTTGTTGATATGTCATCCCTGATCTCCTCATTCAATGACTTTGTTTTCCGTACTTTACTCCATCTTTTCTTCTCTTTTGCTTACTTCGACCCAGTGACAGTCACTGTGTCTCCCATGCAGTTCACGTTTGACCTTTTCTTCCTTGATCTTTGCTTCCTTCCATAACCAAGGGCCAACACTCATGGAACCCACTAAGGAGGATAGAATGTGCCCTTAGCCATACTACCCAACTACCCATGTACTAGAGAGTATCTTCTTGAGTTATGTTTTCAATGACACTATAGCAGTCAGGTGACTAATCGGTTTATCTATGGAGGGCTTTGGGATATCTAGGTCGATTTGTATAGATGTGTTGTCTGATGTGCTACCACTAGAAGGGGTACAAACATGGGTTACAAGGGTGGCCAACAATGTGCTCTTAAGTACCACTTGTATGTATTGCATGTATGCTTCCTTGACCATGGATTTATGCGTTGAACGAGAAATCTTTGTAGCTTTAAGACATTGGAATACGTCTCTACCCTAAAAAACAATTTACCCACAATTTTCTACCAAGGAAAATTCTTTGATACCACTTGTAAAGTACCAAATCTATTATAATAGATGAAAACATAAATATTGCATAGAATAATAGCGGAACAAAAAAATAGATGAAACCACAACGCCAAAATAATACCTTTATTGATAAAAAACAATGTTCACTTACCTCTTTGAGGGGGCAACCTCCAGTAGAGTAGCACTTTATTACAATAATTCTCAAGACAAGACTTATCATACCCTCGAATCCTATTTATACTAAACCTATCTACCAAAAGAACAATCTATAGGAAGATCTTCTAGAAGCAGAGGCTTCTATTAAGTATTCTTACATTTGACGCATTCTTCCTTATTACTAGGCCTTATTAATATTGGCGTTTATTACATGGAAAATATAGCATTCTACCTACGTGAGGGGTTAGGAATATTATGTCCCTAACATAATCTTCTTCGAAATCTTCTACTTCCATGAAGAGTACTCTTTATGTATCATTGTCACTGTCTTCTTCCTCATGTGATGGTGAACTGTCTTCTTTGGTGAAAAGACTTTTCTTGAAAAAATTCTTTTTGTTTCTTTTATTGTTATGATTAGTCTTTTTCTTTTTATGATCTTCTTATTCATCACTTTCCATATTATTATGAGGAAATTTAGAAACAAAATGACCAACACCACCACAATTAAAACATTTCAATGGAAGCATATCTTTATATTTGTCGATTCCTCTTTTTAACTTTCGGAAGAAGTTTTCCATTTCTTCATCGTATTCTGAATCAATGTTGCAACTACAATCTAAATTTAGCTTTTGATTTCTCTTTTTCTTTGTCCTCTTGGATGCTTTGAATGTTGCTTCCTTTGTAACTAGCTTATCTTGTTCTGTTCTCAATTCATAAGTAGTGAGTATCCCATGTAGCTCATGCATGCTCAAGGTGTTTATATCTGCTCTTTCTTCCAGGGATTAAATCTCTAGGTCATATATCATAGGTAGAGACCTCAACACTTTTTGAAAAATGATTGGTTACTTCATTTATTCTCCCAAATATTTAATGAAATTGACTTACCCATCAACTCGTAGAAAGTAGGAGGCAATGTTTTCATCTTCCTTCATGTTCAATTGTTCAAGCTTGGCTCTAAAGGTTTGAATTTTGGCTCCCTTAACCTTGGTGTCTCCTTCATAGATATTCTTTAGTTTGTCCCATATTTCTTTTCTGCGATCACAGTGTACATATTTGGTGTATACTGATTGATTCAAACCATTTAGGATAACATGTTTGGCTATAGCATAATTATATTCAATTTTCTTTCCATCCTTATATGTCGGGGGAGTGGACGGTGATTTGTATCCATATACTACTTCTCGCAAAACATCAAATCCTTGTGCCTGTACATATGTTTTCATCCATTTGCTCCAGGAGTCATATTTTTGACCATCAAACTATGGAACTCCAATCTTAGCATAGTCTATGATCTCCTTTTAGTGGTTAGACTGCTTTCTGAAGGACCTTCTCTGATACCAATTGTTGGAATACTGAGAGGTGTAGTGAATCAATATTAGTACTTTTAATCTTTTTTAATCACAATGTGTATTTTTTTACTTTAAGAGAATATTACCAATAAAAATCAATATGAGAAGTATACATAAGCAGTGAACAATAAGAAACCACACATAAACACAATACACCAATATTTTACATGGAAACCTAATGCGGGAGAAAACCAAAGAATTATCCTATTATATTGTCAAAATAAGTACATTCATATAAAGCACCAACTTCAATTTTTTCCAGCTACAACTAGAAGGAGGCTACAACCCCCTGGTTTCTTAGGCTCCAACCTAAAGGAAGCTACAATGCCCTGATTCTTTGGCTCCAACCTGAAGGAGGCTACAACTCCATATGTTCTTCAGCTATAACTAGAAGGTGGATACAACCACCTATCCTTTCCCTATCCAACCACCCTAAAATACAAGTGATAAATAACTAATGCTACCACTATTACTCTGTCATTGTGAAATATATCATTGTAAAACCTATCACATAAACCTATACCAACAACCTGTAAGAACCCGTACCAATAACATGAAACATCCTGTACCAATAACCTATATCAACTTGTACCAAAAAACATTACAAATAATCTCCTCAACCAATTAGATATGATCACATAGATCTCATACCCATTGTCACAAGTGTATATATCAAACCATGTACAACTATGTCTCTCTAATCATGTGCAATACATATAAAAACAGTCATAAACCGAATCTAATGAACCCTTACATCAACCAAGCATAAAACCCTCATTGTTATGCAACCTCAATATGTACAACTAACTTCAAAAACACACCTCAACCAAAATCCGCAAACATGTACAAGGAAATAAAATATATACCTCAAAAATATACCCAACAAAGTGTGCCAATAAAAAAAAAATATAGCATCATTGTACTTTTGTAGATATGTATCATACGGTATGTACCATACAACCAATAGTCCCTCCAGGGAAAATACTCAATCTCCCATAACCATATCTCACACAATCACCAACATCCAACTACAAGAAAGCATATAACTTACCTTTTTGATCATGTAGATAGATTTGTTGTACCTGAACACTATTAAACTTAAACTTCTTGCAACCTCTGCTTAGCTTCTGCAACCAGATTCAGTCCTCAAAGTTTAGATCTGGTAGTGCCTTGTGTGACGAATATGGGTGTCGAATTGGGCCTCGTGTGACATGATATATGAAACCCGCCGGGATGCATCGTAGGACATTTACTCTTTGACCCACAAGGATGACCCTAATCAAGGTTTTTCAAAACTTTCCCACTCTCTTCCGCAACTGCAAAACGTTTTCCGTCACTCTTCCTTCTCTACCTCAGGCTTACACAAATTCATATGTATCAATGAGTACATGCAATAAACCTTTCATGAGATGCATATTTAATGTGCTCGATAGGTGTTAATAGGAGACTTGTGTTCTCTTATTTATACTCTCTATTATCACAGGTAAAATTTGTGCTATCGGGCCAACTAAGGTTCCCATTTCTATGGATTGTCTGCAGTGCCATATCTGCATATTGTTGGATGAGTCGAGGTTTTGGAGCATATTATTGATTTAGTTTTCTTCATGTGATACCTGCGTATTTGGAACAACATAGTGGCATTGAGATCTTCTTGATGTTTTACTAGGCGACATTGGTGTCCAAATGTACCCTTTATTTTTCTCAAACTTTTGTTTCTCCTAAATGGCTAAATGTAGTACCTATTTTTCTTGCATATCTCAAGATTGATTTGTTCATGAATGCCGCATTTGTTATCGATCTTATTAAAAGGTTTATTATTCTTTTTATCCCAATCTTCAAATCAAGTTCAAGATCACATGACATATCAAGCACAACCCAAAAAAAATCATATCACTAGCATGAGAAGAGTACAAAAATATATATTGGACCTTTTTCTCATGCACCCAAGAGCTTGATATCTATACACTAATATTTCTTTATAAGATAAAAGTCATTTGGAGAAAAAAGGTTTGGGGCATGAACATTAGGTCCTACTTTTAAGTTAAAAGTTAACACATAAATGAAGCACCGGAGAGCTACACCAAGACATTGCGCACAAAGCATCAATCATCTAGATTTCCAAAGTGACAAAGAATAATGCCCAAAGGAACTAGTTTTCGATATGAAGGTCCATCAAGGCACCAACGATCTAAAAACAAAATATTTTAATGTCTCTCCCAACCTTATAGGTCTAGGGGGACCTACACCATTGAATTTGGCAGCCATAATCCAAAGTAGCCAAGCATATTCGCAACTCCACAGGTGTAAGTATCCATAGCATTCAAGAAAATGTCAAAGTAATCAACAACATGACTACAGGAGGCATTAGGGAAAAACCCTCATGGAGCGCTAGAACAAAGCAATATCGACATGGACGCCTTAGGTTGATTTCTAGTTGGGTAAAGCAATAAGAAAAAGAACTAACAATACATAGCACGCGCTAAAGCTCATCACTCGAGACCAAGGGAGAATCTACGAAGGATCCCACAAGGGGCATTTCATGTGTGCTATATGTTGTCTATTAACCAAAATATTTGTTCTATATAGGCGTGTATTACAAATGTCAAATGTAAAGTGCACTTAGCCGGTGTTTTCAAAGTCCAAATGGCAAGAGTATTTATCAGTTGCCAACAAATCACACAGGTATCATTAGTTCACTATGCTAAGAATGTTAGGCGTACTCTGGAGGATCCTCTTCACAGGTTCACAATGACTTCTAGGCCACCGATTCTTTATCCAATTCAACCCCACTCGTATTACACTACTAGTTGGACAAACCAAAACTTTGATAAAGAATTCACTAACAGGGTTAAGCAACAATGTTTACAATTCGTCTTGCAACAAGGTGTAGAAACTATTGAAAGTCTTTCCTATTTCTTGAGAAATACAGTGGATGAGAATTCTTTTATTGCAGATGAATGGAGATTCAATGATCATAAAAACAATTTTCTCCATAATGAATCTTCCCCAAGTGAGTTTGTTGGACTTGAATTAGTTCGTTTATCTCTTCATTAATATGTTAGTGGCCAAGAGGTGTTTCTATACTACAGTCAATTAAACACAAGGCCTCTACACCATATGACAACAGTGAATATCAGTGAAAGGAAAGAAGCATAACTTATACATAGAAATCAAGAGAGAAGCCATTGCACAAGATTAACACACAATAATAGAATGTATTACTTAATAAACAAATGGAGGTTACATATATAGCATGCAGATCACTAAATCCTAGCAATCTAGATCCTAAGAAAGTGGATCTGATTAGCTAAAAATAGTAAACTTAGAAACTCACAGTTACAACAGTCATAGTCGAAACTCACAGTTACAACAGTCATAGTTAACCTAGAAACTCACAGTTACTACAGTTGTAAGCATTATCTCTAACACCCTCCCTTAATGCTTACATTACAAATATCACAATCACAAATTACAAAACATAACAAAAGGTTACAACACTAGAACTTTCATCTGTCTGTCTGATCTGGTCTTCCTCAGCACTGAAACTCACTCTGCAATCACACGACTTCCGCTCTTTCTTCTCCCTCTTCTTTGAGATTTCCATAGACACATTTAAAGTCAAAACGCTTCTGACCATCATTGTAGCACTTGTATACTGGACAATTTGACAACTCAGCTCATCGGGGCTTCCGTGATAAAAGGTGCCAATTATTGATTCATTCTATTAACTTGCCTTCATCTGTCGGAATTTTTCTTTCGGCTATCCTTCAGTATATAGAAAAAAAATTTGGATACTGAATGTCTTCAACATTCCTTTACACAAGGTGACTTCCAATAAAAACATTGTACTTGAAACTGGGGCTACCATCTTGCATCAAGATACAAGTTCTTATTTTTACATAAACACTTATATAAAAACTTTAAACTCACCACACATACACAAAACATAACCTATAACTGTTGATCTTGGAGCACCGAAGAACAACAAGATCCACTAGTGTATAACAGACTTGTACACATACTCAAACCAGTGATGTGTTCTCTTGGCACCGAAGAACGTCAAGAACCACTAGCTTTAACATATGCTACTCTGTTCAATGATTAGTTCTTCATCATTTGATTACAAATAAAATCACACTCTCTCACACACATATAATATATCTAACATACATAAACAAAATTTAAACACACCACACATACGTATATAAGTAGAAAAGCAGGGCAGTGACTGTTTATGGTGGTTCTTCCTTCATATCTATCCACACCGAGATACCAAATGCTGAAATATTTTCGATGGCCATTTTCTCTGAATGCGGCAGCTCCTTAGTGAGGTAATCGTACTTCATGTTGGCAGCTCTACGAAGCAGACTCTACGCAGCAGCAACATAGCCGGACCTCCTCCACGCAGCAGCAGCCAGACCTCCTCCACCCAGCAATGCCAGCAAGATTCTAACCTTGCTCTGATACCAACTTAGAAATCAAGAGAGAAGCCATTGCACAAGATTAACACACAAAAATAGAATGTATTACTTAATAGACAAATGGAGGTCACATATATAGCATGCAGATCACTAACTCCTAGCAATCTAGATCCTAAGAAAGTGGATCTGATTAGCTAAAAATAGTAAACTTAGAAACTCACAGTTACAACAGTCATAGTTAACCTAGAAACTCACAGTTACTACAGTTGTAAGCATTATCTCTAACACTTATGCAACGATAGCATGCTGGACAAGTGATGTACATGTATTTTTGCAGTGAGAGATGACCTCCATGACAAGAAGCTCAGTTAAGGAAGTTGGAAGGTGACGCTAAAGTTTTGATTAGTGGGCCCTTAGTTTTCATATGTAGATCATACAAGTGAAGAAAAATATAAAATATCCCTCACTGCGCAACCTCACTACATAAGTGTTGTAGCTCACAGTTGCGTAATGAGTTCTATTTGCACGCTACACAATTGTGACAGAGACAACTAGTCAGCTCCAGATCAACATCCACAAGTCAAGCAATTGTACCAACTTGCACGCTATGCAATTGTGACAGAGACAACTAGTCAGCTCCAGATCAACATCCACAAATCAAGCAATTGTACCAACTCACCCTCATCGACTCTAGAAGCTTAAATCCATTGTAATGAAGATTTAGAATCTTAATTTGTTAGATAGTTTGAATGTAATAAATGAGCCAAAACAGATATCTATTTTCTTGAAAAACAATTTTCAACTGTTTCTATTTTGATTGTAACATGGCCCTATCTTTTAGAGGTGATTTAGCTCATATCCCTCGATCCAAGGGAGAGATATTTTGTGTATATTTCATGATTCTCAATGAAGAAACTGTTTGACTTGAAGGAGGAGGAAATTCCATTATACATTGTTATTATTCTGAATATCTATATGATTTAATGCATAATCTCAATGCTTTTTTTGAAGCAGACATTCACGATAGTGATGTTCTAAGTGTGTTCCTTCCTGTGTTCAATTCTTATTTCCGTTTTTTGTTCAAATCTTCCAGTATTGAAACTGGGATATTTTCTTGGAATTCATCTTTTCTTTGATGCTTCATTCATACTATGAGATACTTGTTATTTTGTTAAGATTGCATGTTCATAATTCATCTTTAGTTTGGTGCTCTTTTTATGGAAGCTTATTCTTTTATGTAATTCCTTTAAATTTACATTAAGAATTCATCTTAAGCTAGATGTTATTGGTGTAGTGGGTTGTTAATCTTGTCTTTTCTTCTACCATCTCAATATTGATCTAATGGCTGAAGCACATCACCTAGCTTGCCTTTGGTTTCTGAAAGTACATCACCATCCATTGACAATATATTCTTAAGCTCGGATTTTTGACTCCATTGCCCAATGGTTTCTTCCTCAAGCTTGTCCTACAAATATTTTTAAATTCAAAGCTATCTTGTCTAAATCCGACCTTTGTGCATTTATTGATGAATTATTTGATCTATTATCAGTCATTATACCTATGAGAGAGCCCTCTATGGTTGGAAGGGTTAGTGTCCAACCTAAAGTTGGTTTGAAGGTTACCCCTGTGGTTTTCCTCCCACATCCTAGGGAAATTACAGGAGGATAACATTTTGGCGTTGTTGTTAGGGAATGAAGGTGAAATTTTCCTTGGGAGAAATGACAAAGTTCAATTCTGATTGTTGATGGTGGACAACAGTCAAACACAATGAGGCTGTAAATCATCCACCTGGCGACTCCATTATCAGTTGTATCCAGATGATAGAGTATCAATGACGACTCCATTGTTTGAAGTTTTTAAATATTGAAGAAGGTACTAGTGACTCCACTGGATTTGATGAAAAACTCAGATGTTGCTACAATTGTTTCAAGGTATACATGTTTTGACTTTTCACAGGTTTATGGTTTTCCAAATCCTTTACCCAAGGAGGGATATTGTTTAAGGAATGGTACAAAATTTAATGGTGAGAATTTGAGTTTGACTTTGAAGCAAATTTGTGACTTTACCGAGCTTCTTAGTGTCAGACAAGAAGATGTATTCCTTAGACTGTTTTATGACTCGTTCCAAGGAAAATATAGAAGTTGAGTTGAAGGTTTACCTACTAAGTCCATAGGATCATTTTTAGTTTTTTGGGTTATCTTTTTGGAAACATGGATGGAGAAGATAGAATTTGCAGCACCCCCTATTTCTATTCAAGGTTTTAAAGAATGGAATGATATGTACATCGAGGATGGAGTGGAGGAAAATTTGTCTTTAGTTTTGTCTTCTTATTTAAAGTCACACAAATGTATCTCCGAAGACAAAATCCACTTTTTAGAGGAGTTTGCTGAAAAACTTGAGAAACGTATTCAAGCTTTAGATGCTCAAATACAATCCCACAACTTCCAAGATCAAAATCAGTCTTGTGAAAAATAAATTCAGCCAAAACAAAAGGAGGTTGTGATGCCCTCTGATGAGTTAAAGTAATTTTTTGTTTTTGGGAATTGGTTAGATAATTCATTGTGGAAACAATGGGATGATATGATGGGCACATGTGAACATAGAAAGCAAGATAATCTAGTTATAAGATATATTGAGATTCAACAAACAAAACATATATTCTATGATCCTGTAGCTGATTATATGGAAGGTTTTATCAGTTGGAAGGTTCAACCATGTTTCCATTGTGAAATCTGGATCTATTGTCAGTTGCCATTCCTATTACATTTTCTTCTTTTGATTTTGATCGAGTATGGTCAAGGAGTCAAATTATTGAATTTGTTACTTGATTGGCTACACTGGATTTTTCATGTCACTTGATTCAACAATTGCCTTTAGTTTATTAGAGTATGATTATGTGCACATAAGCTCATTGGAATGAGCATGTTTCAAAAGATTTTAATTTTGGTTTTCAGCAGTGATTTTTCAATACAATTTTCATTTTGCAGTGTGTTTAGTCGAAGACTGAAACAGGTTGCAAGTTGCAGAGTATATAGCTTGGGAACAACCCAATGGATAGGAACTGGATCTATGGTTCTTTTCTTTCTCGTAGGGAGTACAACATTTCCATTGGAGCCAATGTTATCACATGTAAAAAAAATTCTATCGGGCCAGCTAAGGTTCCCATTTCTATGGATTTCTTGTAGTGCCAGATTACATATTGTTGGATGAGTCGAGGTTTTGGAAAAGATTATTGATTCAATTTTCTTCATGTGATACTTGGTTATTGAGAACAACATAGTGGCATTGAGATCTTCTTGATGTTTTACTAGGAGACACTGTGTCAAAATGTACACTTTATTTTTCTCAGACTTTTGTTTCTCCATATGGACAGATGTAATACATGTTTTTCTTGCATATATCAAGGTTGATTTATTCATGAATGCCACATTTGTTATCAGGCTTATTAAAAGGTTATTATTATTTATATCCAAATATTCAAATCAAGTTCAATACCACATGACATATCAATCACTCAAAACAAAAAATCATATCACTAGCATGAGAAGAGTAGAAATATATATATTGGGCCTTTTTCTCATGCAACCAAGAGCTTGATATCTATACAGTAATATTTCTTTATATGCTAAAAGTCATTTGGAGAAAAAAGGTTTGGGGAATAAGCATAGGTACTACTTTTAAGTTACAATTTAACATATAAACGAAGCACCCGAGAGCTACACCAAGACATTGCACACAAATCATAGATCATCCAGATTTCCAAGTAATAAAGAAGACTACCAAAAGGATCCAGTTGTCGATGTGAAGGTCCATCCATGATACGCAGACAAAATATTTAATTACCTCTCCCAACCTGATAGGTCTAGTGGTCCCTACACCATTTCATTTGGAAGCCATTATGAAAGTAGCCAAGCGTATTCTCAACTCCACGGGTGTAAGTATCAATAATGTTCAATAAAATTTCAAAGTAATCAATAGCATCACTACACAAGGCATCAAGGAAAAAGGGAAAAACCCTCATGGAGCACCAGAAAAGAGCAGTGTCGACATAGATGCCTCAGGTTGATTTCTAGTTTTGTAAAGGAATAAGCAAAAGCAACAGCGATACACAACATGCGCCAAATATCAACACCCGAGACCAAGGGAGAAGCTACGAAGGAGCCCACAAGGGGCGTTTCATGTGCGCTACATGTTGACTATTAACCAAAATATTTTCATATATGAAGACACATAATCTTTATATGCATGACACTTGTAGGAGTTATTGTTTAAGAAGATGTTAAGGAGATGGAACAAGTATACAACTACATGGAGATCGTGATGTGAAAATGTCACTTCATCTCTAAATATTCAAATGCTAAATATGTTGTTCAGTTGGGGGTGTTCATTTCGAACCCTAGCATGCCAAACAAATGTTGAAATCCCTAGAATGCACAATGACGAGGATATGCTCTTTTTTCGTCACATTGGCTTCAAATTGTGAACTTGAAGATTCCACACAACTGGAAACATGGTGGTGATTGGATAAAACTTTCTTCTTTACATTGTAATCTCCATATGGATATGGTTATGTCTTGGAAATACTGCAATAAATATTTGTTCTATATAGGCGCGTATTACGAATGCCAAACGCCAAGTGCGCTTAGCCTGTGTTTTCAAAGTCCAAATGCCAACAGTATTTCACAAAATTCAAGAAAAAATTGATACAAAATTTACTAATATGGTGAAACAACAGCGTTTGTAGTTCGTCTTGCAGCAAGGTGTATCAACTATTGAAAGTGTTGTCAATTTCGTGAGAAAGACAATGGATGAGAATTCTTGTATTTCAGATGAAGGGAGAGTCAATGATCATAAAAACATTTCACTCCATAATGAAGCTTCCTCAAGTGAGCTTGTTGGACCTGAATTAGTTCGTTTATCTCTTCATGGATATGTTACTGGCCAGGAGGTGTTTCTATACTACAATCAATTAAACATAAGGCCTCTACACCATATGAAAACAATGAATATCAATGAAAGGACAAAAACATAATTTATGCAGCGATAGCACGCCACACAAGTGATGTACATGTATTTTTGCAGTGAGAGGTAACCTCCATGACAAGAAGATCAGTTAAGGAAATTGCAAGGTGAACCTAAATTGTTTATTAGTGGGCCCTCAGTTTTCATATGTAGATCAGACAAGTGAATAAAACTCGAAAATATCCCTCGCTGCGCAACCTCGCTATGCACGTGTTGTAGCGCACAAGTGCGTAACGCGTTGTAGTTGCACGCTACACAATTGTGACATAGACAACTAGTCAGCTCATCAACATCCATATGACATGCAATTGTACCAACTCACCCTCATCGACTATAGAAGCTTAAATCCATCGTAATGAAGATTTAGAATCTTAATTTCTGAGATAGTTTGAATGTAATAAATGAGTCAAAAAAGATATATGTTTTCTTGGGAAACAGTTTTCAACTGTTTCTATTTTCATTGTAACTAGATCCTATCTTTTAGAGGTGATTTATCTCATATCCCTGGATCAAAGGGAGAGCTATTTTGTATATATTTCATGATTCTCAATGAAGAAAGGGTTATCCTTGAAGGAGGAGGAAAGTCCATTGTACGGTGTTATTTTTCTGAATATGTATATGAGTTTATGCAGAAGCTCAATGTTTTGTTTGAAGCAGAGATTCATGATAGTGATGTTCTAAGTGTGTTCCTTCCCGTGTTCAATTCTTACTTCCATTTTTTTGTTTAAATATTCCAGTATTTAAATTGAGATATTTTCTTGGAATTCATCTTTTGTTTGATGCTCCATTCATAGTGTGAGATACTTGTTATTTTGTTAAGATTTTATGTTTAGAATCCTTCTTTACTTTGGTTCTGTGTTCATGGAAACTTATTTTTTTCTGTGAATCCTCTAAAGTTACATTAAGAATTCATCCTAATCTAGATGATCTAGATGCCCTTGGTGTAATGGGTTGTTAATATTGTCTTTTCATCTACCATCTCAATACTAATCTAATGGCTTAAAAACATCACTTACCTTGCATCACCATCCATTGACAATATATACTTAAGCTCAGATTTTTTACTCCATTGTCCAATAGTTTATTCATCAAGCTTGTCCTACCAACCTTTTTAAATTCAAACCTATCTTGTCTAAATCTGACCTCTTTACATTTATTAATGAATTGTTTCATCTATTATCAGTCATTAGACATCTGAGAGAGCCCTCTCTGGTTGAAGGGTCAGAGTCCAACCTAAAGTTGGTTTGAAGGTTTCCCATGTGGTTTTCCTCCCAAGGCCTAGGGAAATTACAAGAGGATAACATTTTGGCGCCATTGTCGAGGAACGAAAGAGAAATTTTCCTTGAGAGAAATGACAAAGTTCATATCTGATTGTTGATGGTGGACAACAGTTAGACAAAAGGATGTTGTAAATCATCCACCTGGCGACTCCATTCTCAGTTGTATTCCGATGACATAGTATCAATGACGACTCGACTGTCTAAAGGTTTTAAATCTTGAAGAAGATATTAGTGACTTCACTGGATTTGATAAAGAACTCAGATGGTACTACAATTGTTTCAAGGTATGCATGTTTGGACTTTTCACAGATTTATGGTTTTCCAAATCCTTTACCCAAGCAGAAATATTGTTTAAGGAATGGTCCAAAATTTAATGGTGAGGATTTGAATTTGACTTTGAATCATATATCATTTTTTTGTGACTTTATCGAGCTTCTTAGAATCAGACATGAAGATGTACTCAGATTGTTTTATGATTTGTTCCAAGGAAAATGTAGAAGTTGGGATGAAGGTTTACGTGCTAAATCCATAGGATATTTTTCAGTTTTTTGGGTTATATTTTTGGAAACATGGATGGACAATACAAAATTTGAAGCACCCCCTGTTTTGATTCAAGGTTTTAAAGAATGAAATGATATGTACATCAAGAATGAAGTGGGGGGGGAATTTTCTTTAATTTTGTCTGATCTAAAGTCAAACAAATGTATCTCTAAAGACAAAATCCACTTTTTAGAGGAGTTTGGTGAAAAAATTGAGAAAGATATTGAAGTTTTAGACGCTCAAATACAGTCCCACAATTTCCAAGATCAGAACCAATCTTGTGAAAAAATATTTCAGCCAAACAAAAAGGAGGTTCTGCTTCCCTTTGATGTCGATATTAAGGAATTTTTTATTTTTGGGAATTGGTTAGACAATTCACAGTTGAAACAATGTGTTGATATGGTGAGCACATATGAACATAGAAAGAAGAATAATTTAGTTATAATATATATTGAGATTTAACAAATAAAACCTATATTCTATGATCCTCTAGCTGATTATATGGAAGGTTTTCCCAACTGGAAGGTTCAACCATGTTTCCATTGTGAAAGCCATATCTACTATCAATTGCCATTTCTATTACATTTTCTTCTTTTGATTTTGATCGAGAATGGTCAAGGAGTCAAATTATTAAATTGGTTACTTGATTGGATACACTTGATTTTTCATGTAACTTAATTCGATAGTTGTCTTCAGTATATTAGAGTAGTATTATGTGAAAATAAGCTCATTGGAATGAGTATGTTTCGAAAGATTTTAATTTTGGTTTTTAGCAATGAGTTTTCAATACAGTTTTCAGTTTGTAGTGTGTTTAGTTGAAGATTGAAACATGTTGCAAGTTGCAAAGTATATGTCTTGGGAACAACCCAATGGATAGGCATTGGATCTGAGGTTCTTTGCTTCCTCACAGGGAGGACTACTTTACCCATAATTTGTAAACTCGCCACTTCTTGTTGAAAATAATTTATTTTTAATTATTTTCTTATCTGTTGGCTTACTTATCTACACCGAGCTTTCTACCTTTCTCTTAGATTGACCCAGGTTCAGATCTACTATGGTTTCCAACAAATCCCTTTAAAACTATCAACCCTTCTGGTAAACCAGAAGACAAAACATTGCACAGAAAGCACTGCGTAGTCTCACCTGAGATAGTTCTATGGGTGACTGCAACACTCAAGTGATTGCATTCTGGGAGTGAATGGGGATCTGAGATTGTAGTTTGTGATCTTCATTCATTTATTATATCATCCATCTATATTAAATACTAGGTTTTTATTTATGCATTCATGTACAACAATAGATCTAACTACTTCATTCATACATCCATCTAAGATTTAACCATTGACAAAAAAGACATAAACAATAAGAATTTCACATAACACATTATCTACCGTGGTACACCCCCTCTTGGGATACATCCACAAATATTTGTTTCTTAGGATATTTTATTATAGTTATGCAAAATATGGAATTGCGCGCACTACATTCCTCTCTCATTTGGATCGAGATCTTTTATGAGGTAGACTACTTCACACCAGGCTCCCCAACTTGTGATCTGACCCTCAAGACTCATCCTACTTGCATATCTATGACTCAACAAACTATCAAAATCAGGTCATGCATACAATACTCTCCAGTGACATCTCTCTAATATGTTCTCATAATCAACTCAACCTACTTGAACCCTGACCTCGACCTCCTAGGTCTTTATTTATACTACATCACCATCTTGATAGATGTTACACTTTCTTACCAAAACCCTAACCCTAGCCTGATAAGGTCTTCCTGCATGTGTACCTTGCATGATTTCCTCCTTTATATTCATCTTTGCCTTGCACGTGTTGCTTTTCTTTCTACCTGTGCATTTCCAAAATTAGGTATTTCCCTACCAAAACTGAGTTTCTCCTAAAAATACGTCTATTCCCAATAGGCCCCCAACATTGACATTGTGAATCGTCCCAAGTCACTGCCTAACTTTGGCCTATGTCACTGTTTGTGCCAGTGTGACATACATCTCAGCTATTCTCTAGCTTTCTCCTGATCCTGACTTCTCTTTTCAACCATGCCTTCCATTACCTATGCGATGACTGGGGGTTTTAGTAGCCATCCCCATTCCAAGCCTATTCGCTCTACATTCAGATTTGCTATGTCAATCTCCATGACCAACTGCTTTTAATTTTCATGCAGGGGCTCCAATTGATCTTGTCGCACAATCTTTTGCGCATATACCATTTTCTCTTGTGCCTATAGTGTATTTATTTCAATGGCGGTCTTGATTCTCTCAGGAAATGACAATTTCTTCTGTTGTTTAAGATCTACCATTGCTTCATGCACTGTGTCTTCCTTCCCTTGTATATCCTGCAAGCTCACATATTCTAACAACTATGTCCACAATTGGGTGTTATTTTCCAATGGTTTTGTGATGCGTTGTGTTGCACATGCGATGTTTTCTACAGAGGATGTCACATCTTCTTCGCGCTATGCAATGACCTCAAGAGGAGTGGTAGGTACTACATGCTTCTCCAGTTCCTTGATTTGGTGCTTGTACTACTCTAAGGTCTACTTTATTTTTCTCATCTGGTCCTGGGAAGATGCTTCTTATGGCTCTACGTTGGTCGGGATGGTGTGAAATACAATGCTAATGCATTACTCCATCTCCTCAACCTTTTGTTGCACTGCCTGTATTTATTTCCCATCTTGGCTTAATCCCTCATGTAGTTCATTGTTTTCTTCCTGCACTGTTTGTAAGTTTCTCACGCCAGTCCTAGATCGGGACTAAATTTCATGCATGACACTAATCTGCAGTTTGTAAAGAGCCTTTGTCGAGATCTTGGGAAATGCCAAGTCCTATTTCTGCATTTCATTGAAGGGCCTCTATGCTGCCTCCTCGTCTATATACTACATCTTTGGTGCTATTATGAATTTTGAACTCTCCTGCATTGTAAGCTAGACTCTTTCTCTGACATGCCTTCATTCCATGGTTTGGGCTGCTTGATCTTTCTGTTGTTTCTATGCCATGATCCTTAACTTCTCCAATGTAGTTTTTACCTCCTATACTTTCTCAAAAATTGAACTCAGTGCTTCTCTGCATTCTCCCACACCTCTAATAGTCTATCCTCGAATGTTGTCACTACTAACACCACATCATCTGTGGTTAGTGATGTATAAGAAGGTGGTTTGCGAGCCTTTGCCTTCTTTCTGAAGCCACTGGTTTTCTCCCCTGTCCTCTTTCCTTGGGCCTCAGATGGCTCAGATGTTGTTGGAATATGAGTATCTTTGTTTATTTCTTGCCCCATTTCTTCTTCTACATGAATCTTATGTGTCGCTATCCCTACTTCTTCAGTGGGAACTTCTTCCGTCATGTTTGTTGGTGCTTACTCCATGCATGGTGGATCCTGCATGGAACCACCCTGTGGTCTTGTTTGCATCCTTGTTTTTTTCTTGGGCGTGTTTCTTCCCCCCACTTGGCCTTGCATGTCCTTCCTCTTCTTGTTCACCCCATTTATACTTGTTTGTTGTGCGGGGACTATTCTACCCGACGTCTAAGTTTTTGTTTTTAGTACTGATTTTGGGACCATAGGAACTTTCCATTCCTCAAGCCACTCCTTGACCTCCATCTATATGTCCTGCATCATCACACAGTAACTCAATTGTAGACACTCCTTGGATGTGTCCCTCTTTTCCTACAACCATAGGCTATGGTTTGTTTCCCTGAAGTTGGAAAATTTTCCAAACTCCTGGACAAACTTTGGTGAAATTCACCATGTATTCACTATCATTTCTTGTATTTGTGTTAGGTAGTGTGCAAACATATCTTTGTTTTCCTTATTCCTCTTTGATTCTGCGTTGCTTGTTAGTGAAATGTAGTGTGTTGCACCACACTGTCAAATTATCTCACAGTATTTTCTATAGGCGGGCTCCTTCCATCCTATGAGAGAAATGATGATGAGTAACCACAAGTAGTGGAACTCATATCTCGAGTCCTGTGTATCCTTACAATCCTCCAAAAATTAATTTAATAAGTATGGGGCCCATCTCATCAAACTCCCCATTGTGCATTGTGCGACAACCACTACTACTCCGACTAACACTTCTTCTTTGTGGAACTTGCGCATTATCTTGCATCCTAAGAGTCTGGTTGTGAATCTTGTCACAGGATCGTTGATGTCACTGATCCCTATTCCTCTATTGTCTCTCTATGTGCCATACTTGGCCTTGATTTTGTCAGAGATATCCTTAGCCTTCGTTTTTTCCTCCAAGTACTATTCTGGCTTCTCCCCATATGTGGGTATCCTGGTAATTTCTTCGATCATATTGAAATTAATAGGCACAGACATATCCATCCACTGAATCCCTCCATGTACTCATGTTAGGAGCTTCTTTACAAAGTCATTGATATGTTTATTGCACCCAAAATGCAGTATATCAAGCAAGTTCATTATCCATGTCTTGTAGAGCTCAAGGATCCACTCCACAGGCTCCAACAATGGCATGCTTGATGGAATCTCTCCCCAACTCTCCATGTAGTTATGTTGCAAAAAGTCCAGAAACTTAATGATGTCTGCAACGTCATGATCATAATACTTCATCGTATTTACCCGTCTGACCATCTCATCATCTATTTTCACCCCTTCTGGAATTTTAGGCATGATGAGTGTGACTTCCTCTTATGGTCGTGATACTACTTGTGCACTACTCACAATGTGAGATTTCTTCCTTCACTGTGGGGATGAGGACCCCACCTATGGTACACCCTCATGCATTGTTCCCTACTCTTTGTTTGGTTCTCAGACCTGTGGCACTGAACCCGTGGTTTTTTCTTCCTGTTGTGGCTCTTTCCCTCTTGACATGTTAGATTATATCCTTTATTTGTTGTCCTCCAATTTCCCAACCTCCTGCTTTGGGTTGTGTTTCTCCTCCACCCGCATGGTGTTTGGTTTTTATTCAGGTGTGTGGATTTTATCCACATCCACTATGGCTGGCACTTCTTCTATGCCCACTTGCATAGCCCGAGCACTGGTTCTCGTGTTTCTACCGGTTATGCTCGACCCTCAAACTTTTGGTGGCTACATGATGATGAAATCCGAACTGTAGACTTCTAAATCTCCACTTTGTTAAGAACCAAATATCAATATAGCATAGAAAAACCTCAGAAAAAGTACTCAACGCATTGAAAAAGAGATGATTTCAAATAATAAGCCTCTTCGAGGGGGAAACCTCCTTTTACCCAACTTAAATGTTCAAGTACAAGATGATTCAAAATGAAAATGTCTCCTTGGTATATCTAGGAGACTAGGAGGTATAATTACAACTAATGGCCTAAAGCTAACATAAATAAAATAATGTTACTAATATAATATGCCCCAATTAAGGGGTAATGAGCCAATATTAGGGCTTAACATGCCCCTCCCCTTGAGAAAAATGTTGTCCACAACGCTTGAGTAACTCTGGATGCTTCTGTATAAAAGACTCATCTTCCCAAGTGGAATCTTCAACCGGTAGTTTCCTCCATTTAATGAGATACTCTGAAATGGATCTATTCCTCAACTGGCGAATTCTCGTGTCAGTGATGGCTTCAAGCTCCAATATGATTTTCCTTCCTCGTCAAGTTCTGGAAATATAGTTTGAACTGGGATATTGTTTCCTATAACCTTCTTTAAGCATGAAACATGGAAAACTGGGTGTACTCGTGAAGATGCAGGCAGCTCCAATTTGTATGCCATAGTACCAATATTTTGCAACACCTTATAAGGGCCATAGTACTTTGGTGATAATTTATTATCCTTCTTGGCTTGCTTGAGGGACATCTGTTTGTATTGTTTTAGTCTTAAAAACACCCAATCCCCCACTTCAAAACTTCTTTCACTACAATTTTGATCTGTTTGTTGTTTCATGCGATTATGTGCCATGGTCAGGTTGTCCTTTAAGATTTGGATAACTTGTTGTTGATTCTCGATGTGATCTTCCACTGCTTGAACCTTAGATTTTTCTTTTAGAGAAGAAGTGATGTAAGGAGGGTGGTATCCATAAAGTGCCATAAATGGTGTCATTTTTGTTGCAGTATGAAAGGAAGTGTTAT
>ML785462.1:289943-312539 GCA_009831015.1 Picea engelmannii
ATGATTTGGGTTCCGAAAGGAGAACCTCATGTTGAATGTTATCCTTTAAAGTTCCTATGAATACATCAATCAAGTGCTCATCTAAAATATTGGTTACCTTTAAATTCAATCTTTGGAAGTTCTCAATGTGCTCGGTAATTGAACCCTTTTGCTTGAGATTTATCAATTGGCTAAAGAAGTTATTGCTCCTTGTATCCTCATAGTGTTCTATCATTTCTTCTGTGAAAATTGTCCAAGTGACGAGTGATTTGCGAGAACAAAGCCATCGATACCATACAAATTGATTAGGCTCTAAATATAAAGAAGAAATTTGTACCTTTTGTGTATGTGACACATTATGGAGATCAAATAATTGCTCCATCTAAAGTATCCATGTGATTGGGTCCTTGCCATCAAACTTCCTCATATCAATCTTAGGAACGTGGTTGGTATTCAAACCAAAGTTGGAGTTTCTCCATTCTTGATTCACCTTTCTTGTGTCCTCATCATGAATTTCATGGGATGCATTTTCACTTTTAGGCGTCTTCTCTGTTACGAAGTTTTTCAATACTTCCATGATCTCCCCTTTTAAACCATCCATCTTAGTATCCAACTTAGCTTCCATTGAATCCTTCTTCTTTTGTTTTTCATTTATGTCCCTACACATTTCTTCACCTTCATCAAGAGTCTAAGTAGGATCTTGTGGAAGCTTATTTGGTGTAGAAGTTCCCTTTTTTGGTGGCATGTTGGCCAAGTATCACTTTTGAACCTTGATTTTGAGGTGGTTCTGCTAGACAATATTTCTTCTTTTGTATCTCCCAAGTTTCAGTCCTTTTGGGTATGAAACTTTCTTTTATGTAGTTCTCGGATATTTCTTCTCTGCAGTGTCATAGGTCTGATCAAAATTGGATGTGAAAAGTGGAATTTACGGTAACTTCCCCACAACTTGCCGATTTTTGTCCTTTCCCAGAGATCTCACTTGTATAACGTGCCCCACACAAAATAATTAATATAAAATTCTGAAACTCGCACCAGCAATACTATAGACTGTTTTACCTGAAACACCTTCTTGAGACTAGTCAATAGGACTAGTCAGGTACCCTATCTTACACAGGGTGTATCTACAAATTTAAGATGACCCAGAAGCTTAACATTTTAACACAAATAATTTGCTAATTTCTGTAAACATCCTCCGAAGTTCAGGGTCTGAAACATTACAGAGAAGGTTTTATAGTAAAAATTCCGCAATAAATTAGTTCAGGATGATTCCAAAACCCTATCATGTGCAGGCTGTATCTCTGAAAGTATAAGGCCTCAGGAGCGAAATTTTGAACCCAATGTACCTTGATCCGTCTACTAAATATTTTCCAAGCCATTCCTTATGACACGTTGTAGAAAAAAATTTATAGTGAAAATACCAAGGTGTCTCAGATGTAGCAGCGAAACCCCAAGACCTTGAGCTCTGATACCATATGTTAAGAACCAAATATCAATATAGCATAGAAAAACCTCAGAAAAAGTAATCAACGCCTTGAAAAAGAGATTATTTCAGATAATAAGCCTCTTTGAGGGGGCAACCTCCTTTTACCCTACTTAAATGTTCAAGTACAAGATGATTCAAAATGAAAATGTCTCCTTGGTATATATAGGAGACTAGGAGGTATAATTACAACTAATGGCCTAAAGCCGAGATAAATAAAATAAAATTCCTAATACAATATGCCCCAATTAAGGGGTAATGAACCAATATTAGGGATTAACACACTTTCTATCACAAATGTGTACTCTCTTTCTCTTCAACTTGGCTCTGCATTATTCTCCTTAGCAAATAGCACAATGACTTCATTTCCTCCCCTTTTTGGAATTTATAGCGGGACGATGAAGTGAATATTGTTCTTCACTTCCAGTTGTCATTTTTTCACTTTTTGTTGTGTTTCCTGTATGCTGTTCCTTTCTACCCGTTAACCGCTCTCTGACACACAATGTTTTCAATCACTGGTTTTTTTCCAGTGCATTGTTAATTCTAACAGTTCTTTTATATCAAAACCTTCCATATCCACTCATATGTTTGTATTGTTAAAGTTTAAGTTATTATTAGGTTACCTTTAAATTTACTAGATAACAATAGCATAGATAGGATCATTGAGAGAAACACGATCAAAAGATACACAAGAGTTATCCTGGGAAACCCTCACATGGAATAAAACCCAACAAAAGTTCCTTAATACAGATAGTGAATACAATGCCAAGACAATGAACCAAACAACACAGAAATTTCTCTCCCAAGGATGCACCTCTCTCTCTTCCTTCTTCCGGTAACTGGTAACTGCATCTTCCTTCAATACTTGCACACTAGATGAGTGAGATGAGTGTGTGTCCAAATGAGGTGTTGGCCTCTCTTATTTATATAATTTGGTAGGTGTTGAACTAAGGTGTCTTTTCACTAGCAGGGCCAACTTCTCAATCTGGGTGGTTAGAACAACTTTAATTTGCCTGGGGGCCGACTTCTTACTTTGCATATTACAATTAGGTTTTGACCAATCCACAAAAGGGGATTTTGTCAATTACAATGCTCGACATGATCAATCCACAAAAGGGGATTGATATAATCAACAATAAATATATTTTATCTTTTACTTTATCCACAAAAGGGGATAAGAATATTCTTTGCAGTTACACAATATTTTAACACTCCCTCTTAACAAGAAGGATTTTTTTAATCTTTTGACAGGTCACTGGATGTCAAAATCAACTAGGTAGCAACATCCACTGGATAACATCATCAATCGGGCAACATCATCAACTGGGTAACATCATCAACTAGGTAACATCATCAACTAGGTAACATCATCAACTGGATAACATCATCAACTGGGTAATATCATCAAATGAATAACATCATCAACTGGATAACATCATCAAATGGCTATCATCATCAACTAGATATCATCATCAATTGGGTAACATCATCAAATCGATAACAGGAGGCATTAATATCATCCACTTGGTCATCTATCATCATGATCACTGACTGACATATCTATAAATCATTAGAAGTTTTGTTCTCTTTATCTTCGTGCAAAAGATACTCTTTCTTTCTTTTGTCTTCACACATAAGATACTTCTTTCTTATCTTCACACAAAAGATATTCTCTGAGTTTTTCCATTTATTTTATGTTCTCCCTTCTCTTGTAGTCATGTATATCACCCATCCACTGGGGAGGACCACTACCATAGCTTCACTCCCAGTCATCCCACATGAACCAGAGAAGCTAATATGCTAGCTTGGGAAAGACTAGACTCCCTTTCCATGATCCATGCAGGATCATGACACAAACCTCATGAGCCAACTAACCATTCGACATGGTCAAGGTTTGTGTTCTAGGATACTCAAGCCTTGGCTAGAGGAGAGTATCTTCCTGCTTCCCCTTGGAGAGACTTCCACATTCCTCTCTATGAGGGTGGTAACACACCTCTCTACGAGGGTATTCTATCATGTCCCTAGAGTATCCAAAACTCAACACTTGGATAGAGGCTAACATTGGAAAATTTCTCATTCCCCTTCTCTACGAAGGTCTCCTCCTTTTCCTTATCTATGAAGGTCTACCTCTGGGATTGGCCATTCCTTATCTACGAAGGTCTACCTCTGGGATTGGTCATTCCTTCTTTACGAAGGTCTCTTCTGTTCCTCCTTCTCTACGAAGGTCTAGATATGGGGTCTAAAAAAATCTCTTGTGGTCCAAAATCTTTTCATGGTATAATACCATGCTACCCATATGTTGGGCACCATTCATTTTCTTTCCTAACTTCATCAAATCACAATCCTCTATTTTGAACAGAGAGACATAACTCCCTCTTGCACTAAACTAATAGCTTCTATTCATCATCCTTGAAGTTCTCTTCTGTAATATCCTAGGTTCCTTCTTGAGTTCGAATATTTATTTCTTTCTGTATTCATACTGGATCAAACTGCTCCCTCTGCATCTATAAGAATGGTACTATAGCAACCTGTAGTTACCTGCATCTCATCAGCTATATCTGAGTATCCATCTTTTTCTTCATCTTGAACATTTTTGTTATGCATCTTTAGGAGCCTCATGCTCCTATATAAATACTGGATACTGTCTAATCTTTACTTACTATCACAATACCATACGTCCTTCTCATGTTGTCTAACTTCTTCAAGTCAACACATAAGTTCTTTCTTTCGAGACCTGTAAACTTAATTACAATATTCTTTCTGAGACATGTCACTTAGCCAATTAGTCAGTAGAAATAAGAAGTAATAAAACTATATCATGATTCCTATCAGGGTAGTACACATCTTTTCTTAATAAAAACTTGTTCAACCATGTACACATCTAAAACCCTAATCATGAATAAGACTTTTGAACTATTTTTCACTCTAGCTATGAAATTACCAAATTTTTCCCTTACTATCGTAGCTAAACACATACCTTTGTCACTCTCATGAGTGATCATACCTGAAATAAATATTTTATCTCTTTCTTTATCCTCTTCTTTGATACTTCCTTCATAAATCTACATAGACACTGAAGTAAAATGAGGTTAATTAACATTCTCACAAAATCTAACTTGTAATGATAAAGTATTAAAGTAAACAAGATACTAAAAATAAACATGAATACTTATCTTTTGTTTGTGTGGGGAGGTTCCACAAATTCCACCATTTTCTATCTTTATTCAGATCAACTATATTCAACTTAAAGTACATAATCCTCAATTTCTACTAAATATTTCTTTGAGGGAGGAGATTCCTTCTTCCTCTCCCACATGTGCTTGATCTTTTCTTTTCCCTCTGGTTCTGGTACACCCACTGTAACATGTTCTAGGATATCATTCTCATCTCGAATCATCTTCAACCTATGCTTCCAAAATCTGAAGTTTTCAAATCCTTCCAGCCTGTCTTCTACCCTCATACTAGTAGCCATTATTTCTTGTAGTAGAAACCCTATCCCTCTAGGCTTATATAAATAATAGAAAAATCAAATTTCTTGGATCTGAAAACTGAACTCACAAAAATATGTGTTGGACCGAGGCGAGTATGTTGGTATAGTCAGTTTTTGAAAATTCCAATTTTTGACCCTTGAAACTAGACTAACAGATTTCTATACTAGTGCTTCTAGTTTTTTGGTACTTCTAGATTTTTGGTACTTTTGGTTTCCCAGTGCTTCTAGCTTCTTGATACTTACAATTTTTTCGTACTTCTTGTTTTCCAGTACTTCTGGTTTTCTGATTTTCCGGTACTTTTGGTTTTTCGATACTTCTGGTTTTCTGGTACTTCTAGTTTCCTGGTACTTCTGGTTTTCTGGTCCTTTTGGTTTTCCGGTACTTTTGGTTTTCCAGTACTTTTGGTTTTGCTGAAAACTAGGGTTTCACTTTCTGGGAGTTCTATCCAATGAAAAGGTGTGTTGAAGGTGCCAGTGAGTTCCTTAGGCTAGGGCACACTTTTATAGATGATCTTTGGGCTGAAATTCCTCTTTAATAAAAATCCCTAATTTTCTTGTACAGTAACAATGACATATTTCTTTTTCCTGTGAAAGATGCTCTCTTTAGCTTAGCTCTGATACCATGTTAAAGTTTAAGCTATTATTAGGTTACCTTTAAATTTACTAGATAACAATAACATAGATAGGATCACTAAGAGAAACAAAATCACAAGATACACACCATTTATCTTGGGAAACCCTCATGGGGAAGAAAACCCAACAAAACTTCCTAAATATAGATAGCCAATACAATGCCAAGACAATGAACCAAACAACACATAAATTCCTCTCCCAAAGATGCACCTCTCTCTCTCTTCCTTCTTCTATTAACTGGTAACTGCAGCTTCCTTCAATACTTGCACAGTAGATGAGTGAGTTGAGTGTGTGTCCAAATGAGGTGCTAGCCTCTCTTATTTATACAATCTGACAGGTGCTAAACTGAGGTGTCTTTTCTCTAGCAGGGCCGACTTATCAATCTAGATGGTTAGAACCACTTTAATTTGCATAGGGTCCTACTTCTTACTTTTCATATTACAATTAGGGTTTTTCCAATCTGAAAAAGGGGATTTGGTCAATTACAATTCCCGACATGATAAATCCACAAAAGGGGACTGATCTAATCAATAATAAATATATTGTATCTTTTACTTTATCCACAAAAGGGGATAAGAATATTCTTTGCAGTTACACAATATTTTAACATGTATTTTTATCCCATTTCTACTTTTTATGGATTTTCGTCTTTCTATCCTTTCTGTTTATTTTTCTCATTTTATCTATATTAACTTCTACTATAATACACTATGTACATATTTTCTTACCGCGCTATAAATTTTTAAGTGCAAGGAGGTTGATTGTCCTTGTACAGTTTCATTCAACTCCCATTGATCATTCCTTTCAGTTTCGTGTCTTCGAAGTATTTTAACTGTACCGATCCCCCATTGGTGACCATCTTCACTTCATATGATCCCAACCAATGCATTATAAATTTTCCTAGATGATGAAAATATTTATTGTCATAAAGTAAGACTAGGTGTCCTTCCATAAAATTATTTCTTTTTCTATGTCTGTCATGCCAGGATTTATCTCTTGCTTTATGTACTTCCTGGTGAAATCCATCCAGGATCCTTTCCTCTTCCATTTCCATGAGTTGACTTAGCCTTTGTTTTACTTCTCCTCATTATGTCATGTTGTTAATTGTTGCAATGCATAGGCTAGGTACTCGAAATTCTAATGGAATCACTGCTTCTTGTCCATACACCAACCTGAATGGTGTTTGTACTGTCAACTTTTTGCATGTAGTCTAGGCATGATTTTAAGGATGGAAATTTATATTAAAATGTATAAACATGGGCTAATACTACTAGTCCTTAATATGCAAAAGGTAAAAATTTTGGCGATAGATTTGTAAAAATATTCAAATTTCTAAGGATTTTATATAGTTTCTATAAAATCTTGATGATTTTAAAGGTAAAAAAAAATATTCTATGGAATTTGGGCGAATTGTTTTTAGAAAAAATGGAAATTGGTGAATCTTTTTTGGGAAAACCATGGAAAATTAGCCCATTTGCGAAAATTATCCCCTAAAATCATCTATGAGTAGTCATGTATGCCCACAATACTTATGGTATCTTCAAATCCCAATCATCCATGTTGACGTTGCAAATCATAGTTAAGGAATTCTCTAGGATATTATTGAAGGCTTCCACTATTTCATTTTCCTGAGGATGGTATGGTGTACTATTTTGATGGTACAATTAAAATTCCTCAGTCATAGCCCTGATAGTAATGTTGATAAAGTGAGTTCCTTTCTCACTCATCAAAACCCTTGGGAACCCAAATCTGGTGAGCACTTGCTCAAATAGAAAGTGTGTTGTTGTCTCTGCACTACAGTATTTGTTTGGTGTGGCCTCTACCCATCGTGTCAATTATTTTGTTGTCGTGATGATGTATCTAGCTCCTGATCTTCTTGTTGGTGGATGAATCAATCCAACAAATTCTATATCCCATTTTTTGAATACCTGCAACATCACTTGTGGTTTTAAGTTCATATCATCTCTTTTGTTCGGTTTTCCAACCCTTTGACAGACATCACATCGCTAGAAATACTCCTTTGCATCTCAATGAATTGTTGGCCACCATAATCCTACATGCAATTCTTTCTGCACAATAAATTTTCCAACATAATTTCCTCCAACTATTCCTTCATAGGCTTTTGCCAAGGTTCTAGGCCTTTCATGTTCTAAGAAGAACCTTCTCAATATGTTGTATGCTCCCATATTATATAAGTTTCATGTAATCAACCAATAGTCTATAGTTCTAACTACCATATTTTTCCTTTGCGTGGTGTTAAACTCTAGTGGTGCATTCCCTGTACTCAAATATTCAATATGTCAGTAAAATATTCATCAACTACCTGGACTAAAAATAATTGCACATCAGGGAAGTTATCCTCTAAATTTGTAGGTTCCTCTCCATTGGTGACCCTTGACAGGTGATTTGGTCCTACATTCAACTTCCCTAGTTTAACTATCACTTTAAAATCAAATTCCTAAAACAAGAGTAGCCATCTACAAATTGTCCCCCCCCCCTACAATGGATCTTTGACTAGGTATTTGAGGGATGAATGATCTGTAAACATATTAAAGTGTTTTCCTAGTGAGTAATGTCTGACCTTATGAAGTGCATACACCATAGTTAGGCCTTCTCTTTCTTTAGTATTGTATTTATTCTCTGATTCTGACAATTTTATGCTTACAAATGTTATAGGATGGTCCAAATCCCATTCTCTTGGTTGCACCAGAATAGATCCAAGTGATATGGATGATGCAGGTAGATGCACATGAAATGTCTTTTCCCAATATGGGAAGACTAAGATGGTTGTTGTGACCATTTTCTCTATCAGGGTGTCCAACCCTTGTTGACATTCCTCATTCCACTAGAATCTTATATCTTTCTTGAGCAATTCCTCCATCAACATAGTGATCTATGCATACCCTTTTATGAATTTTATGTAATAACATGTATGTCCCAATGTGGCTCTCAACTGACGCACTCATTTTGGTGATGGAAAATTCATAATTACTTTAATATTTATAGGATCCACTAGTAGACCCTGTTTTCATACTATATGACCCAATAAAATTCCAAAAGGTGTCCCAAATATGCATTTATTAATGTTCATGGATATCTGGAATTGCTTGCATCATTCCAACATTAGACTTAACACCTCTACATGATCTTTCAACAGAATCTAGACTGTCCAATCATCCAGGTACACTTCTAAAAACTGATGGATGAATTCTTTGAATGCAACTATGACTACTCTTGATAATATTTCTGGTGCATTCTTCAGTCAAAAAGGCATAACTATGTATTGATAGGATCCCCATTTCATAGTAAAGGTAGTCTTGTACCTATATTCTGGAGCTATTTTGATTTGGTACCTGAGAATCCATCTGTGAATGAATATGCTTCCTTACCTCCTACATTCTGTAAGACTTCATTAGTAAAAGGGGTAGGAAAAGGGTCATGTAGACAAGAATCCTTCAAATTTCTCAGGACTACACATATCCTTATGCCTCCTTTCTTATTCTCCTGAACTACCATAGGGCTTCTTCATTCTGATTCTTCTACTGGATCTATGGTCCCTACTTCCGACATTCTCTCAAGTTTTTCTCTTACTTCCTTCTTGTATATTGGGTTTAGTCTATAGGGTCTCTATTTGACATGTATTGCCTCATGTTTGAGAGGTATATTCATCTCCCCTATCTATCTACCTATACCTTTCATTTTTATGAAGGTCTTTGGGAACAGGTCATTGTACTCGCGTAGTAACTCTTTTTTTCTCTCCATTGTTTGTTCATCCCAATAGTCCCCAATACTGGCCATTTTTGGGTTATTAGCTATCCCAATATTGACCTTCTTCACTTTAATTGACAAAAAATACTATGTTGACTCTAGAGACAACCCTTCCACCTCTCTTTCCCCTTCAATTTCTAGAATTTTGATATAGTGCAAAGCATCTTCATATGGTGTTTCTTATTCCACATGATAACATGACAACAATTCCTTGATTGTCTGTTGATTATGTTGTTGATACTCTACCATGATTTTCAGTTCTGGTTCATCAATAAATATTATTACTCTAATCTTCTTTAGGGATGAATCAATGTTAGGGTTCTAATTTCCAAATTAGAAGGTTTCTACGAAGTTTTGATGCAAGGTTTTCCATTCGGTGGTACCTCTGCGCAGTTCCTAGTCTACATACCAATTTCCTGGGATTCCTTCCAGTTTGTGAATGAAGTAATGAGATCATTCCTCTAGTGTTTTCATGCTCCATTGTGTTCTACACTTCTCCAAGTGTTCTACAGGTGTTCCTTGTCCAACATACTTTTGTATTGCATTGCTCTTATGCTTTGTGTTGAATCTGATGTGCAATAATATTTTTCATTTATACCAGTCCTGTATTTTTTCCTTATGTGCACCCCACCATATTGCAGGTGTAGCCTTAAGTGCGATGTCAAGGGATAAAATCCTCTGATTTTCTGATACTTATTCCTCATATTTATTCAGGAACTCTTCTAATTTGTTTATGCCATGAAAGCTAGGAATTTCTCTTATTTATGTCCCAACCCATCCATCTTACTACGCAGTCTATTATTGCACACCTTCTTGTCGATACTTCATGTAGGCATTGTTTGCAATTCTCCAGATTTGTATCTGAGTCATAATCACATGATGTGATACTTCTCCAGTTGAGTACCCCATCTGCAGTTGGATTAATGTAATATTTTGTGCGCGCGGTAGTTCTGTACAAGTGGTTGATTTCTTCCAAATCCAGACAGTTCGGTTAAATAAATATTTCATCTTCAGATGGATATAAGGGTTCAATGACCTAGTATTCCCTTGAATCAAAGGTCATTTTTCTTGTCTTCATATTAATTCTGGTCTGATTATCAAAAGCACAATCCAGTCCAAGCAATGTTGGATATGATGTTTTTATATCTACTATTTCAAAGACTTCAAAGTCTACCATGGTGTGCACCCCATCCAAATCTACTGTCACTCCTTTAAGCCTTCCAATTGGAAGAAATCTCTGTTGGTTTACTATATTTAGTGAACCAGTGATTAGCCTAATGTTGGCTCTCCCATGCACTTCCATGTCTTCTTCGGTAAGGCATTTACTTTAGATCTGAGGTCCAATATAACATCTCCCATGTTGAAATATTCAATATTGGCATTCAATCTAAATTCTTTGCTTTTCCTCCTTCTTGCATGGAGGTGATTGATTGTTCTCTATTCTAATTTCCCATCAGTGTCTATGTTACATCTATATAGAATATTCTGTAAGATTGTAACAATTGATGGATCTTTGAATAAGTGAACATAGGAGCACAGAAAAGTTATGATATTTCTTACTTGGTCTCTAGGGTGTACTTCACTAGTCTATTCCACTATTGATGACATTTCATACGTGGTTATGGATTGAGTATGCAATGTGTCATATGTAGATGTAAAATTCTTCTTCATAAACTCTTGTTTGGCCTCCTTGAAGGTTTCCTTCTCTTTCACTGCATCAAACTGTTTTGGTGGCTCAATATTTTTCTTCACCCACTGGTGATGTATTGGATCTTGTATGAATACGTCATCTCCGGTTTTATCACATCTATGTGTGACTATGTTGATTTTCCTTCCATCCTCTTTATCTTATGTAGATATCCACTATACATTTTTATTATTCTGATTCCCCTTTTCTTGTATCTTCCCCAACAATGTTGTGCAATCTTTGGTATCATGATCTATTGTGCGACAATACATAGATGTCGTAGGTGGAAGTGGACATTCCTTTGCATAATGCCCTAGATGTTGGCATTTATGACACATTACTTGATCTCTTCCACATCCAAATCCTCCTCCTCTGTATCCAACACGATCTTTGCATGGGGTGTTTTGTTGAGGTACCTGATTATACTGCGTCGGGTTATAATGTGGATGCATAATGCTATACTATGGCTGCGTGGTGTTGTACTATTGTGGTACCTAATTAAACAGAGGTGCATCGTACCCTCTCATCATTTCTTCTTGCACCCTATACATATTTGAGGTTATTTTTCTCATCAGATACATTTTTCTAGAACCTTTAGCATCGTGCCCCACTGACTTGCAAAAATTGTTGTATGCTTTCTTTGGTATTATCTTGTACTTATACATAATTGGACAATGATATGGATCATGCCCATGTGTTTTAAAAATATCACACCAAGGTCCTCCTATTGGAAAGGTATTTTTCACTCATGTTGCCATGTACTGCGTGAACATTGGGCATTCGTTCTTGTGGTCTTATGTCCTACATGTGGTACACAATTTTTTTTATCTCATTTCCTTTCCCTGACCCTGATTTAATTGAAAGGTTATATTCTTTAGATCCTCCTTCAATTCCTCTATAGTTGGATCTGTCTTATGAGACTAGTTTTCTTCCATTTGTAAGGCTTCCTACAAAGCCTCTGCTTGAGTTTGGAATTTTTGTTTTCTGAGTGGGTATTTCAGATGTGGTAATAGAGAATTCACAAACATATTCCTATGCTTCATGTCAATCATGGAATACTTTAATTTCCTTTTCAAGCACTTAAATATCTGGTCAATTTCCCAAACAGGTTCTTTTGGTTTCTGTTTGATCTCAATCATCTCATTCATGTATTGATCCTCTGAGCTTGGCTTCTGGAACTCATTTATTAGTAATATTCTTACCTATCCCAAAGTCCTTGTTGTCCCTTGTGGATTGTTTACATCTAGACTCATGTACTAGTCTAGTGTGCAGTCTCTTAGTGTGATGGCTAATTGCACCATCTTTGTGTCCTCGTCCGTGATTTTTTTTGCTTCCAAGATATTTGCACAAATAGAAAGGTGCTTCTGAGGATCTTTTTTTGCCTCTCCTCGAAACTCTAGTAACCGAATGGTGGGATCAGGCTCTGTCATTGCAAACTATGTTGGACTACTACCTCCACATGGTGTAGATCCTTCAGTAATGTTTCATGAACTGGCTCCCCTATTTGATGCTTTGTCACTAGATCCTTGTCCTGTCATTCTTTGACCACTAAAATATCGTTGTTTTTATACTAGTGTTTTCTTTAGTGTATTTTTCATACACGGGGTTATGGGTTCCACACTGCCATTTACATGGATTACAATGCTACCTTATGTTCCTTCCCTTCGACCTCTTGTATTTATTTCATAGGTTGTGCATAGGATTTCCTCAATCTTCTCCATAGGTCGGAGATCCTCTACCTCTTTGTCATCACTTTCCAAGCCATCCCTATCAACTATGTCTCTCTTCTTATTGTTCATATTGTATTGGTAGGGTACTCCATTGCGCATCCTTCCATCTGTTGCCATGATATTCTTGATCTCATCTTCCTCCCTCATGATTGGGTTGATATGCTCCTTCTTCTTTATCTTATGTCTCTTCCTCCATTTTTCCACTTCATGTCAGTACTTCCCCCATGCATGCAGGGAAATTTAGTTTTCTGACTCCATTTTCATTACCCCATTGTTATATAACAAAATATTAATCGAAGTATACAACGATCTAATATACCTTCCTTGTGGTTCTCTTAGAAAATATTTCTCTAATGATTTGTAATACTTTGTGTTATCTAGTACAAATTCTGTGATAAAGCCTGCAACAATACTGTCTAGCCAGAAAACTATTGTGCGCGTGAATTTGTTATCAACTTGTTGTAACTGTGTGATCTCCACACGATTCCACTCTAGTTGTCTAATCCAATTTTTTGCATGGTTTTCTTTCAACCTCAATATACAATCATACAAAACATGTGGTAAATCACAGAAACAGACCTCATGTAGGTCGCTAAACATGTACTTGTCCAGATATTTACGCAGTGTTATTTTAGGGTTTTTGTTATCTTGCTGGGCAAACTCAAGTTCCTTTGTTTTCAACCATATTTTTGTCTCCTCCTTCATTGGTTTCCATGGCCTAAACACTCCATTATATACCTTCAATCTTTTTTACACTTCCTCAATAGATCCAACATTATTTCAATGATTCTTGAGCAGATCTTACATTCTTTTAATGATTCTTCAATAGATCTTATTCACTCAATCTCGTATTGTTCCAACTAAAAACAAAACCATTTTTTGTCTTACTTATCTACTCTAAGATTTCTACCTTTCTCTTGTGTTGAACAAGGTTGATATCTACTATGGATTCCAACAAATCCGTCTAAAACCATCGACCCTTATGGTAAACCAGAAGGAAACACATCGCATAGAATGCACTTCGCAGTATCACCCAATATAGTTCTATGGGTGACTGCAATGCTCAAGTGCTTTCAATCTGGGAGTGAGTGGGGATATGGGATTTCACTTTGTGATCTTCATTCATTTATTATATCATCCATCTATATTAAATACTTTGTCATTCTTTATTCATACATGTAAATCAACGTATCTAACTACTTCATCAAGACATTAATCTAAAATTTAACCATTGACAACAAAGACATAAGCAATAATCATTTCACATAACACATGATATACCATGGTTCACCCCCTCCTGGTCTTTGTCCAAAAATATTTGGCTTCTTAGACTCTTTTATTATAGTTCTGCAAAAGATGGCAATGCGCGCGCTACATTCCTCTCTTAGTTGGATCAGGATAGTTTATGAGGCAGACTAGATCACACCAAGATCCCTAGCCTATTATCTAACCCTCAAGATATGTCCTACTTTCATCTCTACGAATCAACAACCTATTAAAATCAGGTCATGCATACAATAATCTCCAATGACAGTTCTCTAATATTTGCTCACAAACAAGGTGCTAAGACAAACAAGTGCTTAATCACTTATCAAGATCAACGGTCATGTATTAATTGCATGTTGAGATGGATGATTGTTGTTACTTCGTAACTTCGTCCTTAGAGACTTCTAGCCTTTGCAATCATTCAAACTTCTAGAGTGCATTTCGCTGAAGTGCATATATTATATTAGATGACCGTGTTTTATTTTCACGATGAATAATTCTCAGTCTCTTCGGAACTTCAGTGTCTCAAGACTCTCGTCTTTGTAGTCTTCCAACTCTTCCGGAGAAAATTTCGTCGAAGCACGTATCAACACATCCCTAATTAATAACCTTCACATGTCTAAGAGATAGAACAATGGGCTTAGGCACAAAGGAGATCCTGATCTTGAAAGTATTCGACTATTCGTGACTTTGGGACTTCAGGTTACTCAAACTTTGAAGTAGTTCAATCCCTCTGGAGTTTTACCTACCGAATAAGTCATAGAATGGCAGTTACCACTTGCTATCAGTTAAAACCTTCATTTATGCTATCCATCCACTGCATTAATCCAACGGCTATGACTTAAATCAAACTTTGATATGAATGGTTAGGATTATTTTAGAGTTTAAAGTTGTGCGAGGGATAGATATTCTTCCAACCTTCACACTATAAAATGCATATCCACGCATCATACACACATCATTTAGAAGCTTGTAAGGTTGTTTTTCCAAACCACTTTGGTTGAATTCAAAAATGGCTTATACTCATTGATCTATATCTCAGATCGAGGACTATGAATGGATCTTGTCCTCATCCTTTACCCATGCTTGATCAATGGTCGAGAATGACTTCGACCTTTGACGCTTCGGGAAGGTGCTGGTGGTAGAAACTGGTTTTCCCCAAAGGAAATAATCCCAGAGTGACATAGCTTGCTAGCATCATTGATGATGTGGCACTGGCCGAGTGGGTTCCATGTGTCACTTATATTTGTGACTTACGTATATCTAAAATTACAACTAGACCTTGACCCTTTTCATCATTTGATTGCACCATGTGTCCTTTCCGACATGCTCTTGCTGACATGGACTATGATGAAGTGGCCTCTTAATGTGTGTTCTACGTGTCTTACTTCATGACTTCGAAGCTCCTTCCTTCAGGTGAAATCATATGTTCTAAACCCTTTTTCACCAAAGTGGTTAGCGCTGAAGTTGACCACCATTGGACCTGCCTAACCTCATCCAATGGTCACTATGCATTTCCCAGATATGATGGCCCTCATTTACTTCGGGAATTTGGGGCTCTTGTTGGGGTCCTATAATCATAGGTGATTTGATTCTTCAACTATATATTTGGCATTGCTCTGGTGATAAAGACATATAGCTTATTAGGCTCGGTTGATTTCACTTCTCCCTCCATCCATTTCGCTCGATCCTTCATCACCCAGCTACACCCTTCATTCCATTACACCATCCACTTCAACTTTCCCTCCGTCAATTTCGTCCCTACATGAATAAACAAGCTTAGAATAAAAAACATTAGGTTAATAATAAATGGTTAGTGACATTTTTTAATACTAATTAGCATAATAAAGTCAAGCTAATTAGATTAGTGTAGTTAGTAAAACTAGGTTAGGGTTGTTAATAATAAATAAATTAATAATTAATTAAAACCTAGGATTGTAACTAATTAACAATAATTAATTAAATAAATAAACTAAAAAACAAAATCTAAACAATAATAAAACAATTAAAAAACAAATACAATGAAACAAAAGAAACACAAAACAAAAATAAATTACAAATAAAAACAAACTAAATAATTAAAACATTTAAAACATATATAAAAATACATAAAACAAAAAATGAAAATAAAAAACAACTAAAACATTAATAAAACATAAGTTAAATAAGAATAAAACAAAGTTAAATAAGAATAAAACAAATTTAAATAAGAACAAAACAAAGTTTAATAAAATAAACATAATAAATAAAACACTTAATGAACATTAAAAAAATATTAAATAAAAACAAATAAAACAAATAAAACAAAAAACATGCACCTTACCCACATATCCCAAAAATTAAAATCAACGACATACTTTTTTTCCGGAACCCCCGTACATCCTAACTTTAATGAGGGGGTGGGGGGGGGTCCGAGAAAAGTGGTTTTGGACTAGACACTTGTCACCACTAGGTCTTACCGGACACCCCCCCCTCCTAATACCACTTACCACCCCAAGGGGGGTCCAAAATACCACCTTCCCCTCCAACAACCACCTTCCCTCAAAATAAAAATAAAAAACTTTTTCTGCACAGTTTGAAAACATGTCTTCTGAGAGCATTTTCGGGAAAACTAAAAGGTATTTTGAAAAACCGAGAGAGGTTGTTCTCTACAACAGGATGAAGAAAAATAAAATCTCTCTGTTTTTGCATGTGTATTAGGAACTAGGATAATCTAATCCATCTCTGAGCACTCTTTTTCAGGATTCCATTTTCCTGATTTTGTCATGTTTTTGCAATAGCCGTTTTGGAAAACTGGAGATGAATTTGGAAAAATTGTGAGAGTTTTTTACTCATAAAGGGCTCATATACAATAACCTCTTTTATTTTTCTCACAACTATCATATGTTTGGATATGCAAGTGTCTGAGTTCACCCCTATTTTCAGTAGTCTGACCCTTTTTTCATGGAAGACAGTTCAAAACTTTGAGGGATTTGTTTCTATTTTTGGCCAAGTTGTTGAATTCGACCTCCTGATCCTAGGAGATACTATTTCTATATATTTTTATAATTCAAATGTAATATGGGTTGATCAGTTGAGACCAGTTAGTAGGATATGACCAATATTGTAAAGCAGTCCACAGAGACCATTTGATTAATTTTCCAGTAATACAGTGTGATCATTGCAAGATTCTTGTGATATATTCCATTGGTGAAGTGTATCTCTTCTCTACAAATTTGGTTTTCTATTATCACAATTACTTCATACCTTCTTAATTGTTTTGAGAAGATTAAGAGAAGAATTTCTTTTAATGTACCCTATGTCTCTTGCTTGGAATAGTTTGTATGTTTTCCACTAAAGATTGAAAACATAATTCTTGATTTCTTTCTTTTTTATTTGATTTCTAGACCTTTTACTTTCCTCCATGCATTAAATTTATGAATATTCAATGGATTTTCCTACCTTTCCCTACATGTTATCCTTCTATGACCTGGTTTTGATCCATTCTGAATTGTGACTCCATTGCCCAATGACCTGTTTTCTCTAATCCAACCAAACCATTTAAAAAGCCAAACTTTGTACGCTTATAACTAGCCTAAAATATATTATAAACAAAGCTAGATCAGACAGAGAGATCCCTCTCTAAGTCTTAGAGGGATAGATCTAGGAATCCATGTGGTTTGATGTTATCTTTGTGATTTCCTCCACAACCTTAGGAAATTTACAGAGTGCTAACATAGTGGCAACCATACTAGGGAACATTTCTCAGAAAAGCATATCAAGTTCCAGATATGATTGCTAATGGTGGACAGTGACGAGACACAAGAAGGCTCAATCATCCACCTCGTGACTCCAATGAACTCCGGATCAGTTCCAATTCAAAGACTCCACTGGAGGAAGAACCCGAAACATGACTAGACCATATGAAAATATCAAGTATTTAAGATGGAAGTTTATCTAAGATATGATAAGTTTTATTTTTAATTATTTATTTCCTTCTCATGATCATGATCCAAATCATACCGCCAAATTTATGAAGAGCATGTTGAACCTAATGAGCCTCAATAGGTTAATCCTAGTGTTACAATCCATGTGCATACTCCTACACCTGTAAAAATCCGAGATATATACAAGCCTCTTGTCTTACCTCCCATACTCCATGATTTCCTTTCCAATTACTTCAAATATATTCCCAGATTTGATGGAGAATATAGCTACATCACTGCTGAAAAACACATTCAATTTTTTGAAAATTACCTTGACCTTTTTGAGGAGGAATAAAGTGATGTTAGTATTAGTATTTTTCCTTTATATTTGAAAAGTATAGTTAAGAAATGGTATAAAGATCTGTTAGTTGCAAGCATCAGTGGTCTCAATTAGTTTGTGAAAGTTTTCTTGGATCAATGGGTGATCAAGAGGAATCTGTTCCTCATTTTGAAAAAATATAGCCAGGAGAAACAATGCAACAATTTTTATCTAGATTCAATCAAGTCTACCATTCAATGTCTATTGATATAAAACCTCCTCATTATTTATCTCTCTTACACTATCCAGATGCCTTCGATCCTGAAATGGCATTTCAGTTGAGGGAAAGAAACACCACAACACTCAAATAAATGCAAGATAGTGCAATAAGTGTGGAAGTCCATTTGTTGATCAAAAGGTCAAAGTTGGAGGCAGAAGATAGAAATAACAGAGAAAAGGAGCATTTGGAATCCTCATAAGTGAAGCTAGACATTTTGGCAAGTACAATGGAATAAATGTTTCACATGATTGTCATAAGAGAAAAAATTGTTGTTCAAAGACAACATGTTCCATTATTTCTAGAGAAAGAAAGGGTCATTGTTCCCTTGACTTTTGTAGCTCACCCTTGGTATCATGGATTGGAAAATGATTATTTCATGTATTCCATTCACAACATAGTCAAAGATGAAACTCCAACTTAGCTTATAGAAGAGAAATAAGCTGATATGATGTGTATGTTTGATGACAATTTTTTCATGGATGATCTAACCAAGTATGATAAATATGATGAGAATTACACCACGGTGAATTCTTCAAAACCATCAACAACATATTTTTGGGAGGAAGAAGATCAGTTGCAACTCAAATATGACAATCAAACTATGCATAGAATTATGAAAGCAATGAGAAAAATGAAGAAAATATCAGAGTAAGTGGAGAGTCTTTACCCTTTTGTTTCTCTTCATTTCAATTTATGATAGAAAATTATAAACAAATTGTCAATAGTAGGGATGGAGAATGTTATGATGAATCAGTGGGAGATGACATTGATGACATAGAATTTGTTCTTGATCCAATTTTACGGCCCCTGATTTACATTGATCTGTTAACAAAAGATGAATTAATGCATTATAACTCTATACCATTAACCTTCAATTCATTTCAGTTTTTGAAGAATTTTTTTTATCATGTTATGGATGATAAGCATACAGAAAATCGGGAATTTGTATTGAAACCAATAAAACAATCATCTCAGTCCTTGCAAGATCCAATAGCTTATGTGTTGGATGACTTGTGTTATCAAATTCATGGTTTATTTGCCAGTTACGAGCTTGAAAGCATCTATGATCAAGACATGATTAGGCAATCAGTTGCATGGCTTAGTTTAGGAGAAGTCTCATTACAAAGTTCTTATCAAAATATGCAGTGAAATCAGAATTTGCATGATGACACAAACATCATAAATACAGTAATAAATTATGATTGGGAATTGGTTTAATTTGAACACCAAGGGATAGGTCCTGTCTTTCATGATCCTATAACTATCTATATGAAGGATCTTTTCACTTGAGAATGTCGATTGATTTCCAATGCCTCTTTAGTTTTTCATATATCTAAGGCTCTATTTTATGAAGATCATGCTGAAAATCAGTTTCTAGTGCCCTTATAAGATCTAACTCTGTGTTTTGTCAAAAATAGTAAAAGAGATAAGGTATTGGATCAAATATTTGACTAGTTATATTGATATTTTATATCCCCTGAAACCAAGAATTCAATGCTAGAATATGATTGTACATAAATAAGTTTACCACGTAAGAATATTTTCAATAGTATAGGGTACGTAGCAGTGTGCAAATAAGCTCAGGGTTGTGAGCACGTTTCCAACATTTTTTCAGTTCAGTTCAAATTTTGGTATACAGATCAGTTTTCTACTTAAGGTTTAGTCATAGAGGATCAGAACAGATGCAGGTTGCAGAATAAAGTTTTGAGATCAGCCCAATGGATAAGGCATTGGTATGCCTATTCAGAGATCTTTATTTCTTGTCACCTCTTGAAAGAGTTTCCATCCCTAGGTGGAGCCTATGTTGGGGTCCTATAATCATAGGTGATTTGATTCTTCAACTATCTATTCGGCATTGCTCTGGTCATAAAGACATATGGCTTCCTGGGCTCAATTTATTTCACTTCTCCCTCCATTCATTTCGCTTGATCCTTCATCACCCAACTGCACCCTTCATTCCATTACACAATCCACTTCATCTTTCCCTTTTCCAATTTCATCCCTACATGAATAAACAAGATTAGAATAAAAAACATTAGGTTAATAATAAATGGCTAGTGGCGTTTTTTAATACTAATTAACATAATAAAGTTAATTTAATTAGATTAGTGTAGTTAGTAAAACTAGGTTAGATTTGTTAATAATAAATCAATTACCAATTAATTAATAATTAATTAAAACCCAGGATTGTAACTAATTAACAATAATTAATACCCGGATGGGGTTCCATGTAGCACACAAGGGTCACGTAGCACCAGCCCAAGCCAAACCATAAATATGGTAGGCTGTCTACCATCCCCTCTCCAAGAGCCGAAGGACTACTCCCTCATGTGAGTAGAGTGATGGAAAGGAAATTCAATGGAAGGGGGGCAATAATGGGAGCCTTCATGTTTCTCCCCCTTGATATCATTCAACATTGCACCAACCCTCACCATTTCACTCTCAACCTGCACCAGGCATGCAACTCAGTGATCTAGTGTAGACACTATAGAACCTTTTGCAAGCTTTCCATCTACATTATCTTCTCGATTCCATGGGAGAGAGGCAAGACACATTGCGACCATGACTGGCATAGTTTGGCAGCGTGACTGAGGAGGAAATAGATTCTAGAGAGGGCACTCTCCATACCCCGCACTCAGTGAATCTAGGCAGAATGTAGAGGAGGGATGGTTAGGTCTCCTCCAATGGCTTACATGGAGGATTTAATTCCGAAGGAACCCATTTAGATCCCTTCTCTTAACTATGCCAGAGAATTGGTAACCTCCAAGTGATTTCTCAGCGGAAGGCACTAAGCTAGCCACGACAAATCACCGCGACACCAACAACATTAAGGAGGTAGATGAGGTTCACATCTGCATCATTGAGGAGGAATTCCCAAAGGAATTCCTCAATATGGCCTCTCAGGATGCTCTACTTTTAGAAGGATACGACCTTTCTAGCACCGCAACGAAGGACGGGGACCCCAGGAAAGAGGAAGGTGCATAGGGATGGCACGCAACGATGGAGCACAAGGATTGAGCACGTGGCGAAGTGCAGGCTGCCATAGGAAAGGATGGGGAGGGTATGAGTGGCATGAGGAGGGAAGGGGGTGAGGTCCTTGCACCACCTCCTATCTCGATTGTACTGGAACCATGGCATGCCCCCACACCCTTCTTCCACCTGGAACAATTGGATTTAGTGTTTGATATGAGGAGCTAGATGGAAGATCAAGCTCACTGTGGCACTCTCATGCACCAATGCATCGATATGTTATATGAAGCATTCTCTAATCCACCAATGGGGCAAAGTTGTCCAACGTGTGAAAGAACCTTTGCCCTGCTGACTCAGAACAAACCACACAACGGAGACCATAAAGAAGCTATGTCTATTGCCAATTGGTAAATGCATGGCTTGGAGTTGTTTCTGGTTATTGTTGGGTGTCAGTCTTAACTCTTTTCTATTCAGTTCGAAGTCCAATTTGGTTTTAATTCTATTTTTAATGGTTAATGTAAAGACTATAGGCCATCACAGGCTCTAGTTTCCTCTTGGCATGGCAGGTGGCAGACCACCTTTTTTGAACATGAACATCCTAGGCTACCAACTATCCCGGTTTCTTCTAATTTCGGCGGAACAGTTGGCATCCTAGTGACATGTGTTATTTTTGTAAGTGAAATGCTATAATAGGATCTGCATCTCTCTTTTTATTTAAAAAATAATAATTTAACAATAATTAATTAAATAATTAAACTAAAAAACAAAACCTAAACAATAATAAAACAATTAGAAAATAATTAATAAAAAAATACAATGAAATAAAAGAAACAAAAAACAAAAATAAAATACAATTTAAAACAAACTAAATAATTAAAACATATATATAAATACATAAAACAAAAAAAGAAAATAAAAAACACTTAAAACATTATTAAAACAAAAGTTAAATAAGAATAGAACAAAGTTTAATAAAATAAACATAATAAATAAAACACATAATAAACATCAAAACGATATTAAATAAAAAAATAAAAAATAAAAAAAGCACCTTACGCACATATCCCAAAAATTAAAATCAATGACATA
>ML785462.1:337585-360051 GCA_009831015.1 Picea engelmannii
TCTGGTACTTGAACATTTAAGTGGGGTAAAAGGAGGTTTCCCCCTCGAAGAGGCTTATTATCTGAAATTATCTCTTTTTCAAGGCGTTGAGTACTTTTCCTGAGGTTTTTCTATGCTATATTGATGTTTGGTTCTTAACAGATGGTGCCCAGCAGATGGGTAGCATGGTATTATACCATTGAAATATTTTGGACCACAAGAGATTTTTTTTTGATCCCATAGCTAGACCTTCGTAGAGAAGGAATGAGCAATCCCACAAGTAGACCTTCGTATTGAATGAGAAAGAGAAGAGACCTTCGTAGAGAAGGGGAATGAGAAATTTGCCAAGGTTGGCCTCTGTCCAAGCGTTTAGTTTTGGATACTCCAGGGACATGATAGAATACCCTTGTATATAGGGGTGTGACCACCCTCGTATAGAGGAATGTAGATGTTTCTCCAAGGGGCAATGGGAAGATACTCTCCTCTGGCCAAGGATTGAGTAGCCCGGAACACAAACCTTGACCATGTGTAATGGTTAGTTGGATTTTGAGGTTTGTGTCATGATCCTACGTGGATCATGGAAAGGGAGTCTAGTATTTCCTAGGCTAGCATCTTAGCTTCTCTAGTTCATGTGGGATGACTAGGAGTGAATCTATGGTAGTAGTCCTCCCCAGTGGATGGGTGAGATAGATGACTACAAGAGAAGGGAGAACATAAAATGAATGGAAAAATTCATAGAATATCTTTTGTGTGAAGATAAGACATATTTTGTGTTAAGATATATTCTATGTGAAGATAAGAAGTATCTTCTACGTGAAGACGAACTAAAGAAAGAGTATCATATGTGCGAAGATAAAGAGAACAAAACTTTCGATGATTTATAGATATGCCAGCCAATGATCATGATGCCAGATGACCAAGTGGATTATATTGATGCCTCCTGTTATCCAGTTGATGATGTTACCCAGTTGATGATGTTGCCACCTAGTTGATGATGTTGCCCAGTTGATGATGTTATCCAGTTTATGTTGTTGCCCAACTGATGATGTTATTGAGTGGATGTTGCTACCTAGTTGATGTCGACATCCAGTGACCTGTCAAAAGATGAAGAATATCCTTCTTGTTAAGAGGGAGTGTAAAAATATTGTGTAACTGCAAAGAATATTCTTATCCCCTTTTGTGGATAAAGATAAAATATATTTATTATTGATTAGATCAAACCCCTTTTGTGGTTTGATCATGTCAGGCATTGCAATTGACCAAATCCTCTTTTGCGGATTGGTCAAACCCTAATTGTAATAGGCTAAATGAAAAGATGGCCCCCGAATATATTAAAGTGGTTATAACCACCCAAAATGAGAATTCAGCCCAGCCAGAATACATTAAAGTGGTTATAACCACCCAGAAGAAGAAGTTGACCCTGCCAGTGAAGAGACACTTGCACACGTGCCAGAATTGTATAAATAAGAGAGGTCAGTGCCTCATTTAGACACACACTCATCTCACTCATCTAGTGTGCAAGTATTGAAGGAAGTTGCAGTTACCAGTTGCCGGAAGAAGGAAGAGAGTGATAGAAAGGCACATCCTTGGGAGAGAAATTTCTATATTGCTTGGTTCATTGTCTTGGCATTGTATTGGCTATCTATATTAAGGAATTTTTGCTGGGTTTTCTTCCCCTTGAGGGTTTCCCAGGATAAATACTTGTGTACTCTTGTGATTTTGTTTCTCTCAGTGATCCTATCTATGCTATTGTTATCTAGTAAATTGAAAGTAACCGAATAATACCAAAAACTTTAATAGAATCATCCATGATGTTGTTTTAAGAGCACCATAATTGAAAGGTCGTAACATGGTTGGTGGGGTCTTCCCCAGGTTGTTGGACATATGGTCATTTATGTGTTTTCATTCATGATAAATTGTTATGATGGTAACATGAATCATTCATAATCAATTATATAGTTTCCATTAGTGTCAAGATGTCCAATCATGTCTTTCCATGTGTAATGAAGGGTCAATGATGGAAAGAGAATGTCAAACAATAAGCATAGAAGCAAGGTTAATCTCAGGAAGAAAAAGTATACTAAAGATCGACAAAAGAAAATCACCTTAAGGATGAAAGAAATTCGTGATTATTGTTGATCACGATAGGATCAACAATGTTCCTATGATCAAAGCTTAGGAGAATTAGTGACTAACTATCAATGCATAAAAGAATGCACAAACAATTATTAAATCTAAGAAGAGTTAGCGAATGGAGATCACATTCTAGAAATGTCGTCTGATCGATGGAAAGACTGAGAAGTTGACCAATGCACACGAAAAGGTGATAATCCTCAACAGTCGTTCGATCAAGAAAATGACAGTGTTGATATTCTCATATAATGGGCACCAGTCATATGAGTGACCGCGGGGTTGAGGACCGTTGGAGGATCGTGACTGTCGGATCATATTAGGCTAAAGGGTTGAGAATTTGATTATTCGAATACCCATCAGTTGTGAGATCAAACCCGAATTCCTGTCAACCTTTAGATCATCTTAAAGTGGAACGATAGGATAAGCGAGGCTAAAGGGTTGAGATATTTATTATCTAAATACCCATTATCCGTTGGATCAAACCCAAATTCCTATCAGTCGTCGGATCATTTTTTAGTGGAAATATAGGATAAGCGAGGTAAGATCTGAGATCTCATTTATGCAAATTTTTGTCAGCCGTTGGATCATTCTAAGTGGAAGGACAAGATAAGCTAGAAGAGAATCATCATAGACAGATTGATTCGTTGATCCAATATCCTAATTGAATGAACATCTTTCACTTCGGGTCTAAATATGTGAGGAGATTATGCTCCAGAAAGTTTGAGATTTGAAATTACCGAAGCTCGGAAACCCAGAGAACTGAAATAAATTCTCGACCCTCGGATCATCCAAAGTAAGCCTCAACCTTATGATTCAAGAGGACATATGGTAGACCACATCTGCAGACCACATCAGTAAGGATGTGTGAGAGATCTATGTCAGCAGTCCATGTCAACAAAAATATATGGCAGATCATGTCAGTAGACCACGACAGTATACAACATCAACAATGACGTGTGGGAGATCTACATCAATAGATGATGTCAAAAGAAACATATGGCAGATCACGTTAGCAGACCACGTCAACAAGGACGTGTGGAAGACCACCTCATCAAGGATGTGTGGTAGACCACATCATCAACGACATGTGATAGACCACATTATCAAGGACACATGGCAGACCACATTAGAAGACCACATTAACAAGTACACATGGCATAATCATATGAGGACCTGTGTCCAAGGGAAATTGGTTCATTCCATGTAATCACGTGACATCAATAAATTACGTCACTTCAAAAGAATCACTTCGAAAGAATTACTTCAGAAGTTTCATGACTAGAAAATGACAAAAGCTCTGAAGTCCGGAAGGATGAAATCCCGAAGTACACATGGTTTGTCCAATCGAAAGAAACACTTTGGGATTATTGTCATCTATCGATATACCACAGTGGAAGGATAGTGTAAGTTGAAATAGCCGAAGTCCCAGACTAAATGGTGGCCATCCATCTCAATGCTTGATTAAGACCCAATCATCGGATCAAGCCTTGTAAGTATCAAATATGACGATTGACCAGTTTCCGCGAAATAAACGTAAACCATCCGATTTGTTCAGGAAATATGATTCATAAGTTTTGAAATGTTTGAAAATTTGAAATCCCAAAGATTCGAAGGGTGAAGTTCCAACAGTCGTCCATCTCATCGGGATATTGAATCGTGACCATTGATTCTGATAAGCACTGAAGCGATCATTTGGACTAGCGCCTAGTCATCGCATATGGTCATATGGAATAAGAAAAATAAAGGTAAATCTTAAATAATAAGCTTGTGGTTCTACGCCTATGTTCATATGAAAATGGTTTGAAGGGAGCGCCTCATACAAATTTCATTCGACAGAGAGTTACACCAGAACAATAAAAGGAATCGATAAATAATCAAATATGATTTGTTGGTGAACCAAAAACACAGCAGAAGGATGAGTACGATCTAATGAGTTGATCCATGTCTGTGATCAACTCATGAGGACAGATGAATTGATACACAACCATGATTAAAATAGAGTTAAATCGTGAAAACATGGATAAAGAATAAAAAGGAAAAATGATATCAATTAAAGTTTAAGATTATCATTTTAAATGAAAAGGTACAATGGTTCAATTATCAAAAGACACAATTCTTCAAACTCACACCAGTTGGAAGACTATATAAACAATGGTGAGAAGAAATGTAGTTGAATTTTTTGAAATATATATATTTATATATAATGGATTGAATGAAGATTTATTCTATCAGGTTGGTTCCTGTTTACAAGATGGATCTTGTATGAGGATTGGATTCCTCACATCTTAGTTTGATCTGAGATCAACAAGCTGGGACTTGCTATGAGGATTGGATTCCTCATTTCAGTTGGACCTGAGAACTACAAGCTAGGTCTTGTAACGGAGAGTTGGGTCTCTCATAATTGTATGAAGATGATATTCAAATATTGATCTTATGTATTCATTCAAGTTATTTAATAAATGAAATATTTATTCTTTTATATATATTGATTGAGAAAATGAAATAAATATTTGTTGTTTAGTTAATTTGTGAAAAGTGGAAAAATGTCCAAAGTTTTGTGACACTGATTTACCTGCCCCTCTCAGTGTCAAGTACTCATTTCAACAATTGGTATCAGAGCAGGTTCCTTCAACACGGTTTAAACACTGAAGGTAGATTCAGAAGAAATGGGTGGACAAATTGATATCTCCACAAATGAAGCTCCCTTATTTGATGGAACAAATTATTTACCATGGAGGAAGAAAATGAAAAGATATATGAAGTCAAGAGGATCTGGAATTTGGGATTTGGTAGTAAGTAAGCCCTAAAACTTAACTACTTCAAATATCAAATCCAAAACTACAAAGGAATCAAAGAAAAACAATTCAGTAGTCGTAAAAGCAATTCAGGATAGACTGTTAGACCAAGTCAAAGAAAAGATGAAGCACTACAAATATGCCAAATAATTATGGCTTCAACTAGAAATTCTTTATTAGAATGAAACACAAGAAGAAGAGAAATCCTATCAAAGTGAAGAACAAAACTCTAATGAAGAGGATTCCTGTCAGAATAAAGAGAAAAACTCAGAAGAAGAGAGTTATTATCAATATAATGAACAAGATAAAGAAAAGGAAGATTGCAATCATATTGAAGAACATAATATAGAGAAAATGATTTCTAATTAGAATGAAATACAAGATTTGAAGAAAATCTCAGTCAACTATGAGGAAGACAACCTCATCAAGGAATTGAGGAATACCTTAGTATTCACTAAAGAAAAAATATTAGATTTTAAGACTGATGTTATGACTATATTTGAAGTGATTAGTATGGAACTAGGAAATGGTCTATATATTGAAGTTGCTAAGGATGTTCTTGATCATCTTGAGTCCATAACTATGTGCACTTTAGAAGAGTTGGATAAACTGCAACAAAAGGATATGTTGCTACTTCAAAAGTTAGATCAATATAACCATGAAAAGTTTGAACAAAGAGTTCAACTAGAAGACAGATAAAAGGAAATCATAAGATTCAAAACCGAAGTTACCAATCTAACATAAGAGATGGAAAAATTAAATACACATGAAAATAAAAGAAAAGAAGTACTAAAATAATTAGAAGAATGTTATGTTAACAGTTATCCCATGGCTGATGTAGAATAAGAACTATCAAAGGCCAAATAGAAAGTTGATTGGAGTATATATGTATACCACTATGACCAGAAAGATTCAGACTATATTTTTCTTCATGACTACACGAAAGAATATCTTGAAAAGAGTCAAAATCATATCATGGAAATAAAGGAAATGCTCAAAGACAATGAAAAAATCATATCCGAGAAAAATGTTCAGTTAGAAGAAAAAGAAGAGGAGATTGAGAAATTGAAGAATGAAATCAGTCAAGAAAAAGAAGAAAAGAAGGAACATGTTGAACTTAGTAGAAAGCTTATAGATCTAAAATAACTAAGAGAAAACAATGTAAATCTGGAAACCCAACTTGAAGAAGCCAAAAGAAAAGAGGAGGTAGTGAGGAACCAGTTGAACAAAAAAGAAGAATCATGACATAAACTGGAAGCATAAGTTGTGAATATTAGAAAGAAGGTTGAGGAGTCAAACACTTACCTTGAGGAAATTAAAGAAAATAAAGAAGAGCTAAATATCCAGTTAACAAGGAAATAAAAATCTTACCACATGTTGGAATTAGAAATCATCAATTTCAAAAAGATAAATGAAAGTACTAATGCATATTTGATGACTCAAATTGAAGAATCTAAGAAAAAGGAAGAAGCCCAGAAGATTCAAATAACTAGAAAGGAAGAATCATGCCATATGTTGAATTAGAAAACATCAACCTCAAAAGTATTCATCTATAATACGAGGAATAAATCAAAGTATTGAAAACTAAAGTTTTTGATCTAACACCAGATTTGGAAGAATTGAAGACATATGACAGAACTATTAAATGCAAAGAAGTCTTGGAAGAGACAAAAGAAATAGTCATCAATCTAAAGACTCAACTTGAACATTCTAAAGAAATGGAAGAAGCCCTGAAGATTTAGTTTCCTAAAAAGAAAGAATTATGTCAAATATTGAAGTTAGAAATAGTCATTCTCAAAAAGATAAATGAGAAGACACATAAGATTGTCAATTTCTAGAATAGTTCAACCATCCTAGATAATATTTGGAAAATCCAAAAATCAGTTGATGACAAAACTGGTCTTCGATACAATAAGAAAGAAGACAATAAGAAATGGAGCACCATTTACAAACATGAGAAAGGATCATCCTTCTTAAAAGGAAAAGATTCAAGTACAAAGCAATTACAAGTCATGGACTTTGTTAAGGAATATAACTATAGAAGTAAAAAGGAAGAAGAAAATCAAATGGCAGATCCTTCAAGCCAAAATAAAATCAAGAAAGGAAACACCTTAAATGACTATTGTTTTTTTTGTCATATCTTTGGCCATAAAGAAATGGAATGCAAGAAACTAGAGGAAGGATATAAAATAAAATCCAATAAAGCAATTAGATGTTGGAGATGTAATGTTGTTGGGCCCAATTTTTTTTTTTCATACAATGAGATGTTACAACTATGACAGGTTTGGGCACAAATCCCAAAACTACAAGAATACAAAAAGTAAATATTTGAATAAGTCATTCAAATCAATAACAAATGCTAATAAAAGTTGGAATAAGAAAGGAGATGACAAGTCTCCAAAAAGACAATTATAAAGAGAAGATCCAAAAAGATCACAGTTTGGGCACAAATCCCAAAACTGCAAGAATACAAAAAGTCAATATTTGAATAAGTCATTCAAATCAATAACAAATCCTAATAAAAGTTGGAAGAAGAAAGGAGATGAAAAATCTCCAAAAAAAAATTATAAAGAGAAGATCCAAAAAGAAGAATATCTCACAGAAAGATATGGAAAAGAAAATCTGAAGGAGAAAGAAAGAAAGATGTTATTACACCTGAAAATGAAGAAACTAATAATAAGAACATGATGGGTAAAATCCCTAATAAAGAATGTGAAATTCAATATGAGATAAATCAATCTCAATAAAATGAAGTACTTGTAGAAGAATATGGGACAATATCAAATTCTGACGATGTCATAAGTTGTTAGCAAAAGAAAGAAAATACAAAAAGAAGTTCAAACTGGTTTTTGAAAAATCAAAGGATTATGCCAAAGAGTTTCTAAATTAACATATTGAAAATATTGACTATCTATGGATTAGTGGTCAAAAGAAAAATCATTGGTAGGGTTAATTGTAGAATACAAGAAGAAAAAAATAAAATAAAGGTAGCAGAGAAGTTCAAGGAGTATCATTCAAATAAGATCAATTGATAACAAAATTGGTATTTAAATTAAATGGTAGAATTCCTCAATTGATATTCATGTGAAATATCAAGACAAATAAGAAGCAGATCAAAAAGATCAGTAAGATTCATACTCTTGTGTTGGCACAAGAACAAACCCAAGGTTCATCTCTAACAACGCACCAACAAGTCCTAACTACAGGCCCTTTCGGCAACACCTGCGAAGCATATGCAATCTCACCTGAAATAGCAATAGGGGGTTGTAGGACACAAGTGTCTACAACTAGAGAAAATGCAAGTGGATACAAGGTAACAACACATAGATATCTAACTTCTCTTACCAGGCATAAACCTACTTCATATAGTTACATCTCATATCTAACATAAGAATGCATCAATAGAGTAACAGAAGCAGAGAACACAACATCAATCACACAGGACAACAAGATATACTTGGTTCACCGTCTCTCTAGGGCTACGTCCATAGAACTGTGTTTCTTGATATTATATAAAGCATACATTTTTCTCTGCACTCTTAGCTTACATATCTCTCTCTCCTTCTCTCTTCTATCCCCTCCCTGCACACCCAGCTGTAGGGTTGATCTTCGCACCCAACTGAAGGTATTACAATACCCGAGTTCTCTCACACATAGCACTTCTCTTCCTCACAATAATAGTCTCTCTTTCCTTCAATCTGCAATGACCACAATCCTCTCTCCTTACAATTTCCAACGATAACAAAAAAAAAACCACTCCTCTCTCATATAGGTTCTTATTTATACATTACAATAGCTCACCGACAACCTTAGGCCAAAACCTAGGTGAAAAAACCTTAGATACCAAAACCCTAGGTGTCTAAAACCCTAGGTCAACTTGTCCCACTTTTCCTGGACTTCCCCAGCTTGTCTTTCCTTATTTCCTGTGAAGTGCTCCAAAGCATCTACCGATGGATTTTTCCACTTGTTGAGTTGTCCACGATCCATATTCCTTGTTAATTGTTTCTTCTCGATATTCTCATCCAACGACTCATTCTCCCGTACTTCGATCCTTCTTTTCTACCTGTTTGACCACTTCAAACTCATCTCAGTCAGTGTCTTTCATGTAGCTCTCACTTCATCGTTTCTCCCTTAATATTCTCTTTCTTCCATAACCAAGGGCCAGCAGGCCCCCAACACTTACCTGTGACTCGCCCTGAGGTACTTTGATATGAACCTTTTGTTTTACCTCAACTTCAGACTACGCAATGTAGCCTGTGCTTTCTGCTCAATTCTTCCCTACTATGTGAAGACTATCTTTTCTGTGTCTGGTACCCAGTTTCAACTACACCTGGTACCTAGACCCTTTTTCTTTGGATCTTACTAAGAGTTGCAAGGCAGGTGGTTGTCATAGTACAATTTTAACCAACTCTCATTCACCAAAACTTCCTTCCATTCGCCCTTTAAATTATTCAATTGTGCAAATCCTCCCTCTGTAAGATCGACAACCTCATAAGGTCCAATCCAATGTGTTCTAAACTTCCCTGGATGCTTCATGAACTTATTTTCATATACCAATACTAGATCTCCTTGCTTGAATACTTCCATCTTGATGTGTATTTCGTGAAAGGCCTTTTCTCTTTCCTGATGTTCCTGCTGATGGAATCCTGCAATAAATTTTTCTTCTTCTAGTTCTACCAACTGCGCGATCCTATGTTGAATAGGGCCAATTTTATCCATATCTATGAATGTTGCAATTCTCAAACTAGGTACTAGATATTCCATAGGCACTACTGCTTCAACACCATAGAACAACTTAAATGGATTCTTTATTTTCAACTTCTTACAAGTGGTTCTATAGCCCCATAACACTGCTAGTACTCTTAAATCCAAATCATCTCTGTTGACACTGGAAACCTTCGTCAACACCGTCTCCAAGATCTTGTTGAAGGATTCAACTGTCCCATTCGCTTGTGGATGATATGGAGTGCTATTCTAATGATGGATTTCAAATTCCTGAGTCAAGGCTTCTATAGTATTATTAATAAAATGTGTACCTTGATCACTCATAAGGGTCTTCGAACATCCAAACCTGGTTATGATGTCATGGAATATGAAACGTGCAGTTGTAGTTGTGCTACATTCCTTAACTTCTCTTGCTTCTGCCCATCTGGTCAAATATTTTGTCGTAGTGATTATGTATCTTTCTCCTGTGCGCTTTCCTAGTGGATTGATAGGTCTGATGAAATCAATGGCCCACTTATTGAATAACTGTAAATTTATCTGGGGTGCTAGAGGCATCTCATCTCTTCTATAAGGTTTCCCAACTCTTTGGCATACATCGCAGGCTCTGTAATAGGCCTTAACATCCTTGTGTAAAGTATCCCACCAGAGGCCAGCTCTAAGAATCTTCTACGATGTTTCTTATCTTGTGTAGTGTCCTCCTTCGATGCCTTCATGTGCTTCTTCCAGAATCAATGGCCTTTTTGCCTCCACAACACATCTCCTCAAAATATCATCAGGTCCCATCTTATATAGTTGTCCAGTTATAAGTGAAAAAGTTGCAGCGCACACTACCAGTTGTTTCTTCTCCATGATTGTATATTCACGCGGTGCCATTCTTGTAGATAGGAACTGGGATATCTTGGTGAAGTGATCATCAACCTTCCTAATGACCAATAACTGTGCATCTAGTAGTGTATCCTCCAAACTAGTAGGCTTCTCTTTGTGCTTTAATATGGACAAATGATCAGGTCCCTTGTTCATTCTTCCTGGCTTAACCACGATTTCAAAATCATATTCCTAAAATAATAGAAGCCATATACATATCATTCCCCCCAACACTAGCTTTTTGACTAGGTATTTTAGTGTAGAATGATCAGTGAACATCTTAAAGTGTCCTCCCAACAAGTAGTGTCGAACTTTCTGCAGCGCATATACCATAGCTAACCCTTCTCTTTCAGTGGTAATGTAATTTATCTCAGTTGTAGAGAGATTCCTGGTAGAAAAGGCTAATGGGTGGTCGATATCTCCTTCTCCTGGTTGTTCTAACACTGCTCCCAATGCAATAGAGGATGCATTGACATGCACATGGAATTACTTGCTCCAATCTGGGAAAACCATAATAGGCACAATAACCATTTTTTGTTTCAGTGTGTCGAAGCTCTGATGGAAGTCTTCTGTCCATTGAAACATGCAATCTTTCTTCAAAAGATTCTCCATAGGTGTTGTAATATGTGCATAGCCCTTTATGAACTTTATGTAGTATCTTGTATGTCCCAGCACAGTGCGCAACTATATAACTGAAGTAGTGGGGGGTATATCAATAATAATAGCAATCTTAGATGGATCTACCAACAACCCCTTCTTACACACAATATGGCCTAGCAACACTCCAAAGGAAGAAAAGAAGATGCACTTCTTCAGGTTCAGAGCAGTCTGACATTACCTACACTTATCCAACATTAGTCTTAAACGTTCAATATGATTTTGCAATAAACTAAAAACAGTCCAATCATCAAAATAGACTTCCAGAAATTTATGTAGAAACTCCTTAAATGCTTCAACCACCACCCTAGAAAAGATGGATGGTGCATTGTTTAATCCAAAAGGCATCACTGTGTATTGGTAGGATCCCCATTCCGTGGAAAATTTATTCTTATGGCGATCTTCCTTGGCAATCCTGATTTGGTTATAACCTGAAAAATCCATTTGTGGAGTAAAATTCCTGTCCTCCCACATTATCTAACACTTCGTCGGTAAAGGGTGCAGGGAATGGATCATGCAAGTATGCATCATTGAGTTTTCTCAAATCTACACATATTCTGATCTCTCTTATTTTCTTATCTTGAACGACCATAGGGCTAATCCATTCTGATTCTTCAACAGGTTCTATGATTCCTGCTTCCAACATTATGTCTAGCTCAATCTTGACTTTATCCTTGTATTTGGGTTTCAATCTGTAGGGTCTCTTCTTGACTGGTCTTGCATCTGGTTTCAAAAGGATATTCATTTTTCCCATGGGCTCCTTAATTCCCTTCATATCAGTGAACTTGGTTGGAAACAAGTCATGATATTCATGCAGTAATTTAGTTATCTTGTCAATAGTGGCATTTTCCCAGTAATCTCCAACATTGGAAATCTTAGGTGCTTGTTCTGTTCCAATGTTAACTTTATTGATTTTAATTGTCTGTCCAATAAAGGGTAATCTAGCTCTTGGTCCTTCTATGTTTATTTTTCCTTCCGTTTCAATGATGTTAACCTTCCTAGAATCATCATCTTCATCAGAATTGATATTGTAACGGTCTTGTAATTTTTGAAGAGGCGTAGTCTATTCCACCTCTTCTTGCTCAACAGTGTGGGTAAGTGCCTCCTCAAAGATCCTCTATGTTACAAATTGTAATTCTTGGTCTACTGTAGGGTATTGAATTTCAAATAAAAATGTAGTTACAAAATTATAAGTCATACCTTTCCAATCTGTAGTGATAAGGTGCAGTTCCTCTTGAAGATACCAATTGATGGGGGTGGTGTCTAAAGTGTTAATTCATTTGTGCACCCACTGCTCTTGAGGATTTTTTCTCCAGGATTCCTCACAACTTCGCACATGGTCCTTCGAGCATATTTGACCTGTGTGTCTAACTTCACATCCTCCTATTTGTTCTGAAAAGCGTAATGTCATCAAAGTGCAACATTGCACAGAGTCCCCGATATTCTTTTTGTGCGTCCCTCACCATATTGTTGGAGTTTCTTTCAATGCCTCATCCAGTGCCAACAACCTTTGTTGTACTGGTACATATTCTTCAAATTCCAACAAGAAAACATCTAGATGATTTAAATCTTCAAAGGTATGTAGATTACTTATCTTTGTTCCAATCCAACAAACTTCCCTGGTCAATCTAGCACATCTCTGTGTAGAGACTTCATACATTTTGTTCTACCAATTGTCTAGTGCTTCCTTTGAGTCTGATGAGCATGCATTGTCACTTCTCTAGCTTAAATTTCCATTTTCCATAGGATTAATGTAATCATGTTGTCTTCCTGTTAGTTTATATATATTTTCTAGATCATAAGCATGATCTTCTCCTCTGATGGGTTCTATATATCTTTGACCTTCATCAGGGTCAAGAGGTGCAATGACACAAAGGTCATCACCTTCAAATGTCATTCTTATTTTCTTTAATTCAACAATAGTAGAATTATTGAAAGCCCAATCAATTCCTAACAACACAGGATAAGGACATATTTATTCCAATATCTCAATTACTTCGAAGTCAACAAAAGTTATTACACCGTCGATGTCCAAAAGGATGTGATCCAGTCTTCCAAAGTGGATTACTGCCTGTTGATTATCCATTATGAGCCTGATAGGGGAGTATATCAACTTAGGTTTTCCCATCAGTGCCTAGGTCTGCTTTGTCACGACAATGATTTCCAACCCTAAGTCGAGGACCACATAATCTATATCATAGTCTCAAATTTTATCGTTCAGGTGTAGTTCCTTATTTGTGCTTCTCTTCCTAGATACTTGATGCACTGTTATGTTCAACAGGGGATCTATCCTACCTAGCTCATACTGTTTGATCAAATTTTGTAGCTCTTGTACAACTCTTTCATCCTTAATCAATTTAATGAAAGTACATAAGAATTCCATAAGTTTTATTACCTCTTTTCCCTCTCGGGGTGAAGCAGACTGATCAAATTCCAGAGGCATTCCACATTCTCTTACTTTTGGTCAACCCTTAAACAAAAAATCCTCATCTCCTCCAAACATGTTTCTTTCTTATTGAAATGTCTACTTCTCTTTCCTTGCATCAAACACTTTTGTCTTCCCTGCAACTCTTCTGATTCCTGATTCTTCTATTGTCTTTCCCGAGATCGCTCTGTCTTCTCCTGTAACAATGCCTCCTCTAGTGATTACACCGAATCTGTGATCCTGTTCACAAGGTTTTGTTGAGTTCATTTTTACTTGCTGGTTTCCTCCTCATGTTTCCTAAATTTTAGCTAACAGTGCAGGGCACTCTTCAATGACATGTTAAAATGAGTTGCAGTAGATACAAGTGGTACAAGGGTTTTGATAGTCCTTTGCCAAGTGTCCTAGATGTGCACAATTATAAAAAATTATCTAACCTCGACTCGACCCATGCCTCCTTATCATCCTTTTCCTTTGAATCCATCACAAGGGTTGAAGTTTCCTCTTCCTGGGGAATTATACTGCGTATTACTTCCTTCCTGTTGTACTTCGCCTTGAATCCTATAAGTATCTCTTGACCTTTCATGCAAGAGATCATAAAACCTACGGTCCTTATCATCACTCCCCACAGATTTACAAAATGTACAGTAAAGGTTGGTAGGCATCTGAACATATTTCTTTATGTAGTAGCATTCACCAAGGAGATGTTTATTTCTACATACCTCACACCAAGGTAGAGTAACCTGTATCAAAGGTCTTGGAGCTCCAGAGGCCAAGTACTCACAGAATAGTGGAAAATTCTCCTTATAGTGGCCTTTTGACTTGCATCTGATACACCAAATGTCTTCTCTTTTATCTTTTCCCTTGTCTATCTTCATATCTTCGACCTGCAGAGACAAGCTAGTTATCTGACTCAAAACTTGGCACATTCCTGAGCTGCATTCTCCCATAGGGGTTGATTCTAGTTTCATGGTGATTTCCAACGCCTTATGTTGTGAAGAAACCTTCTGTTGCATCAGAGGGACTCTAATGTGTGGCAAGAGAACAGCGATAAACCATTCCTAGTTGTTCTGTTCATCTAAGATTTGAAAACTTAAATGGCTTGTTAAGGTGTTAAACCTCTGATCAAACTCCCAAATAGGTTCAACTACTTTCTTCTTCATTTATTTTATCTCTTTAATGCACTGTGACTCTGAATTAGGTTTCTTGAACTCAGCAATCAATGCAGTCTTAATGACATTCAACGATTTCGGTTGTGCAACTCCTTGGACAAATTTCATGTACCAACTTAGTGCGCAGTCTCTCAAGGTGCTACTAAATTGAGCTCACTTAATTGTTTTATCATTGACTTGATTAATACTCCACACGGATTCACATAGAAACCAATGTTTATCAGGATCTTCAGATCCATCTCCCCTAAAGGTAGGTAACCTCATCTCATCCACCATAAATCTTCCTAGGTTTCCTGACTAACTGTGTGTTGTGTTATTGGTAATAGTGCTCTAATTTCTATGATGACTCTAACTATTCTAGTTAGTCTAGATATTTATCGTTGCTAAAGCAATAGGAGGAGTAATAGTACTTACTTCAAGAATCTGCGAAGTTCCTAAAGTTTATGATTCCACTCAGTAAGGTTTTAAAGTCTTCTCTTCTTCTGGCCCCATGGACCTTGAATGTTCCTTGTTCCATAACTCACCCTCTTCTCCACTGTAAAACCCTTCCTCCTGTAGAAGTGTTTCATGGCTCTTCTCAAACAAGTTCACCAGAGGGACCTCTCTGAATATCCTTCCACTACGCGTATGTCCAAATTCTTTGTAGTTGTTGTTGTTTGAGTTCTTGAACATTATCTTTTCAATATGGCCAACTACTATATCTTCAATATGTTCTTCTCATGCAATAGCATCTTGATATTCAACTTTAGAAAGTGTAAAAATTTTCCTCTCGGCCCCTTAAAGAAATATCTCTCTCCTTGGATATATGACTCAACTCCGTTAATAGAAAACTTGGTGATGTACCCTCCAATGGTGTTATCAAACCAGTGATCTACTTCTCTTGACCTTCTTGACCGTTGTTGACATTGAAACCACAGGTGGTCTAGATCTAATCTCAAATTGGGTATCCTCTAATCTGGCTAACCACTCATATAGATACTTGTGAATTCCTCCAAAGAAAATCTTGTGGATATCAGTAAAGATATACCTTCACATCCAATCTTTTGTGCTAAGATTAGGGTTCTCATTCTAGGATTCCGGGAAGTCCTTTTCTTTTTATTCTATCCACTTCTAAATTTTTTTCTTCGATGGAAACCACCTTGACATTACCTCAATAAGATCTTGGTACCGACAACAGAACCATTTGTTGGTACAGGGGAAAAACTAGGGTTCAACTCTAACAACGCACCAACAAGCCCTAACTACTGGCCCTTTTGAAAACACCTGCAAATAAGATGCAGTCACCTGAAGTAGCAATAGGGGGTTGCAGGACACATGTCTTTACAACCAGAGAAAATAAAAGTGGATCCAAGATAAAAACACGTAGAGATCTAACTACTCTTACCAGGCATAAATATACTTTGTATAGTTACATCTCAGATCTAACATAACAATGCATAAACAGAGTAACAGAAGCAGAGAACATAACATTGATCACACAGGACAACAAGATATATGTGGTTCACGCTCCCCCTAGGGATATGTCCACAAAACTGTGTTTCTTGATATTATATAAAGGATACAGTTCTATCTCCACCCTTAGCTTGCATATCTCTCTCTCCTTCTTTCTTATCTCCCCTCCCTGCACACCCAGCTACAGGGTTGATATTCACACCCAGCTGAATATATTACAATACCTGGGTTCTCTAATACATAACACTTCTCTTCCTCACAACAATAGTCTTTCTTTCCCTCAATCTCCAATGACCACAATCCTCTCTCCTTATAATTGCCAATGATAACAAAAACAAAAACCACTCCTCTCTCATATAGGTTCTTATTTATACATTACAATATTTCATCGATAACCTTAGGCTGAAACCTAGGTAAAAAAATCTTAGATACCAAAACCCTATGTGTCTAAAACCCGAGGTCAACTTGTCCCTCTTTTTCCAGACTTCACCAGCCTGTCTTTCCTTCTTTCCCGTGAATTGATCCAAAGCATATACTGATGGATTTTTTCTCTTGCCGAGTTGTCCATGATCCATATTCCTTACTGATATGTTCTCCTCGATCTTCTTTTCCAATGACTCGTTCTCCCGTACTTCACTCCTTTTCTGCCTATTTTACCACTTCGACCTGATCTCAGTTAGTGTGTCTTCTGTGCAGTTTTCACTTCATCTTTTCTTCCTTAATATTCACTTTCTTCCATAACCAAGGGCCAACATATTGTTCTATTTTGACAAAGGAAAGTCAGTAAAAACTCAGGAGGAGTATTTTTGTTATTAAATAAGAAAGTAAATAGATTAAGTTTTGAAAGACTCAATCACTACAAAATTGGTATCAAGAAGACTACTTATTTAAACAAAAAAATTCCAATAAACTAAGATAAGAAGTTAGTAAATTAACATGGGAAGAAATCTTGTCAGGAAGAGATACCCTTTCAGAAACAAAAGGGGAGAGTAGTCAAAAGTAGAGAGAGAGCATATTGACATGGGGAGTCATTCAATTATGGAAGACAGAGCATGATTCCAAGGGGAGTTACCCAAGGTCATATTTTGGTTAACAAAATGCAGAAAAATAGAGGCTGATCATAAGGGGAGCAACCCTTTTCCATTTATGTCAAAGTGGTAGAGTAAATTTAGAGGAGAGAAGCATCATCATAGGGGGATTTTGTGTATGAAGTTAGTGTGTTTCCCTCAATGACAAAGGAGGATATTGTTGGACATATTGTCATTCATGTGTTGTCACTGATGTCAACAGTCATGATAAGTTGTTATGATGGAAACATGAATCGGTCATGATCAATTATACAATTGGAATTAGTTTCAAGATGGCCAATAATGTATTTCCATGTGTAATGAAGGGTCAATGATGGAAAGAGTGTTAGTAGTTTGTAAATTCCCAGAGGTTGTTGTGAGGTAAGAAGAAATCTAACAAAGGTAACCTTAACCAACCTCTTCAAAACTAGGAGCTAGCCCTGTCAGTTTCAGAGAGGGATGTCTCTGTGAGTTTTAGATTTGTTTAGATTTTCAATATTTTAGGCTAGATAAAAGGAATGTAACCAAGTTGTTTGTATTGTTTTAAATGAAATGGATGAATATCACTTACGCTTCCATTGGGCTATGGGGTCTGTTTTAAAAAGATAGGAGTTAGAGAAAACTTTTATAAGATTCGTTTTACAAGGTGAGATAGTGCTAATGCTGGATTCTTTAGGAATATAAAGGTGTATTGCAGAAAAAGGTGAGATATCAGTTAAAACAAAAAAGCATTTAAGAATTTCTTTGGTATAACATCAGAAAAAAAACATTTAAATCTATAAAAGATTAAGCATAGAGTACACAATGGCAAATTCTACAACTTTAAGTTATTTTAAAGATTATATTTAGAAAGACAATATGATAACAGAGAAGGGAAATTTTTTTATGCAGATAGAGGAAACCTCACCAACGATGAACATGCAGGAATCCCGTGAAAATTCTCTTTGTATTACTAGAATAACTTCTTGATAAAAATTACAGTGATTTGAGTTTTCTCGGGAGTAAAGATCAACAACCCTCCATACTTCTAAGTTGGAAATATTTATAATAAAAGTTACAACAACCCTATCATTAATGATCAGGACGTGATGGAGTCTGAGTCTAAATAACTAAGTAACAAAATGAAGAAATGTAGTAACTGATGACAGTGTGTCAAATCTTTCATGCTAATTTCGAGGAAGACCATTGGTGAGTCATTCAGATGACTTTGACTACGTTGGACGGTGAGTTGGAAGAGGCTTTACCTTTACTCGATCAATTCGCATAGCTTGCCCCATCTTTGTGGCCTTGGGATGGTAACTTTCAACAGCCGGCGGTAGATTTCGTCCATCTCAGTGTACTTAGCAAAAGTTGGCTTTATGAGGAAAATGTATTTAATTTCATGTTTTATACTGAGGTCATGATGTAGAGTCTCCAAGAACGCTTTTCCCATGATGCTTCCTTGTATTCCTAAAAACTTGGAACTGTCTTTTGCCATGGTAGCGATCTTTTTCTTATAATCAGACAAAGTCATTAATTTATCATTCAATACCCATAGATCAGGAAGACCCTTTTTCTGTAAGGCTTCAATCTTGCTAAAAAATCTCTAAACTCCAATGTCCATGTTCTGAGACTTCTCCTCCAACTACAACATTAATCCTCTTTTAGTCAACACTCTTTTTACTTCGAGGATAGTCTCTGTCTTGTCTTCGACTTTTAGTTCTTCGAGCTCTTCTTTGGTTTTTGAGTTCAGAAACTTGATGATCTCGTTGGCTACTGAGGGCATTTCATCTAATTATTTTCTTATCTTGTCAATGTCCTGTTGTCTCTTTAACACCAGATCATGTTTTTCAAACATGTTTTGCACCATGGGACAAATCTCATTTATGGAATTAGATATATCTGTCTAGATAATTTCCTTAGCCTCTGCTAATGTCTTTCCTACCACTGTTTGTTTCTGGAGTTGCTGTATTTCCTACTTAAGCTTCTTTGTTGCCTGTCTCTCAACATTATATATTGTTTGGAAAGAAGATTTGAGTTCCTGGAGATTTTCAACCTATTAATCTTTGTTTCCTACAAATTCATTTCCTCCATGGACTTTTCTAGCTCCACAGTTTTTTCCAGTGCTGTCAATGGGGTTGTTGATGGAATTTCTGCAATAGTGGTTGTTGGCATAGTTGTTGTACTGACTTATGCTATGGAAAATACTCTCAATGGAATGACTTCCATCGAGGTCAATTGTTCCTTCTCTTTCAATAAATTTTCCAACTCTACATCCATTTCCCTGAGCTGTGCGTTCTGTTGCATGATAAGTTTCAACAATTCTTCTTTCTCATTTTCTGCCTCGGCTATCTATTTGGCTTGTGAATCTTTTGTTGGTGGAAATTTAAGCTATTTTCTTAGATATGCAATGTCAACATTCTTTTTCTTTATCATCTCCTCAACTTCTTTTACATTTGAGGGATCATACCCGATCTTGAGCACCAACGCCTCTAAGGATTTTACTCTGTTGTCTTTTTCAAAAGAGGATATCTTTTACAACTTCAATTGGGTCTGAACATTTCTTAAAGATACCTGTAACTTAGTTGTGGTAGAGTAAGCATGTGCTAATGTGGAGAAGACCATTTCTCTAGTCCGTCTGTGAAAATCCATTTGGTCAGCTGGATGGACTTGTTTGGTGCAAAAAACAATAGTTTACCTCTTGTAGTCAGTGACCTCTTTGGGGTGAGGAACCTATGCTTGCAGGAATGCCAAATGCATTCTTCCTTTCTCTGTATCAAAGGCTGACAATAGTCTGTGTTGTGCTATGGAGTTTTGCTTCTAGAACTGGGAGTAGGTGCTATTAGTCAACATCTGATTCTTCTTTTTAATCATATCATATTTCTCAAATATGCTTACAGGTGAAGATCCGTGTGGAGTTTGGGTGGTCACATCTATCTCTGTCTTCTTCTTTGAAGAAGAAGTGGACACCACCTGCTATCTTCTTTCAATCACTGTCACAGAGTAGGGCTCTTCCTCACCAGACATGTGAGTAGCATGAGTGGTTTTGGGTTTCTTGCTTTATACCTAAAATTTTTTTGTTGATACCTCAGTGATTGAAGGTGAATCATCCTTTCTTGGAATTTTTCCCTTGGGTATCTGAGGAGTAGAAGTATGTGAAAAAGAGACCAAAGGACCTTCCTGTTGTTCATTGTATACCAAAGTATTTTCCTCCCACTCTGTTTGGTTCACATACTTTTCAATTTTTGGTTTGAGGATGTGAGCATAAGGTGAGCTCTTGTTTTTGGATCTCATCTCTGCAATGATTCCAGCCAGATCATAGTGCCAAATGAAACTGGTGCTGAACTTCATTTCCTGCAGTAGTTTATCTGCCTCTTCTCCAATAGCTCAATTGTTGCAAATAAATGGTCCAATTTTCCCTTTAATCCTCATCCGATGTTTTTTCTTCAGAGACATAAAATGAATGTCATGTCATCAGAATTTATCATCTGATGAATATATTCCAGTGAAAATATTCGTACCGATACATAATTAGGAAGTTTATATGGAGCCAATTCACACCCGTACACTCTGATTTTTGTATGATTCTGGTATAAGAACCAGTCCCCAGTCTCTGCAAGATCTAAAAGGTGTAGAGCCCTTTGGATCTCCTCATTTATCCTCGGTTCCGGTCTTCCATTGAGCATGCCTACAACTGGATGATAGAAAATATCGATGAATTGTTTGAAATTGAACTCAGTTGAGATTCTCCTTAGCAGCGACAATGATAAAGTGACTACTTGAGGTTTTCCTTCCTTGTCCATATTCTGCATGTGAAAGGAAAATTTGTTTGCTTGATAGAACATGAAAATGTAGGCCAATATTGAAGAATACTGGAACATGCCTTCTGTAGGGAAATTTTCTCGTTGGTCATGCAGGTTCTCGACCAAGAAACCGCTGTAGTCAAAATGGGTGGCCACTTTCTCTTTAGCAGAGAAAATGGACAGGAAACCTAAAATAGGTTCATCCACCCATTCATTTGAGAAATAACTGAGCAAGAAACACAATGTCAAGATAATATGATTTCCCTTTTCGAAAAATATGGATGAGTGATAGGGAGGATTCTTCTTAGGGAATTGGGAATCTTGTGGAAGGAAAAACTCAAAGATTTGTGCTCTTTGGTGAAACGTCAGGTTCTGATAAAGTTCTGTCAGTATTTCAATTGTGAGGGGAGAATGGGGTTCATCTCTAGGTACTTGCATCATATGATCAATGGCATTGGGTGAAATAAGGAAAAGGGTTTCTCCAGACAAATATACAATAGCTCTTTGATTAGGGAGGTAGTGTGCTTGGCACATGAGGGCAAATTCAAGAAAATGGTAGACTTGGGGAAAAGGATACCACGGGAGATTTGACTGCCCAAGGTCGATTTCATCGCTCTGATCGATGAAGGTGTCTCTGATCCATGATTGTAGATCAGCAAAGTCAAATTCAGAGTTGTTTTTTGAGATTATATAGTCTTTGTTTGCTAATGGGATCTGGTCGAGATCGTCAGGAGGTGGGAGAAAAGGATTTTCCTCTGCATTTGATTTTTTACTTTTGGGTGCCATTGATTTCCTCTAGTACTTGCACACTGAACACACATTAGTAGGTGAAAAAATATGGTTGGGTGAGGTGTTGCAGAGGCGAATGAAAATGAGTCTCTGATATGTAGGGAGTGTGAGTGGAATGGGAACTGGCCAAAATAGGGTTCAATTTGAGTGACGGGTATCCGTTGGGGGAAGAAGGACATGTCATATGAACAACGGGTATGTGGCCAGTCATAAATGGCCAATGGGTCATTTAGAGCACGAGAGGGTGACATGAAAGACATATGATGCATGAAAATGATTGACGTGCAGAAAGGTGATTGGGAGATGAACAGACAAGATATGACCTGTAACGGTTAAGAGGATGGGACGTGATGATGGGGTTGTGACATGGAACTTGCAAAGGGTTGTTGAGGGATGCAACACCTTTGGATGGTAGTGGTGAGTTGGACAAATGGTAGGCTTCAAATGTTTGGAGAAGGGGAGTTAGGATGAAATGGGGTGATTCCACGTTGGGATGGGACTCACCTAGACTTTACTTCATTCCGGAGACCCCCCCCTTACCGTTAAAGGTATAATGGTCGGGGGGGTATAGAATCTCCTATGGGTCGTTTGATTATGAACAAATGGGATGACTATAGATCTGAGCACAC
>ML785462.1:376132-388191 GCA_009831015.1 Picea engelmannii
GAAACACCATCTGCAAGTCAAAAACACTAAAGGGACAAAAATTGCAATCAACAGTTGATTCTATATACATATAGGTTTATAACAAAGGAATGTCAAACAATAAGCAAATCAACAAGGTTAATATCAAGAGGAAAAAGTATATTAAAGATCGACATAAGAACATCACCTTAAGGCTGAAAGCAATTCGTGATTATTGTTGATCGTGATAGGATCAACAATGTTCCTATGATCAAATCTTTGGAGAATTAGTGACTGGCTATCAATGCATAAAAGAATGCACAAACAGTTATTAAATATCAGGAGAGTTAGCGAATGGAGAGAACATTCTAGAAATTTTGTTTGATCGATGGAAAGACTAAGAAGTCGACCAATGCATAGGAAAATGTGATAAGCCTCAACAACCATCCGATCAATAAATTGATAGTGTCGATTGTCTCATATAATGGACATTGGTGATATGAGTGATTATGATCTTGAGGACCGTTGGAGGATCGTGATTGTCAGATCATCTTAGGCTAAAGGGTTGAGAATTTGATTATCTGAATACCCGTTAGCCGTCTGATCAAATCCGAATTATCGTCAGTCATCGGATCATATTAAAGTGGAAGGATAGGATAAGAGGGGCTAAAGGGTTGAGAATTTGATTATCTGAATACACATCAGCCGTCAGATCAAAACATAATTCCAGTCAGTCGTCAGATCATTTTCGAGTGGAAGGATAGGATAAGTGAGGTAAGATCTGAGATCTCATTTATGTGAATTTATGTCAGTCGTTGGATCATTCTAAGTGGAAGCACATGATAATATAGAAGAGAAGCACCATAGATGGATCGATCCCTTGATCCAATATCCTGATCGAATGAACATATTTCACTTCGGGTCTAAAGATGTGAGGAGGTTATGCTCCAGAAAGTTTGAGATTTGAAATTTCTGAAGCCTGAAGACTCGGAGAACTGAAATAAATTCTCGACCGTCGGATAATCTAAGGTAATCCTCAACCGTCTGATTCAAGAGGAAATATGACAGACAAAATCAACATACCACATCAACAAGAAGGTGTGGGAGATCAACGTCAACAGACCACGCCAGAAAAAAACATATGACAGATCACATCAGCAGAACACATCAACAAGGACTTGTGGGAGATCTACGTCAGCAGACCATGTCAAAAAAAACATATGGTAGATCATGTCAGCAAACCACATTAGCAAGGACGTTTCACAGACCACGTCAGCAAGGACATGTGGTACACTATGTCAGTAAGGACGTGTGGAAAACCACATTAGCAAGGACACATGGCAGACCATGTCATCAAGTACACATGGCATAATCCGATGATAACATATGTCAAGAGGAAATTGGTTCATGCCATGTAATCACATGACATCAATAAGTTACGTCACTTTGGAAGAATTTCTTTGGGAGTTTCATGACTAGAAAATGACAAAAGCTTCAAAGTCCCGAAGGACAAAATCCCGAAGTAGACATGGTTCATCCGATCCAAATAAACACTTCGGGAGAATTCTCATCCATTGATCTACTATAGTGGAAGGATAAAGTAAGTTGAAATAGCCAAAGTCCTAGACGAAATGGTGTCCATCCATATCAATTCTTGATTAAGACCTAGTCGTCGGATCAAGCCTTGTAAGAATCAAATATGATGATTAGTCAGTTTCCATGAAATAAAAGTAAACTATCTGATATGTTCAGGAAATCTGAGTCCAAAGTTTTGAAAGGTTTGAAAATTTGAAATCCCGAAGTTCCAAATGGCAAAGTTCCGTCAGCGATCCATCTCATCAAGAAATTGAATCGTGACCATTGATTTTGATAAGCGCTCAGGCGATCGTTTGGCCTAGCCTTAGTCACCGCATATGGTCATATGGAATAAGAAAAATAAAGGTAAACCTTAAATAATATGATCGTGGTTCTACTCCTATGGTCATATGAAAATGGTTTCAAGGGAGCGCCTCATAGAAATTTCATTCAACAGAGAGTTACACCAGAACAATACAGAGAATCGATAAATAATCGAATATGATTTGTTGGTGAACCAAGAATGAAGCAGAAGCACGATTACAAACTAATGAGTTGATCCATGTATGTGATCAACTCATGAGGATAGATGAATCTATACACAACCATGATTAAAAGAGAGGTAAATCGTCAAAACATGAATGAAGAATAAAAAGGAAAAATGATATTAATTAAAGTTTAAGATTATCATTTTAAATGAAAAGGTACATCGGTTCAAATATCAAAAGACACAATTCTTCAAACTCACAGCAGTTGGAAAACTATATAAACAAGAAATAACGATGAGAATAAATGTAGTTGAATTTGCTGAAATATATATATTTATATATAATGGATTGAATGAAGATTCATTCTAACAGGTTGGTGCCTGTTTACAAGATGGGTCTTGTATGAGGATTGGATTCCTCACATCTCAGTTGGATCTGAGATCAACAAGCTAAGAATTGTTATGAGGATTGGATTCCTCATTTCTCAGTTGGATCTGAGAAATACAAGCTAGGTCTTGTAATAGAGAGTTGGGTCTCTCATAATTGTATGAAGATGATATTCAAAGATTGATCTTATGTATTCATTCAAGTTATTTAACAAATAAAATATTTATTATTTTATATATATTGATTGAGAAAATGAAATAAATATTTGTTGTTTAGTTAATTTGTGAAAAGTGGAAAAATGTCCAAAGTTTTGCGACACTGATTCACGCCCCCCTCTTAGTGTCAAGTACCCATTTCAACATTGGTTTTCCTTCAAACTTTGGAATGTCTAAAGGAAAATTGGTAGGAATATTGGGCCAAGTGGCATCATGTAAAATGGGGTCATTCATGAGTTTGGTTAAATCAGGAATGTTGAGGGATGCCAAGTATGGAAAAGGGGGATTTGGTAGAGGATTAGTTCCATCCATTGTGTGTGTAGGTAGTGGACCTATCCCTTGAGATGGATTTGGTGGGTTTGTGCTTCTTCCTTGAGAAGGCGTTTGACCCCAACCTCCTTGTGAAGGAGAACCAATAAATGGATTGCCTTGGGTATTTGAACCAAGTAAAGACAAACCAAAAACAGTAGCACTCATGGGGTGTCAGATGGTTGAGTTGGTGAGTTGGAAATACTAGGGAATCCTCCTAGAATAGGAGGGATATTCTGCAAGTGTATAGAACAATGAATATTATGTGTTTCCCCTATGGTTCTGACTAGCAAAATGAATGTGTGCAAATTGTGACAAGAGAGAAATAAATGAACAAGTTCTTTTTAGATTTTTTACCTTCACAAAATAATATAACTCACAATTTCATGTAATCAAATGAACATCATACATAAATCAATTGTAAAATAAAAAATCATGTGGATAGGTTGATTTTGTCTGTGTGGTGGAAAAACAAAAATAGATGCTCGTGTCCTAAAAGACTCGTCGTCCTTCCTCTCAATTTAGCACTAGGCCTTCCAATAGTACTCAACAATGGGGCCTGAATCGACCAGAAGTGGAACTAGTGAAGGTTGAAGTAGTCAGTTATAATGAGGGGTAGAGGTTGCATATCCCAAAAGATCTGGCAATATTTCCCAATAGCCACACAAAATTTGACCAATGTGCGATCGCAGCCCACAACCACCACCTGGGTAAACATCCTATGTTTGGCCACTAAGTACCTCGGTCAAAGTGTGACATTTAGATTTTGGGCATAAAAAATGGGTCATGGGCTAGATACCCTTACAATATTTGGGTGACTCAACAAGGGATGCACAAAACAACCGAACCTCGGCCTTCAACCCTTCACGAGTATCTCCCTACCTTATGGTATAGGAACACTTGACTTGGATGATTTGAAGGATCCCTATTCTCAACTTCTATTGTTTCAAAATGTGAGAATCTGATAACAGGGGGTTATTTGGATGCCTACCCTCGAGGTCCTACCTAGACTAAATTTTTTATTTTAGGCACCTCCTATGTAGGAAAATTTAGTGTGTTCTTAGAAAATTTTTAGATGGTGTGGGATGATATATTAGGGCCATGGATCAACCTCGTTTGAATTTAATTGGTGTGAACAATTTCTAAAGAAGTAGTCAGATATTTCAGAGTTCATTTGAAGGACTTTGTGGGTACTTAAAAAAGAGAGCTTACTTCGACATCCACTATTCTAATAGAAATTATGTGTGTGATGAGTGGCTTTGTGTGAAAGAAAGTGAAAATTGTGCAAAATATATTTAATAAGTTAAGTCTAAGATTGTAACATGTGGACTTCTTGTGGTCCTTACAAATCTTTTTACCTAGCTTACTAAGTTCTTTGGTACAACCTTGCAGAATATTTAAAGCCCTAGAGAACTATCAATGTTGACATATGGGTCCTTACTTGATCCTTTAAACTCACTAGAATGTTGTCTATATTAGAAAATCTTTTGAAACTATCCTAGGATTGTAGATATGTGGGCATGTATGGGCCCTTACTTTATCTTTTAAACTTTCCTAGAGTTTTCTCTATACTAAGAAATATTTTTGAAACAATCCTAAGATTGTAAACATGTGGGCATGTATGGGGCCCTACAAAGATTTAAGATAATTTTCAAAACTAAGAGGTGTCCAAAGAGGGTTTTGTCCTCTCGTAATGATTTAAAGGAGATAAAATTTCCTTTTAACTACCTGTTGAGCACTCAAAACACCCTAAAAATCCTATGTAATTTTTTACTTTTTGGGTACGACTTGATCTTCACACTATCTGTTTTGACTTCAATTCTTTGTGAAATTGTTCTTCCTTTGATTATTATCATGATTCTCATTAGTTTTTCAATACTATTTTGAACTTATGAAACCCCATGACTTAAGCCTTAATTCCTGAACAAAGAGTAAAGAGCCAAGACATTTCACCCGACACACTCAGTTTCAGTATCAGAATAAATCTAAAGAAGGAAGATATCCACTCAGGAAACCTAAATCGTTGAGTATCGATCTTCATCAACATCAGAAAAAGTAAGTTTTTGTTTGCACCAAAGTTTCTACATAAATATATTTCTGAGAGCCGATCCTCTTCGACATCGGTAAAATACAAAGAGAGTAAACGTCAATGAAGAAGGAAATGATATCATCATTAGCCGATACCCGACACACCTATTAGAATCAGGGAAGACCTAAGAGGATCGCGACGGATTTTGTGACCACGCTAAAAATTTCCCCTGATCACTGATCCCCAATTCTCTTCGGTATCGAGACATTTTCAAGAAAGCTAACCCATGGGAAAATATGTGATAGGTATCGTCGATCGTCGATCCTAGATAGTTTTCAACATCAACACTTTAAGGTATGTTTTAAAACTAATGACTTAATGAAAACCAATACTCTGATTAATACACATGAATTAGGCCACGTGTCTTCAATGCCACGTGTCTTGGCCAGATTGGAAAACCATACGGTCTAGTTTTACCCCGAGTCATTATTGGTTCCCTAGGTCCAAGTCACACATTCGAGTCAGTTTTTCCACATTATCATTGTACGATTAGATCAATCGGCGTCGGATATTTTACAAGGGACATCGAAGAAAACAGTCATAGTGCATCCTCGATCCCTGATCCACCCACTGAGAAAGAGACACAACGGGACATTTTAGCACTAGATACGATTAGATTCAAAGCATTTAAGGGACTAATTAATTACAAATCCTGCATTAGTTTCTACTTCGTGTGAAAATCAAAACAACTATTTGAAATTACTGGTAGACCACATCACCCTTTGCACCTCCACCAACAACCCATGATGAATTCAAGTTGCAGAGATTCAACAATAGATTTGTTTGAATTCCACTCATCACCCAAATTAAATGGTTGATATGGCACGATAAGTTATTCCATGGTTTAAATTATCTTGAGCCATTGTAAACAAAACCATTCTATGCGCAAAGTAGTTTCATAGCATTCGGAGAAGCGAGATGAGCAATTTGGAAGCTGCAAAGATCCCGTGAGTGTCAAATAACTAGGATTAGAAAGATTTACAAATACGTACAAGTTTGTGTATTTTTCATGTTTACACTTCATATATATATTTTATCTAGTGTTACTCTATACATAGTCTCTAAAATATTTATTTCAATTGTAGGAACAATTCCTCCAAGAAAGTCGACCACTAGGTGATCGTCAAGGGCACTGAAGCTGAAAGAACCAAAGGTAAGAGAAGGATTTTCTCCAGGGGTTGAGAAACAATTAGAATTTATGTTGAGGTTGGAACCAGTCATTAAGACATCTACAAAGAAGGTCCTCACCCAACCTCCGGCCTTTGGAGACATAGAGGCTAGCACAGGGACCAAGTCGACACTCCCACATTGGGGATAACTCTTCAAAAATATTATTCGGGAAGAATTCTCAGAATATGTCCCTCACACTGACCCAAATGTGAGAAAGATCGACGACGAAGGTTTTCTAAATATCTAAAGATCGTACCCGCACATGGTAAAAAGAAAAACTATGGTGTTCCCATGCATAGAACTCCTGAAGTGGCTCATTGACTGTAGGGGCACACAAAAATTTATGATTAATGACGACAATGGTGGGTGTGTCGAAGTGTTCCTTCTACCAGAGGTCCATAAATATTACAAACTTTAATACGTCGAGGAGCAACTAAATACATATTTCATTTTGAAATTATACAATTTCCATGACACTAGCCGATTGATGGCCTCATGGTGGAGATAATATAAGAATTACACCAATCGGATATCTGACTGGTACCATACAACCAACTTAAGGGATCCGTACATCTACCTGATGGCTCTAATCTTCTAATTGTATGGGGAAAAGGACTACTCCAGATTTTTGGAGGTATGGATTCCTCTAGCTTACACAGTGTCAATTTCCAGGAGTGGATTCAAATGGGGAGCCATCATTTCCAGACAACTGAGCATCTTCATACCATAGTCTCAAATGCCAAAGGAAGGAGAGACACTAACCTTCTACATGGCTTCATACTTACTGGGTTTTATGTGTTCCAGAAACATCTTTGATGGCATGAACCTGAGCTGGCATGTTGCAGAACTTTCGGTTCACGTATATTTTAGCATGCTATGGGAGAACAGGTACAATAAATTCTACTCCCTCATTTGTAATGAATTCATCGTAGGTATTTATTTCATTCTTTTCAAGAAAGAATTCCCCAGACTATCGGCCATGGCCAAAAATATGATATCAAAGGTAGGCCATTGGTACGTAGATGAGAGAGACGCATACATTAGGGTGTTCAGGGGCACTAGAGTGCCACATATTCTACCAGCACATGTCCCTGACCAGATTGTAGTGGAGGAGATATGCTACCAGACCATCCTACAAGGCTACAATGCCACTCTAGTCAAGGATAAGAAAAGGGATTTCATACCTTATGGTTTCCATGTAGGTTTCTACATGGTAAAGGACACCATGCAAGCCAAAAAGGAAGGGTTGAGCTAATTAAAGTTCAGATTCCAGACTGACCAATTTAGCAAGCATGACCCTAAGGGTCTAGTATTGAAACATGTCTCACAAGTGTCATCATGTTATCCCTATGCGCATGAAAAAATTGAAGATGAATTCTTCACAGAAAATTCCCAAGACTGGGACGAGGTGGTGGAAAGGATGGTCAACCCCAAAATGATCAGGTTCAGAGCCATGCACCTGGATGAACAGACGAAAATATTAGAGAAATTGTCTCAAGAGGCCCTCAAGGCCAGGGAAGAAATGATAGCGGAAGAATAAGTAGAGGGCCCCTTGATAGCCCCAATGAGAGACAAAGGTTTCCCTATGACTCAGGACACACATGAGAGAGGGTAAATCATGATAGAACAGGCACAACAGATAATTTATTAGCTGCAAGATGACATGGATCTCATAGGAATGACAGGGTCCCCTGCTGATAACCCAGACAGAAGCCAAACAGGCCCAAGCAACCCTAAATCAATAGACATTGATGAAATTACCGAGTTAGATGACCCTGAATTCACAACGCCCCTAGCTGGATCGCCGACAAGTGTTTCAACTCAGCCAAAGATAGTCGGAACATCAGGGAGAGGAAGTGCGCCAAACTGCCTAAGTGAATTGATAAACATCAATGATGATGAAATAGGCTGAAGGTGTCCCTGGAAACCCTCGTACAGATTGAGGAGGAAAAGGAGCCGGAGAAAACATCTTCCCCAACTCTTGATGCTCAAAATCAAGGTATTCCACATAATTAATAGGAAAGAAAGGGTGTCTTAGACACTGATCTGCCCAATGCACTGGAGACCCAAGTCAATAGTCCAAATGGTTAGCTAGAGATGGTAGAAAAAAAGGGAGAAGCGCCATGAAAAGTAATCAACTTCTCAATGACCGATAATCAAGTAACTACCGAGACTACCCCTGACACCTCAATTTCAATCGGTACATAAATCCCTAATGAGTATCAAACAAAAGTCGGGCCTTCAAAACATAGTGAGGTAGTTCAAGAACCTAGTCTTAAACAAGTATATACCGTCAGGAGCCTAGGACATATACTCACCTAGGGATATCAACAAATCCCCGAACCCATGGACAAAGTAATCGACCTAGATGCCATCGCTTATGAATGAAAGAGGAAGGCTATTGTCCAAAGAACCACCAAGAAGAGGAGGATCACTATATATCGCTCCATCCTCATAATTACAGAGGAAAATATGGTCATAACATAGCATGCTAAGACATCTGAACTTATCGATGAAGGGATGGAAATCACATATTCCACCTTGGACAGAGATAAAAGAGATGAAGAGGAGTTGTCTGCTGCCCTGAAGGAATTGGAACATTTGTGCCACTTGGTGAAATACTATTAGGACACCAAATAGGCCACGGTGTTCCTAAGGAGAGAATTCCAGGAGGCCTACAACAAATTTATAGATGAGAGGCTCCTAATCACTAGACGGATAATCGATCTTCAAGAAGACACCCTCATGGAATTGGCCACATGAAAATATATAGAGAGGTTGTTGAAGGAAAATATCCCTGCGGACAGGTAGATCTCCTCAAAGAGCTAGACTATTAACTCTAAGATAGAAAGTGTTTATCATGGTCACTAACTTCCTTTTAGATCTAGGTGGACTAGTGTGTGAGGAGGAAGGAGAAAAGAAGTACCTTTTACCATTGTTTGTCCCTGCACGCTCCGAGTTGAGCTCCAATCTTTCCCTCCTCGATAAGCCCTGTAGACAAACAAAGTATGACCACTTCCTACTCTATCAAGATTAGTCCGAAATAGGTCTATCTACTAAAGAGACAAATTCATGTGAGATTGAACATGAATTAGAAATAAACAGGCCAAGCAAATTATATTAATGAGGACAAAACATTGCTTACAGCCATAGATGAATTGCAATAGTTTCGTCAAGTCCTCCTTATCTACCCCTTGCTCAAAATATCCACGATCCGAATGATGATAGCTTCACTGATTGCTCCCTATGAGATCATAGGTCTCTTGCTTCCAAAATATCTTTGTTCCAACACCACTTATAAGATCATAAGTTTGGTGTGATTCTCCCTTTTCAGTCCTCTTTTCACCATGAGAAAGATTGCTTATAGAGACTTGGAGAGGCTTTAACCACTTGAGATATCCTTGGGGAAGTTGAGGATTTTCCTCCTTTAGCTGAGTATCTTCCCTAAGATCATGGCTAGACTAGGGAGTCAAATCCAACTGCCTTCCAAGAATTAAAGGATCCTTCCCTTATTCATCTCAACAACTTAACTATTGCCCAGAATAGGCAGCGCTCCCTCAAAAGGGCCATCAGAGCGCTGTAGCGCTCCCCAGTAGGCTTAAGGGGGGCGCCAACACTCCTAAAGACACCAACACTCCCCATAAGGGCCAACAAAGCTTATATCACTCCCATACAGTGTAAGGGGGGGCACCAACACTCCCAGAAGAGGTATAGAGGAGCACTCTCCTCCAAAAACTTAGTTTTTTTAGTGTTTTCAGATGGCAAAAGGTTCATAAGCCCAATTAACCTTTCCTCCTCTTCCAAATCAAGTGTTTGACATGTGCCAAGTGTCCCCCTAATGTATTTTACAGGCATGACATAGTCATCATGGCAGTATGCTTCCCTAACACTTGCGATACTTGTGAGCAAAATGTGACACTTGTAATGACGACACTTGCGACACTATCGAAGTGAGTAATTTTGACGTGTAACAGAGGTGGTACAAAAAATTCAACAAGCCATGAATATAATCATCTATATCAGTGCAGTGAAAAAGGGATAAGATGCCAAAGAACACGACATCTGGGTACTAAGGGAAATAAACATCGACCTCATAAGGAAATTGGTCAAATATTGGGTTAAAATGGCTTAGGAACCTCATCGAGAAATCCAAGAGAAATGGGCCAAGTACGATAAAATTTTGGTCAAGATCAACCAGGTGATGAAAGACATCAGACTCCCCTAGTTTGGCACACCCAATGACTTTGTCAACTTGCATGACATAGTCAAGTTGCATGCCGATGGGCCGAATAAATAGCAAAGGTGACAAACATGGCGTCAGGTCAGATGCGACAATTCATGGAGCACCCAATCAAAGCTTGGGATATGTTGCAACAATTAAGTACCAGTATACTCAAGTATCGGTCACAATTAGTAGATATAAGAGAAATTCACTCGGCCCCAATGGAACAACATAGATTCCCATATGCCAACACCTGTAAGGATCTATTGATCAAGTGGTCGGAGTACGACAAGAGTGACCCACTTAAGTGATATCCTAAGATGACTCTTAGAAAGAGTGATAGAAGAAAGCACCATGTGGCAAGTTTTTTTTTACTTAGTTTCACTTTAATAGCTATTTTTAGTTAATAGTATGTTATAAATAGGAGGATCGACCTATTAGAAAAGGGTTGATGGTTGTTGAAAAGACCCACATTTTTTTGGTTTTGTGAAGAACTATTTCGGAGTTGCCTTTAATTAAGAAGTCCTTTTGGGACCAGAGACAAGTTTTTGTTTTTCATCAAATGCGTGTATGATTGGATGTGAAGAAGAATTATTTCTTATTTCGTTTCATGAATGGATGTTGTAATGAGTAAGAGCTACTAAATCTGTTGATAAGTTATATGATTCAATGTTTTACAATTCTTGTCTTTAATGATGAAAATAAATCGTTGCGTTATTATGTGATTGATGATTAGAGTTGAGTGAATTATTTTACTTACCATCGTTTATCGCATTCATGTTTTCTTCTAATAAATTGTATCTTAGTCAGTAATTGGAATACCTGCATGATTAACGTATTAGTAATAGGCCTGTGGTAGATGATCACTATTTACATGCTAGAGTGAAAGGGTTATCCCAAGGTTAGCCTCTTCTCTAGTAGTTAAGTTTTTTCTCACTTTTTCACTTAGTTGGTTTATACCAGCTTTATCTTATATCAGTCACACATAAGAGAAAACAAAAAAAGCGAATGTCTGAATTGAAGGAGAAAGCCTTCGCAAGAAAACGTAAATCTCATCGATCATTTTGATCGGATCACAAGATATGGAGAACCATTCCACCATTAAGGTTGCAGAGTCTAATTGGACCTTGATGGAGGGTGTGGTTATTTTTTTTTGAGTTAAAGGGATTTAGGACCCCTCAACAGAATTGGCGCTAGGAGGAGGGCCTGAAGAATGAATGGTTGACACTACTTTTTACAAAATCTTTCACACAGCCTGTATATTCAAAACAACCCACATGCATGGTTATTAATTCCCAAGACATCCCACATGTTATAACCCTATAATTCATAGTATCATCTGGTGACTGGAAATTTTTTCACTCTGGGTGTATTTTGGTTTGCAAATAATATTTCATCTCTGCAAATTATTTTCAAGGAAAGAAAAAGAAAAGAAAATTCATGATTTTTTATGCTGAGTGGTTTTTCCTAACCCCATGGTGACAAAAGCAAGGGAAGCAGTGCACCAAACCCTCAAAAAGGTCATTAAGCCTAAGTTTTACCTCATATACTACATTCACGCCTAGAGAATAAAGAACACGCTTAGATCGACGGTCGATCTAGCGACGTGTAGATCAACAACTAAGAGTGGATTCCAGACCCCCTCG
>ML785462.1:389169-403786 GCA_009831015.1 Picea engelmannii
AAAAAAAAAAAAAAAAAACGTACAAAACAATAAAACAAAAACAAAAATAAAATAAAATTAAAAACTTAAAAACTACCCTAAGTCCTACCCACCTAGTACACTCACTTCCCAAGTCAAATAAATCATACGGATGTAAAACTTTCTGGACCCCCCTCACCATCGGATGTTTAACGAGAGGGGGGAACTGGAATAGTTGTTTTCCATAAACCACCATTGGACAGGTGTCTCCCTGACATGCCAGTGGACCCCACCCCCCAAAACCGCTTACCACCTCAGGGGGGGTCCGGAATACCACCCATCTAAAAAAAAACAGCTTTTCTCATTTTTCGCCCATTTTTGCCTGTTCAGCCTGCCATCTTCCGAAGCCGATTCCAGGCAAAAGAAAACTAATTTTAAGAAACTGAGAAAAAAGTTTCTCCATAAAAAAATGAAGAACAAAAACCTCTCTCAGTTTTTTCACAGGTGCCACGAGCAGGGAGAATCGAAGCCATCTTCAAGGCCCTTTTTTCCAAATTTTCATTTTTCCGTTACAGTCCTAATTTTGCAGGAGCTGTTACGGCCAACTGGAGGAGAATTTGGAGAAACCGAAGGAATTTATTGTCTATAACATTCCCATATATAATAAACTCCTTCATTTTTTTCCCAGGTGTCAGCGTTGAAGAGAAAGAAATGTCTTTTCGGACCCCTTTTTTGCAGAAATTAGGCCCATCTTTCATGGCGGACAGTTCTAGATTTTGGGGGATTTGTGGCTATTTTTGGCCGAGGCAGTTAAAACTGACTCACACAACTTGTTGGGGGATCTCCCCTATTTATTCAGAGATGATTTTTAATGTAAAGGTTGTTGAATCTTGCACCCAAAAGGCTATTCTCTGTAACATGTTTCTGATTCACCAGGAATACAAAGGGACTTTTTCACAGGATTCCTGTAGGTCGACGATTGGTGAAGTTTTTCTTGCTTCATTGAATGTGATTATAATCAGTCTTCATTATGTTTCTCTCTTTCTAATTTCAAAAGGAGATTTAATGCAAAATGTATCTCTGATACTCTGTGCAGTGGTTTTGAGAATCTTAATGTTTTCCTTTGATACTACAATGAAGAAATTCTTGAATGCTTTTTTGTTTTAGTTGATTATCTCGTCTGTCCCTTCTCTACATCATTTTATTTCTGAAGGATACAATTCCTACATTACCTTTCCCTGTAGAAATACCTTATAGACCTGTGTTCAATTTCAAACTTGTCACAGACCCCATAGCCCAATGGTCTTCATTTGTTGTTTCAACCAGAAAACCCCAAGAACATAACCCTATTCTTCATAGCTAGCGTAATATTCTCTTCAAACAAAGTTATATCAGACAGAGAGATCCCTCTCCGAGTCTTAGAGGGCTAGATCCAAGACTCGAAGTGGTTTTGATGTTGCCTCTGTAACTGCCTCCGCAGCCTTGGGCAAATTACAAAGTGCTAACACCACACACACTGAGTACTCCTGAAACGAGTAAAACACCCCAGCCCAAGGAAGAACGCATGTTCCCTGATATACCTTACACTCTTGCTCATGAGGAATTGAACCAATTCAAAATAATCGCAAGATCTTACACCTGACAGATCGATGCACTGCCCTTAGATCCGTTGCTTCCTCAAAGAAAAAAAATAAGAAGACTGGGGGTCGAGTCCCATGACCAGGTTTTTGTGCACATAGTAGAAGACCTAATAGATTTTTCTCTCACCAAAATTTAACATCCTCTGACTCTGATCCCTGAAACACCAGTCAGTAACTTCTCTAAGTCCAATGAGTTTTCAGAAGAGGAAGGGTTTAACTCAAGATCTGAAGACATGGAGTATAACCATGACCATGATGAAGAAAGGGGAAACCCACCTCAAAATAATCAACCTTGGTTGGCCAGAGATGATTTGGCCATCCCAGGATGAATACAAAACCTTCCTCGACAAGTAGAGAAGTTACTCCCTAAATTTGATCCTGAGACTTCAGGATTGCCTAAAGACCATATCAAAAAATTCATACTAGTTATCAGATTGATGAATGTTCAACATGAAGACGTAGTATGCAGGATTTTTCCCTACACTTTCGAGAATTTGGCCTCCACATAGTATTTTAAATTACATGTAGGATCCATAACCAGTTGGACAAATTTTTAGAAGGATTTTCTAGATAAATTTGCAGAAGAAACTACTACAGGAGATTTAATGGTTGAATTGCTCGTTGCCACCATTAGCTTGAAGGAAAGAGTCAAAGAATTCAATCAAATATTTACCACCATTTTAAACAAATTCCAGCCTGAAGCCAAACCTACTCAAGAGTTTCAAATCGAAGTATAGGCTAATTCTCTCCCAAATTCTATTTCCATGTTTGTGAAAAGGGATACCAAACGAACCTTAGCTGATAATTTTGAAGAATCCAAAATGATAGAGTTCCAAATGAAGGGATGTAAAGAAGGCTAGGTCTCATTAGTTAAGAAAGAGTTTCAACCTCTTCCCAGGAGAGGACTATTACTTATTAGACCCCTAGGGAAAAAAACAGAACAAGCTCCTAGAAAGGGAAGTGGGGACATAGAGGACCTAAAATGCATGGTAAAAAAGATATCAAAAGAAATCATATACATGAAGAGAAATGCAGGGGAGGGAAACCAAGGCCATAGGCCCTATAATCCTTTCTTTAAAAGCAACCCACCCTTCAAAGAAATTGAATCCCTTTTAGCTAACTTAAACATCGATCTGGGAAATGTGGCATCTGACTCTTTCTATACCTACCATCAAGAGAATCACTCTGAAAGAGACTGCCCTCAATAGGTACATGCCATGAATTTGATGGCCAACCAATTTCTAGACAAAGTCTCCCTAACTGAATAATCAAACGACTCAGTTATGAATATTTTTGATCAAGAAGACAGTGATGCCCCAGAAGAAACAACAATATTGATATGGGACCCTAATGTACCTATACCTTTCGATGATTTGTTTGAGGTTCAATAACCACCTATAGAATTCTTGGATATGCAAACACGAAGTAGGGGTCAAACTGTCTCAAACGACCTTACTAAGCCCAAAATTTTGGGAGGGAGACCAACTCCCAATCACTCGAAAGAACCTTTTTCTCCCCAAAGAAACCCTATAAACATACATACTCGAGAATCGCTCAAGATGGATTACAACATAGTAGAAGATTTAAAGAAGATGAGGGCTAATATATCGGTTATGGAAATATGTATAATCCCTCAGTAAAAGGACTTTCTATTACAAGATTTGAAGTTAGTATAAAATCCTACAACAACAACTAACCAAGGGGGGAGTCTAACTCCCATAGACCCATGGAATAAACCAACTATGAAGGCCTTCTATGAAGATAATAAGGGAAAACCTTTTGTCCCACCATTCCTTTTAATGTTTGAAGTGTTCAACAAAAACCTCCATAATTGTTTAGTTGATTTAGGAGCATCTTATAATGTTATTCTCTTGTCTATTTGCAAAAAATTAAACGTCGTTCCTCTCAAAAGAGATAAACATGTAATAAAACTAGACAAAACCCAAGTGAAATTTATGGGAGATCTCAAAGATGTGATGATCATAATAGTGACACATCCTAAATTTTTGCAAGTAATTGGTATCATTGTAGCAGATATCCAGAAGCTTGTGGATTTATATTGAGTAGAGATTTCCCTAAGAATTTAAATGAGAACTTTATTACATACTTGGCTCACCTTTCACTACCATTAAAAGGGAAGACAAACATGATCAGGATCGATAGGGAAAGATATCTAAACCATACTATCACTGACTCAGAAACCCTAAATGAAACCTCATCGTCATATTCCATTGTACTAGGCAATTATTCATCTAAATTCGACTTCAGGAACTTCTCCCCCCTCTCATATAATGTTCCTCTCACCCAACACTCTGAAATGGATTTTCAAGAGGAACAACCAACGGTGGTAGATGAAACCCTCCTCTGTCAAGAACCCGCACTAGGAATCATGAAACAAATAGGAAAGGGAGAGGAAAGTTACAGGAAAGAGGAAGATAATAATATTTGTCCACAATTTTGGACCTTATACTTTGATGGCTCTAAATCGCAAGAAGAGTCTGGGGCAGGGTGCATACTCATTAGTACAAAAGGTAAACGATATTTCATGTCTTGTAGGCTAGAATTCGAATGCACAAATATCACCACGGAGTATTAAGATATAGTACAAGGGATAAATAAATCCATAGACTTAAACATCAAAGAATTGAAGGTTTTTGGAGATTCTGAAATCATTGTTAGGAAAGTAAGGAATACCATACATTGCAACTCTCCACACCTAAATAATTACCAACGGGAAGTGCACAGGTTAACACAACATTTTGAATCTTTTGATTTTACAACGATCCCCATAGAAAAAAACATTTTTCCTAATTCTTTGGCCACCACTGCTTCAAGGCTATCACCTCTAGAGGATTATGAAGCCTCTCGATTCACTGTGGACTATCTCTACAAACCATCGATGCCAAAAAATATTTCTAATTGGAAGGTTTTTGAAGGGGATGAACAGATTATAAACTTCCTGACCAATCAAGATAATTTTAAAGAATTGGCTATCGATGATGAAATATTCTAGGAACAATTAGTAGGAACCGATCCTCAGATAGATCGACCGGCTGACAAAGCAAAGTCTCACATGATACCGAAGGGAATAGGAAATTTAGAAAACCTTTTTGACCTAAGCGAAATATGTAAGGGGTCAAAAAATGGAAAGATTGGTAGTTCCTCTCCCATGCATGAAATTGTAAATCTATGAACCTCGAAAAATCCAACAAACTTAAACTTCGGAAAAAAAATATCTAAAGAGGAAAAAAAGGACTACCTAAAACTTTTTAGATAATATCAAGATGTCTTTTTGTGGTCCTGCCGATATCTGGAAACTTATGACACATGTATCATTCAACACACTATCCCTTTAAATTTTGAAGTAAAACCCTTTCAACAGAAACTATGGAAATACCACCCATCCCTGGATCCCCTCATGTATAGGAGTTAAAGAAACTGTTAGATGCCAAAATTATCTTCCAATTTAGACACTCTTCCTAGGTAGAAAACTTGGTTCCTGTAAAGAAAAAGTCTAGGGAAATCTGCCTATGCATAGATTTCAAAAACCTCAACAGGGCTTCAGAAAAGTACAACTACCCAGTCCCACCAATGGAGAAACTCTTGCAGACCATGTCTAGCTCAAATATTTTCTCCTTGCTAGATGGTTTCTTAGGTTACAACCAGGTTCTAGTTTTAGAAGAAGACCACTTGAAAACTACAATCTGAACCAAGTGGGGAACCTTCTCTTACAAATGCATGCCCTTTGGGTTAATCAATGCAAGGGAAACCTTCGAAAGGGCCATGGACATATCATTACTGGTATTAATAAACATGTGTGTAGTATTATACTTGGATGGCATGACTATGTATTCAAAGAATAGAGAAGATCACATTCAACATTTAATCCAGATTTTTGAAAGGTGTAGGAAATACGGTATATCCTTAATCCCTAAGAAAACTATTTTTGGTGTCGAAGAAGGTAATCTTTTGGGGCACATTATATCTCAAGCAGGCATTCACATATATCCATAAAGGATTAAGGCTATATATCATCTTCCCTTACCTCACAACAAAAACAATATGCAATCGTTCTTCGGGAAAATCAACTTTGTGAGGAAATTCACCCTCGATTTTGTGGAAACTATCAAACCCTTACAAAATATGATTCGTAAAGATGTGGAATTTAAGTGGGATGATGAATGAAAGAAGGCTTTCATCAATATTAAGACTGCAATATTTCAAGCTCGAGTGTTGCGAAGTCCCAATTTCAAAAAATATTTCTTCCTCTATACTTTTTCCTCCGACCAATCATTAGACGTGGTATTAACTCATAAGGATGATGGAAAAAATCAGGCCCCACTATCATTCATGAGAACTAATCTCCAAGGAGACAAACTAAATTACCCTACTATAGATAAGAAAATATATGCAGTATACAAGGAAGTAAAACACTTCAGATCTTACATCCTCAAGAACCATGCCAAAGTAATCATGGATCACCTCGCAGTCTAATCCCTACTTACTCAACAAGAGATGGGGAAAAGAAGAGGGAACTGGATGGCAGTAGTCCAAGAATTTGATCTAGATATAAAACCTACTAAACTAGTCAAAGGACAAGGGTTATGAAAACTAGTAGTTGAAGCCTAGGACCAAGTAAATGATGACTCTGAATGGGAGAACAAATTGGCATTATGGTGTGGCGAAGCTTCATACATCTCCCCAGGGAAAGAGTCTTGGTATGATAAATTTACTTATCTCCTACATCATGGGACTTTCCCAGAAAACCTAAACCCTAGGGAAAGGATATCCCTCATGTTAAAATCCATACAGTATCTCCTCATAAATTTGGTACTCTTTTGGGTTAATTACAATGGGATAATTTTAAGATTTCTCGAGCAAGGAGATACTGAAAAAGTTCTGAAAAATATCTATGATGGTCGTGTCGGTGGACATTTCGAAGGAAACACCATCGCTCACAAAATAATGAGAGCTAGTTATTATTGGCCTACTTTGTTTAGAGACGCTCACACATATGCTAGAAACTGTAAAACTTGTCAAATAAGCGCTGGGAGAGAGAAGAGAGCAATTGTCCCACTCCAACTGGTGGTCGTTTCTAGGCCTTTTGAGAAATGGGAGTTAGATATTATAGGAGAAATTACACCAATTTCTTTGAAACAACATAAGTACATACTTATTTCCACCGATTATTTCATGAAATGGGTAGAGACCATCCCTCTAACTCATGTAAACGAGAAGGTGGTAATCCAATTCATAGAACAACAACTAATCACAAGGTTTGGTGTCCCTTCTTTCCTTGTTTTTGATAATGCATCTTAATTTTATTCCACCCTATTAATGGAGTTTTATTTAGACAAAAAGTTCATAATTAGATACTCTACAAATTATTACCCATGGGGAAATAGAGTGGAAAAATCAACTAATAAAAACCTTTTTGATGCATCCTAAATCCCTTTAGTTCAACATCAGGAACCAAACCTGCCACCGATGCCCTATAAAACTCTGCAGCGTTTAATAGTGGAACAACTCTCCAGATCTTGTTATCCAACCAATTAATCGATGGGATTTATGTTTTCTTGTGAAGGTGTCTCCTTCAGTTTGAAATTTATCTTTTTGTATTTTTCTCTTAGGTGGGATAGATATAATATGGAAGACAGTATAAACCAACTTGAACAACAAAATATAAAAAGGTTTAACTAGTGGAGAAGAGGTTGATCTTGGGATAACCCACTACTCAATCATGTAGATGAAAATTTTATACCACGGGACTAGTACTAATACGTTAACCATGTGAGAATCTAATTACGGTATGAGACACCTGATTATCAGAAAAAAAAAACCACATATGTGATAGATAATGGAAAGTAAAATAATTCACCTACTCTAATCATCCATCACATAATAACACAACGATTCATCTTCATCATTCAAGAAAATAATTACAAAACATTGCATCAGATAACTTAAAACTAGATTCAATATCTCTTACTCATTACAACATCCATTCATGAGACAAGAAAAGAAAAAAATCTTCTCCAAGTCCAATCATGCATGCATTTGATGAAAAAAAAATTGAAGATTGGTTGTTGTCATTGATGTCAACCCTAGTCATTGGTTTTGGACTGCAATATTGATGAAGGTATTTGGAAATCAAGGACAATGAACATGAACATACAAAACCCATGAATGGATAGTATACATTGTTAGGCTCCAATCTACTGATGTAAATTAGAGTGCAAATGATTGTCAATACAGTGTTTGTAAAACTTAGAGGTACATCCAAAATGTATGGATTTAGAGATAACTTTTATTCTTTAATAGGAATAAACCAAAACCTATTCTAAGAGATGAATATGGAAGAGATGCTAAGCTTGTGTTCAGAAGTCCTATTCATATATCTCATGACAGTAATCAACAAATGTTTTCCTAAAGAGTATTTAATAGTAATCATTAAAAAGATACTCGAACTATTTCAAAGGATTATCAATGCTAAAAAGACAAAACTCTTATTCAAGAGATGCATTCATTTTCTTCTTCCATTCATTAGCAATTATCACCAATTCTTGTTAAATCAAAAGTACCGAAAGCGTAAATAACTCAAAAAGCATTCATGATTATCCTAATGCTTGAAAGAAAACCACACATTGAATTCTTATTCAAGAAATAATTCACAACATGAGTAAGGCTTTGAAAAATTAAGCATATTAATTAACTATGGAATTCATCTAACTACAATAGAGATATGAATAAAACTCATCTACAACAAGATCTGATCTAAAACATGTATCAAAGACTTGAAAAGAATATAAAGGAAGAGTGTACTAGTTTGGCAAAGGGTGACCTCCAATGCTTCACTTGTACACTTGAGTTGTCTCAGCTAAGAAGGAGCTTCCATCAGCATTCACATCATCATATCATAAACATTATCAAGAACAAAACGCAGAACTGATCTCAAGATTGCAAATTCCAAAGTTTCTTCATTCACATCCAAGGGTGTCATACTAGTCTATGCCTTAGAGTATTTATACAAGAGTTTTGAAACTAATAATACTAATAAATCTCCTAAAGATCATGATCATATCCATAATATATGCTGGGAAGGTCGAATACCCTCTTTAGATCCATAAAATATGAACAAATCCCAAGAAAATCTAAAATTGTCCATGATTTTAGGCTAAAGCAGGGTATTTTCTGTTGAAGTGGCCCTGTTTGACCAGCGTTGACTAGACACCTGGAAGGATCAGATCTCGAAGATGATAGCTAATCATCCATCCTTGTACATCAAGGATCATGACCCAAGTCTCAGATTTTGCCCAACTATCCTACAAGTACACGAACCTAGGAGCAATTACGGGATTTAGTCAAATCCTGTAATTTCTGATAAATTTTCAATTTTAATGCCAAAAATTCCAAAACTCAATTATTAAGCTAAAGAATGATAAATGTACCTTGCATAATTTTTTTTATGGAAAATATGGAATGAAATGGAGGCAAAATGGATGGTTTTGGAGGCAAAAGTATAGTTTATAGAGTGAAAAGAAAGCATAAAAATGTACTCAACATACATCATGTTGTTTCTAGTGGTATGTGGAATGCCACGTGGATCCTCATGGTTGAGGAGAAATGAATTTTTGAAGATGACAAAGTGAATTGAAGAAGGAAGTACATGTAGGCCCTGAAGATAATTAAAGAAAATAATTACAAAGTAAGAATGTGTCAGGTTGGCCTTAATGTTAAAAGGAAGTGACATAAATGGTATAAATAAATATCATTATACATTCATTTGACACACAAGTCAAATTTAAAAGGAAATCAAAAGTAAAGAAGGCCAGATTTTAAGGGAGGATGAAGTCTTTTGGTGATGTGTTCTAAGGTATGTTATTTACAGGTATCTTACCATTTTCGCTATAATTTTTTTTATAGAATGATTTAGATGGTAAAATTGATATGGAATTGAGAAGACATATCAAGGTACCTATGGTAAAAGTTTAATCTCTTGATTCTCTATAATTATGGAGATACACTATGTGGAAGATAGGGTTTTTGACCAGTCCTTGACCAGTCCTGAAGCTAGTCAATAAACAGGTGTTCCGGGTAAAAAAGTCATAAATTCTTCATAGACAATCCAAATGAAGTGGGACAAATTACATTGGACAGAGTATGGAATTTATTTTCTTGTGTGCGGGGCTCTGAATATGATGTTAAATATTGAGCGTGGGGAATTCTTTACAATTTCGGTCTCCTGAATAAACCAGAATTGAACAAGGTCTACCATTCTCTCTATAACTTCTTTTTGTCGAGGATTGAAGGAGTAAAACTTGGAGAAGTTCCAGAGAATAAATTGAGTAATATTATATACAGGATCAGAGTATTCTAAGAATTGAATAATTTCAGAAATTGAAGAAGGCTCAGGAAGCATTATCAAGTTCTATGTGATGGTTGGTTGATGGTGATGGTTTAATGTAAAGTTTTATTATCTCTCATATATTCCTCGGTGGAAGGAAGGGGAAAGGATGGAGAGTTAAACCCTCTCTTGATATTGGAGGATTTTATATTCCTCTTGGAGGTTTATCCCTCCCTTTACATTTGGAAGTTGTACCTACCTTTGGAAGTCATTACTTCCCTTGAACAATAACTATTGATTATTTCTCATATATTGTGCATGGTGTATTGTGGTGTATTGGTGTAACTCTTATACTATTGTTCATTGCTCATTGGATATAATTGAATGGTTTAATTATAAGTTGAAAAAGTTTTTAAATTGTACTTGATACTGATTCACCCCCTCTTAGTATCAACAATTGGTATCAGAGCAGGTTACCTTCAGTACAGTTTAACCACTGGAAGGAAGATCCTAAGAAGAAATGGAAGACAAAATTCCAAATGGGATTCCACCATTTGATGGAAGCAATTTTGAATACTAAAGTAATAGAATGGAAAATTACTTGAAAGCTCTTGGGGTGGATGTTTGGTTCTCAGTTGATTTAGGATACAATTCTTTGAAGAAACCAAAGAGTGCAGCTTAGAAGGAAGCAAAAAGGAAAAACAAATTGGCAATAGATACCATCCTGGATGGATTGATAGATTCAGTGAAATCCAAGGTGGGATCATGTGCATCATCAAAAGAGATTTGGGACAAGCTACAAGGCCTTTATGCAAGGGAAGAAGCAGAAGAAGAAGAAGTTGAAGCAAATTACAACATCTCATATTTCAAAGAAGCAAATAGAGGTCAATTCTTTTGCTTTAATTGTGAAGGAGTAGGACATGTTGAATTTGAATTTCTTCATCCAAGGATTGAAAGAGATGACACTGAAGAAGAAAATTCCAGTGAAGAAGAAGAAAATCATGAAGCAAAAATTATTCAACAAGAAGATGAGAATCTTAAAAAATTGAAGCATGTTGAGATTGAAAATAGTAAACTCAAAGACGTGCATAGAAAACTAAGAAGTGAATTGGGTAGTTCTAAAAATATAGTTGTAATCTTGAAGAAACAATTAGAAGACTTTGAAAAACTAAGAGAAGAAAATATTTCCTTGAAAACTCTACTCGAAGAAGAAACAAGAATAGGAGAAGTAAGGAATGTTCAAATGATGAAGAAAGAAGAAGATTGTGAGAAACTTGAACAAGAAGTTGTCTCATTGAGGAAGAGCTTAAGAAACTCTCAAGTTCCAAAAGACTTAACACATCTTAGATGCATGGGTGAAACTTCATACAAAGAAGATGAAAATACCAACAAGAAGGTTGAAGAAAGAGCTACACAGATAGTTGATGAGAAGTGGACCAGGATACTAGAAAGAAGGAATGATTACAAAAGAGATGAATATCCAAGAATACCTCCTACCTTCAAGAATCAAAGAAGATTCAATTAATATGAAGGAAACTACAGAAGAGTAGATCATGAAACCAGATGGAATACATCACAAACAACACCACTTACTCCAAGGTATCAAAATTTCTTTCTTGGTCATTATCATACTTGCAAAAATTTTGGACATAAGGCAATTAATTGCAGAATCAATGAAAGGAACAAATACGCAAGAAACATGAATGGTGTAAATAGAAGATATGGAAATAATCATGGATTTGTCAATAGAAGTTATAATTCATTTTCCCCATTGATGGACAAACATATTGTATGATACAAATGTAATTATTCTGGTCACAAAGCACGAGATTGCAGATATATGAATGAAGATGTCCCTATGCCAACCATAGTATGGAGAAGGAAAGAGATTCCAAACAATGAAGATTGTCGAATAGCATTAACCGCTGAAGAATGTAAAGAAGAAGATGAATGGTACATAGACAATGGATGTTCTTCACACATGAGCGGGGATCAAGAAAAATTCATCATCTTGAAGAGAAAGGGTGGCAATGTTGCATTTGGAGATGACTCATATATCAAAATACTTGGAGAAGGTGTAGTAGAGTTTGGAAGAAAAAATGTAAAAGAAAAGAATGTCCTATTGGTTGAAGACTTGAAGCATAATCTACTGAGTGTTAGTAAAATGTATGATAAAGTATACACTCTTATGTTTGACTCCTGAAAATGTAAAATCAGAGAAAATAACTCAAGAAGATTGGTTGCAAATGCAACAAGAAGATCGAACAACATATACATCCTAGACATGAATAAGAGAGAGAAGAAAAAATCCACACAAAAGGATTCCAAGGAAGAAAAAGTCCCAAAGACCAAAAATAAGGATGAAGTATTATTGAGTGTCACATGTTCAGGAAGAGCAACCCCAAAGAAGAAGGTCACCTTATGCCATTGAACTCAGGGGGAGAAGACCTACCCTTTTCCATTGATGTCAAAGGGGGAGAGAAATTGGGATCATGATGATAGGGGGAGCATGAGTGTTTCCATCAATGACAAAGGGGGAGATTGTTGGCAGATTGGTTGTTGTCATTGATGTCAACCCTAGTCATTGGTTTTGGACTGCAAGATTGATGAAGGTATTTGGACACCAAGGAAAATGCACATGTAGATACAACACCCATGGATGGATAGTATACATAATTTTGTTTCCAATGGTAGGTGGCACATCATGTGGATCCTCATGGTTGAGGAGAAATGAATTTTTGAAGATGACAAAGTGAATTGAAGAAGGAAGTACATGTAGGCCCTAAAGATAATTAAAGAAAATAATTAAAAAATAAGAAAGTTCTAGTCCGGCCTTAATGTTAAAAGGAAGTGACATAAATGGTATAAATAAATATCATTATACATTCATTTGATACACAAGTCGAATTTCAAAGGAATTCAGAAGTAAAGAAGGTCGGATTTCAAGGGAGGATGAAGTCTTTTGGTGATGTGTTCTAAGGTATGTTATTTACAAGTCATCTTACCATTTTCGCTATAATGTTTTTTATAGAATGACTCGGATTGTGAAATTTCTATGGTATTGAGAAGACATATCAAGGTACCTATGGTAAAAGTTTGAGTTGTTGATTCGTTACAATTATGGAGATACACTATGCAGAAGATAAGGTTTTTGACCAGTCCTGAAGCTAGTCAATAAACAAGTGTTCCAGGTAAAACAATCATAACTTCTTCATAGAGAATCCAAATGAAGTGGGACGAATTGCATTGGATAGAGTATGGACTTTAGTGTATTGTGTGTGATTTTCATAATCGTATGTTAAATATTGAGAGCGGGAAATTCTATACAAGTTAGGTCTTCTGAATAAACCAAAATTGAACAAGGTTTACCATTCTCTCTATAACTTTTTCGGGGGGAGGATTCAAGGAGTGAAAATTGGAGAATTTTAAGAGACTAAATTGAGTAATATTATCTACAGGATCAGATTATTCCAAGAATTGAATAATTTTATAAATTGAAGAAGTCTCAAGAAGCATTATCAGGTTCTATGTGATGGTTGGTTGATGGTGATGATTTAATGTAAAGTTTTATTATCTTTCATATATTCTTGGGTGGAAGGAAGGGGCAAGGATGGAGAGTTAAAACCTCTCTTGATATTGGAGGATTGTATCTTCCTCTTGGATGTTTATCCCTCCCTTTACATTTGGAAGATGTAGCTACCTTTAGAAGTCATTACTTCCCTTGAACAATAACTATTGATTATTTCTCATATATTATGCATGGTGTATTGTGGTGTATTGGTGTAACTCTTATACTATTGTTCATTGCTCATTGGATATAATTGAATGGTTTAAGTTAAAGTTGAAAAAGGTTTTAAATTGTACTTGATACTGATTCATCCCCTCTTAGTATCAACAAATGTTACTTGTCTCTGGTCCATAAGGACTTCTCAATTAATGGTAGCTTCAAAATAATTCTTAACAAACCAAAAAAAGAGTTTCTTGCAACAACCATCGACCTCAAACTAATCAGTCGATGCTCTTATTTATAAGATTAAATTAATTGAAAATAATGGCTAAGTGTAGATAAGTAAAAAAAAAAATCGCCATGTGGCGTTCTCCTATCAGTTTGTTTTGGATTTATCTCCAGGTATCACTTCAAACTGGTGGTTCTTCTTTTATTCTTACCAATCGATGAACAACGCTTCACAGGTGTGAGCATACGCAAACTGGTGTTGTTCCATCAGGGCTTCATAAATTTATCTAATCTCCACCACATGCACCTGATACTTGACCAGACTAACACTTAACTGTTATAGCACAACTCGAGCTCTGACCAGGTATTCCATAAAATGTTGCACCTAACCTGGCGTTGTGTTTGTCACCTTTGATATCTCTCTAGCATATGACTAATCCTACTTAATGTGTGATTCGATGATGTCATGCAGGTCGACAAAGTCATTGGGTGTGATGAATTTGGGGAGATTGATATGTTTAATCATCCGATTGATCTTAATAAAGTTTTTTTCACATTTCACCCACTTTTCTTGAATTTCTTAGGATATTTAGACACTTAGGAGTTAGTTAAGATCTACTTGGTCTAATATGTCGTTAGGTAAAAGTGTGTTTCTTTAGTATGCATTAGTATGCATTTGTAGTTAGGAAATCCGACGGTCACGATATGTTCCCGACATAG
>ML785462.1:405860-447881 GCA_009831015.1 Picea engelmannii
CGCGTTGGCTGGGGCCGTGGATGTTTCCCCGTAGGGGTTTTACCACGTGAAAACATCGGTGTGTTGATCTTTGATCTGGTTATGTGAGTGGTTACTGAAGGTGTTCGTCCTCTGTTGGAATACCTGTGTTGTCGAACATTTCTCAGTGTGGTTCCCGAGACATTTTTGGCCAATAATTGGTTGACTTCCTTATGAGATCAAGATTTCTTTCGTTCAACATCTGAATGTTGTGTTTTTCTTTATCTCATCCCTATTGGATTGCGCTAATGTAATCAACCCTTTCCATGACTTGCTGCGCTTTTTCGTACCAGCGCTCCATGTCCCTACATGTCATGAGTGACATGAGCATGTCTTCTTGCAGCTCAACGATTCTTGTAGTGAACAAGTGTCGCTCATCCATTAATTTTCCATAGGCCTCCTTGAACTCGTTCCTTAGGTACATCACGGTCTGTGTGGTGTCTTGATAATACTTGACCAAGTGGTGCAAATTTTCTAACTCTTTTAGCGTGGCGGCCAAATCCTTCTCATCTATTTTTTCTCTATCTAGAGTGGCATTTGATATTTCTCTCCATGCACCAATAAGTTCAGATATTCTGGCATTTTCTATGTTTATCAAATTTTCCTCCATGGTGATGACGATTGAGTGATCCAATGTGATCCTTCTATCATTGGTGGTCTGTTGGATGGTAGCCTTCTTTTTCCTGTCATAAGCTATGGCATATATGTCAACTACTTCATCCATGGGTTCAAGAATCTATTGAGCTCCCCATGTAAGTGTGTTCCCCGGGCTTCCTATGGTGTATACTTGTTCAAGATTGGTTTATGGAGCTTTCTCATTATGCTTCGAAGGATCAACTTCTGTTTGTCTCTCATTGGGCATCTAAGTACCGATCGACATAAAATTTTTGGGGATAGAGTCTATACTTACTTGTCCATCAGTTCTTGAAACGTCAATTTCCTTTCACGATGCTCCTTCCCCTAGCTCATCTAACTTTGGCTCATCTCTAGGATTATCTACTTGGGTTGCCGACACATTGGGAAACTTAGTGTCTGGGACACTTTTGGCTTCCTTTTATTTCTGTAGGACCTCCTAAGTTTGTATGTCGGGGAGAGGGGAGGATTTATTCTTAGGTCCCTTCTCTTCTTTGACATACACAGGGGTCCCGAGAGATACTGTTGGGATCTTATTATCATCATATATATTTATAAACTCATTGGTTCGTTGCTCTAGTCCTCTGTGATGCTTAAATGATTTATGGTTGAGCTGAAACACGTGTTGGGAATCCGATGGGTATATTCGTTACTTCAGGGTCATGTAATCCGGTAATTTCATCAAGGTCTATAAGTTCAAGGCCGCTTGTGTGTTCTCAAATTCCACCTGGGTTACCTATCGGGGATCCTGTGGTTTTTGTGATGTATGGATCATCCTGCAGTTGATCAATCATCTATTGCACTTTCTCTAACATGTACAATCTCGTTTACCGCATGTCCAGTGCCATAGGAAAACCTCTTCCTTGCACCAAGAGTGTTTGAGTAATCTCTGTTGTTTCGACGGCTTCCTAGGGAGCTTCCACCGCTTCGGTTGATCTCATTTCTTCTCTTGACCTGAGGGATTCTTAAGCCAATTTTTCAAGGGTTGTATCTTGTTCATTTAGTCTCGTGGTTCTGAATCTAGTCATCCTAGGATCAACCATCCTTTCCACAACTCCATCCCAATCCTTCATGTTTTTGGTGAAAACCTCATCTTCAAACCTGTCATGGACGTATGGCTAGTAGGACGATACTTGCGATGCATGCTTCAAGACTAGACCCTTTGGGTCATGCTTGAGAAAATGAACAGTCTATAATCAGATCTCTAATTGATTTAACCCTTCCTGTTTGTCTTGAGCATTGTATTTTACCATGTAGAAACCCATATGGAATCCATAAGGTATGAATGCCCTCTTTTTATATTTTACCAAAGTAGCATTATAACCTTGCAGGATGTTCTGGTAGCAGATTTTCCCTACTATCAATCGGTCAAGTACATATAGCGGTAGCAGGTGTGGTGCTCCGGTGGCTTCGAAAACCCTAATGTAGGTATTGCACTCATCTAGATACCAGTGAACAACCTTTAATATCATCTTTTTGGTCGCGACCGACAGTCTTGGACACTCTTTATTGAAAAGAAAAAAATGAATGGATGCAATAAATTGATCACATATGAGAGAGTAGGATTTCTTTTAATTTTTTTCTCACAAAATGTCGAAATACACATGTACCAAGAGCTCTTAGGCATGACAACTCAAGTTCATTCCGACAAAGGCATTTCTGGCGCAGATGATGTCCAGTAGATAATAAGCCATGTGGAAGGATGGAGTCTCTCCTTCTTTCACAGTCTAAGGCTGTTGTATGCAAGTGATCAGTTGTTTGGAGATGATGGCACTCTTAAAACCTCTTCCAGAGATGGCTATAGTATAAGCTAGAGGCATCCACGCCTCTAAAAACATGGAGAAATATTTCTCCCCATGAAACTGATAAAGGAGTTCCATTAGATAAATATATGTCTCTCTTAAGTTAGTCATTGAGTACCTGTCAGAGGTCCGATTGATGTATTTTTTATCCTCTCTCCACCATGAAGCCATTACCCATCTAGTGTCATGTTTATCATAGAAGTTCACAACAAAATTGGTGTTCAGTCACTCCTCTGGGTCTTTGAGCTTATAATAGTTATGCACTTCCACTAGAAGGAAAATCCTGACACACTTTCCATTGTCGTCATTAATAAAAAATCTTTGCATGTTCTTATGGTCAATAAGCCACTGCAGGAGTTTTGTGCAAGGGAATACTAGAGCTCTCCTTGCTACCATATGTAGGTACGATATTCGTATGTTCAAAAAAACTTCATCATCAAGCCTTCTCATACCAGGGTCATTGTGTGGGTTATATTTGACGAATTCTTCCCTCTTGATTTTCATGAAGAGTTCTCCCCATTGCGAGATAAATTCCTTGGTCCCTATACTTGCTTCTGTGTCTCCAAAACTAGAGGCTAAGTGAAACGATTCTTTGTGGATGTCCTGCTGACTAGTTCCAGCCTAGGAACAAATTATTATTGTTTTGTTGACCCTAGAGATGAGCCTTCTCCTTCCTATGATTATTTCATCTTAGGCTCCCTCGGTGATTGCCCAATAGTTAGATTCTTTGGAGGCATTGTTCCTGCCATCGAAATCAATCTTTTAGGGCATATGAAAAGAGGAACACCGAATAAAATGAATGAAGTGAAGCATAAAATCCCATGGAATGGTACATACCTATAATGCTTGGTAAACATGTTTTTTAATACTCACTGGACCCTGGAAACTTCTTCCGGATTTCTCTCCTCACTCCTTTGGATGATCTAAACTTCTTTGTGCATGGTGATCTTGCTATGAACTGCCTCGAAAGAGTTTAAACAGAGAGGAGACTATTGTGTCGTATCAACCACTTAACTTGGGTTATGAGTGGAAATCAAATGAGATATGATGTTGAATCCTTGCAATTCAATTCATAATGGGTCGACGGCGGAGGGACGGAGGGTGGTGTGCCCTGTCAACAATTTCAAATGGTTGATTTGATCCGCACACGAATTAATAACTAGTAATTAATTAATTCTTTGAATTCTTCAGATCTAACGTATCTTGGCACTAAAACGTCCCATCGCATCACTTTATAAGTGGGTAGATCGAGGATAGACAATATGTGGTGGATTTTCTCATTGGTATCCTCCGGAGAAGAAATTTCGACAATGAATAATTTCTTCATACGGTGCTAACGTGGAAAAACTGATTCGGGGTGTGACTTGGGCCTCAGGAGCTAATAACAACTCAGGGGAAAACTAGATCGTATGTTTAACCACTCTAGAAATGACAAACGATGGGTGAGGGCAGGTGTTTTGATCATGTATATCTATCAGAGTCAGGGGTTTCAATAAGATGCGTGTGTGAAAATAAACATGGGATTGTCGATGCTGAAAAGTATCGAGGGTCAGTGATCAACAATGCCTTTATTTCTTTGTCAATGCTTACTCTTTTATTCTTTTACCGATTCTGATGGGATATTTCATTGTTGATATCCTTTTTTGACTCCTGTTGCGAAAGAAAACTTTCATTTGTTGAATCCGATGAGGATCAGCGCTCGACGACTGCAGTTTTCTTGAGTGATTTTCTTTCATATTTAATTATTCTCGATGTTGAATCTTTGAGTGTGTCAGGGTAAAGTTTTAGTTGTTGATTATTTTAATTAAGTGTTAGTGTTTGAAGTTATACGTTTTCGTATTTTCAAGAAATATTTTGAGAGACTTAAATGAGAAACAAAATGAAAATCAAAGGCAACATTTTTCACAATGAAGACGAATCCAATAGTGCAAAAGATCAAGTGGTACCCAAAAATTAAAAATTGACATAGTATTTAGGGTATGTTGGGTGCTCAACAAATGGAAACTTACTGGGAGAAAGCATAATATTTGTCCCTCCTTCAGGCTTGGCTGATGAAAACGTTGGTGGAGAACTTAACTGGCTTAAAATCAAATCTCCTTTTACCCTTGCATTTGAAACTTCTTAGGTTGATGCCTCCGGGTTTTCCTGTGGGGTTTCTAACCTTTGTTCCTCCCTCATTTCCTATAACCCTGACTCATGCCCTATTTTACAAAATTCTAGTAAAGCATTCACTGGCATGGAGACTTTAGTTACCTTTTCTCACTCGCTTTGGTGTCGCTCCGCTGCGAGTGAGCGTCCATAGACCCAACAGAGTCACCCTGACATCACATACCTTTCTCCGTTGTCAATGAGCATCCATAAATCTGACGAATATATATGCATTCCCCCTCCTACTGTCTACTCATTTGATAGAGTCAATTTTATTTTGGCAGAATTCCTTGAGAAAGTGGGAGAGGATGGCGTTTGTTCTTTTGTGAAATGAGATGGTTAAGGTGAAACTTACTAACTCTATCTCTAAGGTTCATGTACTCCTTTCCAACTTTCATTCTTTCCCTTAAGGTCTTACCAAGCCACTAAGAAATCACTTCTGACATTTCTCCAAAGTTGTTCATCTACGAATGTTCGATAGAGAGCCCCTCGAAACAATTGCAGGTTCCCCAACACTTCTTTTGTTTTTTTGAGAACCAAGTGAGGAAGAGATTTTTCTATGTTTCATGTTGTTGGCCCTTGGTTATGGAAGCAAGCGAAAATCAAGGAAGAAAAGGAAAAATGTGAACTACGTGGAAGACACAGTCACTGATAATGGGTTGAAGTGAAGAAAAGAGCAGAAAAGATGGAGCGAAGTAAGAGAAAGCAAGCTTTTGGATGAGGAGATGAAGGATGATAGATCATAAAGGAAGATGGATCATGGATTACTCAATAAGAGGAAAAATCCAGCGTCCAATGCTTTGGAGAACCTCACGAGAAGGAAGGGAAGATAGGCTCGCAAAGCCCTAAAAATGCGGGTCAAGTTGACATAGGGTTTTAGACACCCAGGGTTTTTGTATCTAGGGTTTTGACACTTAGGTATGGAACTAAGCATGTTGGTGAGTGATTGTAATGGATAAATAAATATTGAGAGGAGCAATAAAGGGTTTGTTGTTAGTTGAGAGTTCATAGTTATTATTGAGTGATTTTTGTTGTGTGAGAGAGAAGTTTTGAGTGCGAGAGCATTCTGGTATTGTATGATCTACAGTTGGGTGTGAATATCGACCTTACAACTAGGTGTGTAGGGAAGGAGAGAAGAGAGAAGAGATAAGTTCTGATAGCTAAGAGAGAAGATAAGAACTGTATACTTTCATCTTAATATCTTATAAAGAACATTTATGTGGATGTAGCCCAAGGTGGGGGTGAACCACGTATATCTTGTGTTATGTGTGATTGATGTTGTGTTCTTTGTCATTTGATATGTTTCTATTGTGATATTGTGTTAGATCTGAAATATAACTTGCGTAGTATGTTTAAGGAAGATAAAGAATAACTAGGTGGTTGTGTGTTGTTGTTGTGAATCCACTGTGCATTTCCTTTGGTTTTAGACACATGTGTCCTACAACCAACTATAGCTACTTCAGGTGAAATTGCATCTACTTTGCAGGTGTTGCCGAAAGGGAAAGTAGTTAGGTCTTGTTGATGTGTTTTTAGAGATAAAACCTGGGTCTACCCCTATGCCAACAAATGGTTCTATTGCCAGGAACGAAATCTTCTTGAGGGAATGTCAAGGTGGTTTCCATCGAAGACAAAGATTTAGAAGTGGATAGAAGATCAATAAAATGAATTTGTTGAAGATCAAAAAAATAACCCTAATATTAGTACAGAGGATTGGTTGGGAAGATATATCTTTACTGATATACACAACATTTTCTTTGGAGGAATCCATCAAGAGCTATACGAGTGGCTAGCTAGGTTAGCATACACCCAGTTTGAGATCAGATCTAGACCTACTATTGTTTGGATGCCAACACTGATAAAGAAGGTCAAGAGAGATGATAACGTCATGTTAAGAGAAGTATATCACTGGTTTGATAGTACCAATGGAGGGTATATTACTGAGTTTGTTGTTGAAAGAGTAGAGTTATATAGACAAGTCGAGAGGTATTTCTTTAAGGGACCCGGAGGAAAATTTTTACACTTTTTGAAGTTGAAGATCAAGATGCTATTGTATGAGAAGAATATCTTGAGGATAGAATAGTTGGTTGGATTGCAAAAGGCTAATGTTCAAGAAATTGAACAACAACAACGACACAGAGTTTGTACATACACATAGTGGGAGAGAATTCAGAGAAGTTCCTCTTGCAAACATATTTAATAAGAACGACGGGGACGAGGGTTTCTATAGTGGAGAAGAGGCAGATCTGATAGACGAAGAGAATTCAGAGCTCACCAAGACAGAGGAACCTCACCGAGAAGAGACAAAAACTTCAGGAACTGCATCGACTGTTGAAGTAAGTATTATTAATCCTCTTGTTGTTTCAATACCATTAAACAATCAGAGTAATCAGAGTCACCAGAGCGCTCAAAGAACTATCACTAGCAGTCCACCACATACTCAGTCAGGAAACATATGAATATCTATGGAAGATGAGATGAGGTTACCCACCCTTAGGGGATATGGATCTAAATATCTTGATCGACACTAGTTTCTATGTGAAGTTGTGTGGAGTACTAAGAATATGACCGACAAAGCTATCAAACGAGCTTAGTTCAGCACTACCCTAAGAGACCATGCATTGACATGGTACATGGAAATCATTCAAGGAGATGCACCTAAACCATTGAATTCCATTAATATTGTGTTAATTGCAGAATTCAAGAAAACTAAGTCAGAGTCACAGTGCATTACAAAGATAAAAGAAATCAAGTAGAGAACAACTGAACTTGTGTGGGAGTTTGATCAAAGATTTAAGACCTTGACAAGCCATTTGAGTTTTCAGATCCCAGATGAGAAGAAAAGGGAATGGTTCATTGTTTCCCTCTTGCCACACATTAGAGTTCCTCTGATGCAACAGAAGATTGCTTCACAGGCTGAGGTGCCGGAGATCTCCATGAAGTTAGAATAAGACCCTATGGGAGAATCCATCTCAGGTATGAGTCAAATCTTGATTTAGTTGACTAGCTTATCTCCACAAGTCGAAGATATGAATAAAGACAAGGGAAAATATAAAATAGAATACATATGGTGTATCAGATGAAAATCAGAAGGCCATGACCAAGATCATTGTCCCCTATTTCATTAATTCTTGGCCTCTGGAGCTCTAGGCCCTTTGAAGCAAGATACCCTACCCTGGTGTGAGGTATGTAGAAATCGACATCGCCTTGACAAATTCTACTATTTGCAAAAATATGTCTAGAAACCCACGAATTTGTATTTCACGTTCTATAAGAGGTAGGACATGATGACATGGATTGTAGGTATTATGACCTCATGTATGAAAGGTCGAGGGATATATAAAAAATTCAAGGGAAAGTACAACAAGATGGAAGAATTGCACAGTATAATTCCCCAGGAAGAGGAAACTTCAACCCTCATGGTGGATTCTGAGGAAGAGGAAGAGGAGGAGGTATGGTTTGAGGTAAAGGTTAGATCATATGTTATCACTGTGCACATCCAAGACACTTTGCAAGGGAATTTCAGAACCCTTATAACACTTACAACTATTGCAACTCATTTGAGCATGTTATCGAGGAATGTACATCATTGTTGGCTAAAATTTAGGAGAGACGATGAGGAAATGAGAAAATAAAACTAATCAAAGAAGAACCTCACAGAGAATATACCAGAGTCATTGTTATCACTAGAGGAGGACCTGTTACATGAGAAGACAAAATGACCCAAGGAAAGACTACAGAAGAATCATGAGTCAGGAAAGATGCAAAGAAGACAAAAGTGTTTGATGCGAAGAAAGAAAAACAAATATTTGAGGATGCAAGAAAAGAATTCAGAAGAGATCAGGATTATTCATCAAGGGTTCAACCATAAGTAAGAGAATGCGGAATGCCTCTGGAATTTTATTAGTTAGCTTCACCCGGAGATGGAAAAGAGGTGAGTAAACTTGTCAGTTTCTTGTATAAGTTTATAGAGTTGATTAAAGATGAAAAAGACATACAAGAACTACAAAATTTTGTCAGAATGTATGAGATAGGAAGGTTAGACCCTTTGCTGAATAAAGCAGTACATCAACTATACAAAAAGAGAAGGACAAATAAAGAACTACACCTTAATGCTCAGATTGGAGAGTATGATATAGATTATGTAGTCCTCGACTTAGGGTCAGAAGTCAATGTCATGACGAAGAAAACCTGGGCATTGATGGGAAAACCTAAGTTGATATATTCCCCTATCAAGATTAGGATGGCTAATCAACAAGCTGTAAGCCCCTTTGGAAGACTGGAACATGTCCCTGTGGACATCGTCGAAGTAAGGATGTTTGTAGACTTTGAGGTGATTGATATAGTTAATGATATTTGTACTTACCCTGTGCTGTTAGGAATTGATTAGGCTTCCAACAATTCCACTGTGGTTTATTTAAAGAAAGAAGAATGAAGTTTGAAGGATACAGTCTTATAGTCATTGCACCTTTAGATCCCGATGAAGTTATTCGATACAAAGAACCCATCAGAGAACAATACTGCACATATGAAATAGAAAACATATACAAATTAACATCCAGATAGCAGGATTACATTAATCCTACAACATATGGGAATTTGAGTTGGATAAGTGACAAAACATGTTCATTAGATTCATAAGAAGCATTGGAGAACTAGAAGAACCAAATGTATGAAGTATCTACAAGGATATGTGCTATATTAACCATAGAAGTTCGATGGATCAACACAATTGTAAGTAACTTGCCCACCTTTGATGGTCTAAATCACTTAGAAGCATTCTTATTGAACTTTGAAGAAATTGTACCAACAAAAAAAATATTATTGGCAATGGATGAGGCCCTGAAGAAAAATCCAGCAAGATGGTGGGGGACACACAAAAAAAAACATTACAGATAGGGTACAATGTCGCAACTTGATGACAACGCGATTTTCAAAGCAAGTAGAAGGATGGAAAGTTAGGTACACATGTCGAAGCTATCCTAAGGACCATGTGAGAAGTTGCAAGGAAGCCTCGAGCAACATTCCTTAAGAGCAGTGGGTACACAAATTCATGAACACACTGGACACAAATCCCATCAACTGGTATCTTCAAGCAGAACTACGCCTCATCACTGCAGATTGGGAAGGTATAACCCAAAACTTTGTAACTACCTTTTTGTTTGAAATCCAATATCCTACAGTGGATCAAACATTACAGGTTGTAAGAAAAAACGTATTTGAGGAGACACCTATCCTCCCTTGGGAGAAAGAAGAGGACGAGTGGACTATGCCTCTTTAGAAATTGCAAGACTGTTACAATATCAATGTTGATGAATACGATGATCCTAGGAAGGTGAACAACACACAAATAGAAGGCCAAAGAGATGTAGAAGGACCAGGAGTTGGACTAGATTTGATTGGACAACCAGTTAAAATAGAAAAAGTCAACATTGGAACAGAGAAGACACCAAAACTTGCAACTATTGGATAGTATTGGGATGCTTCCACTATTGACAAGATCACATAATTACTGCATGAATATCAGGACTTGTTTCCAACCAAGTTCATTGATATGAAGGGAATTAAAGGGACCATGGGAGAGATGAGGATACCTTTGAAACCAGATGCAAGGCCAGTCAAACAGAGACCCTACATATTGATCCCTAAATATAAGGACAAAGTGACGATTGAGCTTGACATAATGTTAGAAGCAAGAATAATATAACCTGTTGAAGAGTCAGAGTGGATTAGCCCTATGGTAGTACAATACATGAAGACATGAGAAATCGGGATCTATGTAGATCTTAGGAAGCCGAATGATGCCTATTTACATGACCCATTCCCTACATCATTCATTGACGAAGTGTTAGACAATGTAGGAGGACAGGAGGTATATTCATTTACAGATGGATTCTCAAGATACCATCAGATCCGGATTGCCAAGGAAGATCGCCACAAGACCACATTTGCAATAGAATGGGGATCCTACTAGTATACAGTGATGTCATTTAGATTGAAGAATGCACCAACCATCTTTTCCAGGGTAGTGGTCGAAGCGTTCAAAGATTTTTTACATAAATTCCTGGAAGCATATTTTGATGATTGGACTGTTTTTAGATTATTATAAAACCATATTGAATGTTTAAGACTAATGTTGGATAAGTGCAGGTAGTGTTAGATTTCCTTGAACTTGAAGAAGTGCATCTTCTTTTCACCCTTCGAAGTCTTGTTGGGGCATATTGTGTGTCAGCAGGGATTGCTGGTAGAACCATCCAATATTTCCATTATAGTCGATCTACCCCCTCCTACTTAATTCAAACATTTTTGCACAACGCTGGGTCACACTGGATGCTACAAGAAGTTAATTAAAGGCTATGCACATATCACAACACCCATGGAGAAGATTTTAAATAAAGACTCTCTGTTTCATTGGATAGAAGAATGCCAATAGAGATTCGACACCTTGAAACAAAAAATGGTTACTGCGCCCATTCTGGTTTTCCCAGATTACAGTAAGGAATTTCATGTGCATGTCGATGCATCTTCTATTGAATTAGGATCATTTTTAGCACAACCATGAGTTGGATACCTTGACCACCTATTAGCCTTTGCTAGAAGGAATCTATCAATAGCTGAGATTAATTACACCACAAATGAGAGAGAAGGAATAGCCATGGTGTATGCACTGTAAAATTTTCGCCACTACTTGTTGGGAGGACACTTTAAAATGTTTACTGATCATTCTACGTTGAAATACCTAGTGAAAAAGCCCGTGTTGGGGGGAATAATATGCATATGGATTCTTCTATTTTAGGAATATGATTTCGAGATTGTGGTTAAGCCAGGAAGAATGAACAAAGGTCCTGACCACTTGTCGAGGTTGGAACATGGAGAAGAGACTACTAGTTTGGAGGATACACTGTCGAATGCACAGTTGTTTTCCATCAGAAAGGTTGATGATCACTTCACAGAGATAGTCCAGTTTCTAACAATAGGAATGATACCTAGTGACTATACAATTATTCATAAGAAACATTTGGTAGTGCACGTCGCAGATTTTTCACTTATAGATGGACAACTATACAAGATGGGACCTGATGAGATATTGAGGAGGTGTGTTATGGAAGCAGAGAGACCATTGATCCTCACATAAGCACATGAAGGCATCGCAGGAGGACACTACAAAGGGAAAGCAATAGCGTAGAGGATTCTTAGGGCTGGCCTTTGGTGGCCTACTCTACACAAAGATGCTAAGGAATACTATAAGGCCTGTGATGTATTTCAAAGAGTTGGGAAACCATACAGAAGATATGAAATGTCTTTAGTACCTCAATTGACCTTACAGGAATTTGAGAAATAGGCCATTGACTTCATGGTACCTATCAACCCACACGGAAAACGCATAGGATCTAGATACATAATCACTGTGACAGAGTATTTGACCAGATGGGTAGAAGCAAGAGAAGTTAAGGATTGTAGTGCAACTACATCTGCACACTTCATATTTGATGATATCATAACCAAGTTTGGATGCCAAAATATCCTCATGAGTAATAAAGGAAGACATTTTATTAACAATACTATTGAAGCCTTGACTCAGAAATTTGAAGTTCACAATCAGAAGAGAACGCCCTCTCACCCACGACAAAATGGGACAGTTGAATCATTTAATAAGATCTTAGAGACAACACTGACAAATATATGTAGTGTGAACAAGGATGACTAGGATTTGAGAGTACCAACAGTATTATGGGCCAATATAAGCACTTGCAAGAAACTGACCATGCAGACCCCCTTTAAATTGGTCTATGGTCTAGAAGCAGTTGCACCCATGAAATATTTGGTCCCTAGTCTGGGAATTGCAGCCTTTACAGATATGGATGACACTGGCACTGTGCAAAAGAGGCTTGTGTAGTTGGTGAAGCTAGAAGAAGGCAGATTTATTGCAGGATTTTACCAACAGCTTCACAAAGAAAGAGAAAAGTCCTACCATGATAGGGACATCAGAGAAGAAAGCCTTCAAGTAAGGAGAGCTGGTATTGGTGTATGACAATAAGTTCATGAATCATCCAGGGAATTTTAGGATGCATTGGTTGGGGCCATATGAGGTTTCCTATGTTACAGAAGGAGGAGCTGCAGATTTGAAGACATTGACTAGAGAATGGAAGGAAGGTTTGGTGAACGAAAGTCAGTTGAAATTGTATTATGACAACCAGTTTCCTCGCATCTTTCAGTAAAAGCATAAGGAAAAGGGTCCAGGTACTAGGTGCAATTGAAACTGGGTACCAGAAATAGGAAAGACAGTTTGCACACATAATGGAAGGATGGAGCAAAAATCACATGCTACCTTGCGTAGTCTGAAGTCGAAGTAAAACAAAAATTCCATACTTGAAGTGCCTCAGGATGAGTCATAGGTGAGAATTGGGGGCCTGTTTTTCCTTGGTTATGGAAGCAAGCAAAGATCAAGGAAGAAAATGAAAAATGAGAACTTCACAGAAGACACAGTGAATGATAATGGGTTGAAGTGAGAAAAAGAGTAGAAAAGACGGAGTGAAGTAAGAGAAAGAAAGTTGTTGGATGAGGAGATCGAGGATGATAGATCAGAAAGGAATATGGATCATGGACAAATCAACAAGTGGAAAAATCCACCATCCAATGCTTTGGAGCACCTCGTGATAAGGAAGGGAAGACAGGTTGGTGAAGCCCTGAAAAATGCGGGTCAAGTTGACCTAGGGTTCTAGACACCTAGGGTTTTCGTATATAGGGTTTTGACACTTAAGTATCAACCTAAGGATGTCAGTGAGTGATTATAATGTATAAATAAAGATCAATAGGAGTAAGAAACTGTTTGTTGTTGGTTGAGATTTCACAGTTATTATTGAGTAATTGTTATTGTGTGAGAGAGAAATGTTGAGTGTGAGAGCCTTCTGGTATTGTAAGATCTTCAACTGGGTGTGAAGATCGACCCTGTAGTTGGGTGAGCAGGGAAGGAGAGAAGACAAAAGAGAGAATATCTGCTAACTAAGAGCACAGATAAGAACTGTATGATTTCATCTCAATATCTTGTAAATCATAGTTCTATGGGTGTGGCCCAAGGAGGGGGTGAACCATGTATATCTTGTGTTATGTATGATTGATGTTGTATTCTTTGTCATTTGATATGTTGCTATTGCGATATTGTGTTAGATCTAGATTATAACTTGCACAGTAGGTTTAAGGAAGATAAACAATAACTATGTGGTTGTGTTTTGTTGTTGTGAATCCACTCTACATTTCCTCTAGTTGTAGACACCTGTGTCCTACAACCCCTTATAGCTACTTCGGGTGAGATTGCATCAGCTTTGCAGGTGTCACTGAAAGGGCCAGTAGTTAGAGCTTGTTTGTGCGTTGTTAGAGATGAACCCCGGGTCTTCCCCTATGTCAACACATGTGTTTGAGGTCAACCATTTTTTTTATAAACAAAACCTTTGAAAGTACAAAAGTCCAAATAATGAAAAGAGAAAACAAAAGAATATGTATTTCATAATCGACTAGGCTGAAAACCAAATTGGAGATATGCACACAAAAAATATTTTTTTATTTTTTTTAATGGAAGTATTGTTTTAGGGCTTGGCCATTTACTGGGAGGGCACTAGGTTCCCTACTGAGATTCTGTAACCGATAAGTGCCTGCCCCAATCTTCTCGGCTATCTGGAAAGGTTGGAGCCATAGCTTCTAAAACTTAGAGTGTTGTCCTTTATGATCATTTTCCCTTTCCCATTTCAAGACTAAGTCTCCTACTTCAAAATGATTCTCTTTAGCCTTATGTTTGTCAAACCATATTTTAACTATATTTTAGTGGGATATGAATTTAGATTTATCCTTCTCCCTTTATTCTTCCAACATGATCTAGGTGTCGATTCTTTATTGTAAGGTTGATGAGGGATGTTCCCCAGACTCCTGCACAACTCGAAGGGATGGGAGATATAGTACATTTGGGAGAATGGATTTCTACCCATATACCAAAAAGTATGGGGAATTCCCTATAGATTCCTTGGGTGTAACTCTATCTTCCCATAGGGAATTACAGAGTAGATTGTGCTAATATATTTGGTTGTCTATAACTTTTTTCTTCAAGATCCTCAGTAGGTTCTTATTAGTTGATTTTTACACTCTGTTTCCCTATGGATAATAATTTTCCGAGTATCTAATTATGATTCCTTTGTCTAGGGAAAAATATGTTAACAAAGTAGAAGAGAAGCATGCTGCATTATCAAAAACAAGGACAAAGGGGTGTTGGAACAAGGGAAAACCCAAGGTTCAGCTCAAGAACACACCAACAAGCCCTAACTACTAGCCCTTTTAGAAACACCTGCGAGGCAGATGCAGTCTCACCCGAAGTAGCTATGGGGGAGTTGCAGGACAAAGATGTCTACAACCAAGGGAATACCAAGTGGATCCAATGCAAGAACAACACAACACCTATATATCAAGTCCCAACTTATATCTACTCCACACACCTATTTATTAGATCTAACATAGTAATACAATAGAAGCATAACAAATGAAAAAAAACTTAGCATCAATAACACACAACAAAGGATATATTTGGTTCACCCCTTCTCTAGGGCTATGTCCACAGAATTGTGCTTTATAATATATTAAGATGAAGAATACAATTATTTTATGTGCTCTTAGCTAGCAGATATTCTCTTCTTATCTCTCTTCCTCTCCCCTCCCTGCACACCCAGCTGCAGGGTTTATCTTCGCACCCAGCTGAAGATTTTACAATACCAGAAGGTTCTTGCACTTAGCACTTACCTCTCACACAAAAATAATCACTCATGCCATTAATAAAACTAGAACGAACCATATTCCCTCATCTAGGTTCTTATTTATACATTACAATAGCTCACTGACATCCTTAGGTCGAGGCCTAGGTGTCAAAACCCTATATACAAAGACCCTAGGTGTCTAAAACCCTAGGTCAACTTGACCCACATTTTCAGGGCTTCGCTAGCCTATCTTTCCTTCCTTTCTGCACAGTACTCCAAAGCATATGAAAATGGATTTTTCTGCTTGCTGAGTTGTCCACGATCTGTCTTCCTTGTTGATATATCATCCTCTATCTCCTTGTCCAATGTATTCCTTTCTATTACTTCACTCCATATTGTTTTCTCTTCTGCTCACTTCGACCCAGTAACAATCACTGTATCTTCCGCACAGTTCGTGTTCCTTCTTTTCTGCCTTAATCTTTGCTTACTTCCATACCCAAGGGATACCAGGCCCCCAACACTCACCTGTGAATCATCTCGAGGCACTTCATATCAGACGCTTCTTTTTTTCTTAGACTTCATACTGCACAGGGCAACCTGTTCTTTCAACTCTATGCCTCCCATCCTTCCTTCCTTCCTTCCTTGTGCAAACTATATTTTTTGTGTCTAGTACCCAGTTTCAACTGCACTTGGTACCTGGTTCCTTTTCCTCATGCTTTTACTAAGAGCTGTGAGGCAGTTGGTTGTCATAATACAATTTCAACCGCCTCCCATTCACCAAACCTTCCTTCCATTCTCCATTCAAAGTCTTTAACTGCGCAACTCCTCCTTATGTAACATATGCAACCTCATATGGCCCAATCCAATGCATTCTGAACTTTCCTGGATGCTTCATGAACTTACTGTCATATACTAGAACCAAATTGCCTTTCTTAAATGCCTTCTTTTTGATGTGTTTGTCATGGTAGGCCTTCTATCTTTCCTTCTGTACCTATTGATGAAAACCTGCAATAAATCTATCTTCTTCTAGTTCGACCAACTGCACAAGCCTCTCTTGAACAATGCCATTATTATCCATATCTGTAAAGGTATTGATTCTCAAGATTGAGACCAAATATTCCATCAGGACAACTACTTTGAAGACATAAACCAACTTAAAGGGAGCCTGCATGGTCAACTTCTTCCAAGTGGTTATGTAGGACCATAGTATTGCTGGCACTCTTAATTCCTAGTCATCCCTATTCACACTGCAAATATTTGTCAGCGTTGTCTCCAAGATCTTGTTGAATGCTTCAACTGTCCCATTCTCTTGTGGATGGTAAGGTGTGCTCATTTGGTGATGAACTGCAAATTCCTTGGTCAAGGCTTCAACGGTCTTATTGATGAAATGTGTGCCTTGGTCGCTCATAAGTATATTTGGGCATCCAAAATTGGTTATGATGTCATCAAATATGAAGTGCACAACTATAGTTGCACTACATTCCTTAACTGTTATTTCTTTGGCACATCTGGTCCAGTACTCTATCATAGTGATTATGTAACTTGCTCCTGTGTGCTTCCCTTGTGGGTTTTTAGGTCCCACGAAGTCAATGGACCATTTCTCAAATGCTTGTAGGGTCATCTATGCTTCTAAAGGCATTTCATCCTTTTTGGATGGTTTTAAAACTCTTTGGCATACATCACAGGCTCTGTAATAGTCCTTAGCATCTCTGTGTAAGGTAGGTCACCAAAAGCCATCTCTAAGAACTTTATGTGTTGTTTTTTTCACCATGTAGTGGCCTTCTGTGATGCCTTCATGAGATTCGGTGAGGATGAAAGGTCTCTATGCCTCCATAATACACCTCCTTAATATCTCATTAGGTCCCTTCTTGTATAGATGTCCAACGATAAGTGAAACATCTACAACACGCACTACTAGTAGCTTCTTTTGGGTGATTTTATATTCACTAGGTGACATACCTGTGGATGGGAAATCGACTATCTCTACGAAGTGATCATCAATATTTCTAATGGCCAACAACTGTGAATCCGATAGTGTATCCTCCAATTTAGTAGGTTCTTCTCCATGTTCCAACCTTAAAAAGTGGTCAGGACCTTTGTTCATTCTTCTTGGCTTAAAAACAATATCAAAATCATATTCCTGAATTAGAAGGAACCATCTGCATATTCTCCCCCCCAACACTGGCTTGTTGACTAGGTATTTTAGTGCGGAATGATCAATAAACATTTTAAAGTGTCCTCCGAGAAAGTAGTGGTGAAACTTCTGTAGCATATACACCATGGCTAACCCTTCTCTCTCAATAGTGGTATAATTGATCTCAGTTGTTGATAGCTTCCTTCTATCAAAGGATAACGGGTGGTAGATGTCTCTTGTTCCAGGTTGTGCCAACATAGCTCTTAATGCAATAGAATATGCATCAACATGCACGTGAAATTCCTTGCTCCAATCTGGGAAAAATAGGATAAGCTCAGTAACCATTTTTTGTTTCAGTGTGTTGAAGGTCTGTTGGCATTCATCCGTCCAATGAAATTGATAGTCTTTCTTCAAAATCTTTTCTATGGGTGTTGTAATCTGGGCATAGCCTTTAATGAACTTCATGTAGTATGCAGTATGTCCCATCACAATGCGCAACTGTTTGACTGAAGTAGGAGGGGGAAGATCAACTATAATAGCAATCTTAGATGGATCTACCAACAATCCCCACTTGCATACAATATGAACTAACAACACTCCAAAGGGTGAAAAGAAGATGCACTTATTTAGGTTTAAAGCAATCTAACACTGCCTGTACTTGTCCAAGATTATCCTTAGACATTCAATATGATTTTTCAATAAACTAAAAACATTCCAATCATCAAAGTATGCTTCTAGAAATTTATGTAGAAATGGCGATCTTCCTTGGAAATCTAGATCTGATGGTATCCTGAAAATCCATCTGTAAAAGAATATAACTCCCGGCCTCCCACATTGTCTAACACTTTGTCAGTGAATGGTGTAGGGAATGGTTCACGCAAACAGGCATCATTCAACTTCCATAGATATACACATATCCTAATCTCTCATGTCTTCTTGTCTTGCACCACTGTTGGGCTCTAAAGATGTCCTAAAAACAACCTCTATGCATCAACCAAAGGTAGGCACTAGCACAAGCGTTTTACTTGCCGCCTACGTAGGTTCTTACCTTCCGTTTTCAATACCCAACCTCTAGAGATGCAACACCTGTAAAGGAACAAAATTCATAAAGGGAACGAAAGTTGTTATGTTCAAAGGAACAAAATGACTTGCAAAAGGAACAACAATCGTTACATTGGGACGAACTAATGTTGAATTAATTGCATTGTAGTATTTAGCCAACTATCTAATTTGTCAACCCAGGGGTCGGAAACTGACAAAGCACAGGCAAAGTATATGCAAGACTGAAGCGGGACTAATCTAATCTAATGTTTAAGCTACAACTGGAATTGAATCATTAATCTAACACACGACTGAAATAGAATCATTAATCTAGTTTCATAAATGAAATTTCTCAAAGAATGGGAAATTGTGTAAAGGAAATTAATCTAGAAATGGAGAACTACATGAAGGAAAAGCAGATACAACAAGTGAAGAGTTAAATAACACAAAAACATATCTGAGCTCACTCTAATGAAGCAATCTTATATTAAAATAACCAAATCAATCTTCATAACATAATAATGAAAGCATGAAAACCAAAACCATGAATCAAAGCTAAGAATCCCTTTCTCTTTCGAATCCTAATGACTACTATGATTCCAATTACATAATCTAATTCCTATTCTATTTGAATAATCTAATTCCTCTTCTACTTGAATAATCTAATTGAATCCTCATGAAGAGAGATCACTCTCTTTAATACATGAGAGACTTGAAGATAATATAACCATCTCATTATTATAGATCCACTATTCTCTCAACCTATTTTCCATTATTACAAAATATAATCCCTTTAAATCCTCACACATATCTCTCATATATCTTAGATAAGATATTCCAACCAAATGTCCATGATCTTCTCCTTGGAATGGGATTGAATTATCTCCTCAAATATTGAAATGGTGGAGGAAGTATTTGAGAAGTCCTTTGAATTAATCCTTCACATATTCCTACACATTACAAAGATCACACATATTTGAGATATATATGAAAACATGTTGATTTTCAAACATTTAATCACAAATTCCTTTTAAATACTAAAATGAATATAGTGGAGAACAATAAGGTGAAACCCAAGTATATTTATGGAAATGATATCATGAAAGGTTAATGGGGCGATGTAATGTGAAGAATGATGAAGGGAAAGGTGGAGGAGAATAGGACATTTCTAAGCCCCAACAGCCACCATAGGGCTAATTCATTCTGACTCTTCAATAGGTTCTATGATTCCTTCTTCCAGCATTCTGTCAAGCTCGATATTCACTTTGTCCTTATACTTAGGGTTCAACCTGTAGGGTCTTTGTTTGACTATCTTGGAATCTAGTTTCAAATGGATCCTCATATCTCCAATAGGCCCTTTGTTTCCCTTCATATCAATGACCTTGGTGGGAAACAAGTCATGATATTCATGCAGTATCTCTGTGATCTTGTCAATAGTGGCAACATCCCAATAGTCTCCAACATTTGCAAGATTTGGTTTTTCCTCTATTCCAATATTGACTTTCTTGATCTTGATCGGATTTCCAATGAAATGTAGCTCAACTCATGGTCCTTCTATGTCTCTTTGGCATTTTGTTTCAGCGATTTTCACCTTCCTAGGATCATCGTCTTCATCAACATTGATGTTGTAACAATCTTGCAATTTATGGAGAGGCGCAGTACATTTTTCCTCGTCTTGTTCCAAAGGGAGGCTAGATGCCTCCTCAAATAATTTATGTCTTACAATATGAAATTATTGATCTACTGAAGGATATTGACTTTCGAATAAGAAGGTAGTTATAAAGTTTTGAGTCATACCTTCCCAATATGCGGTGATTAGGCAGAATTATGCTTGAATATACCAGTTGATAGGGGTTGTTTCCAGCATGTTAATGAATTTTTGCACCCACTTCTCTTGAGGAATGTTGCTCCAGGCTTCCTCGCAACTTCGCACATGGTCCTTCGGGTAGCTTTGACTTGTGTAACTAACTTCGTAGCCTTCTACTTGCATTGAGAATCATGTTGTCATCAAAGTACGACATTGTACCCAGTCTGTAATTTTTTTTTTCTGTGTCCCCCACCATCTTTCTAGGGTTTCTTTCAAGGCCTCATTCATTGCAAACAATCTTTGTTGGGTTTGTACAATTTATTCAAATTCTAACAAGAATTATTCTAAATGATTTAGACCATCAAAGGTGGGTAATTTACTTACTGTTGTGTCGATCCAACAAACTTCTCTGGTTAATTTAGTGCATCTCCTTGTAGATAATTTATACATTTTGTTCTACCAGTTCTCCAATGCTACATCTGAATCTGATGAACATGCAATGTCACTTCTCCATCTTAGGTTCCCATCCGCCGTAGTATTAATGTAATCCTATTGTCTATATGTTAGTTTGTATATGTTTTCTAGTTCATGTGCACGTTCTTATTCTATGATGGGTTATGTGTATCATTGACCTTCATCAGTATCTAAATGTGAAATGACCCTAAGCCCATCTCTTTGAAACGTCATTTTTCTTTTCTTTAAATCAACCATAGTGGAATTATTGAAAGCATAATCAATTCCTAATAGTGCAGGGTAAGGAAAACTATCATCAACTATTTCAATCACCTCGAAGTATGAAAGCATCCTTACTCCATCGATGTCCATAGGGACATGATCCATTCTCCCAAAGGGACTTATATCTTGGTGATTGTCCATCCTAATCCTAATAGGGGAATAGATCAACTTAGGTTTTCCCATCAGTGCCCAGGTCTGCTTCGTCATGACATTGACCACCAACCCCAAGTCGAGGACCACATAATCTACATCATATTCTCCAATTTGAGCATTTGGGCGTAGTTCCTTATTTTTCCTTCTCCTTTTATAGATTTGGTGCAATTCTCTCTTCAGTAAGGGGTTTATCTTTCCTATATCATACTATTTGATTAAATTTTGTAGCTCTTGTACAACGCTTTCATCCTGAATCAACTTAATACGAGTGTATAAAAATTCCATGATCTTGCTTACCTCTTTTCCTTCTTTTGGCAGAGAACATTGATCGAATGCCAGGGGCATTCTATATTCTCTTACTTTTGGTTGTGTCTTTGATGAATACCCTTGGTATCTCCCAAATTCTTTTCTAGCCTCCTTGAATATTTGTTTTTTCCTTTTTTTGCATCAAAAGCTTATGTCTTCTCTACAAATTTCTTGGCTCCTGATTCTTTTGTAGATTTTCCTTGGATCACTCTATATTCTCCTATAAAAACACCTCCCCTAGTGGTAATAAATACTCTAGGGTCCTCTCCACGAGGTTTAGTGTATATCAATTGTACTTCCAGGTTCTGTTGAGGTCCTCATTTCTCCCAAAGTTTGGTTAGTAGTACAGGACAATCTTCGATAACATGTTCAAACGAACTGCATTAGCTGGAAGTAGTACAAGGGTTCTAATAGTCCCTTGCTAAGTGTCCTGGTTGAGCGCAGTTGTAACAAATGATATTTCCTTGACCTCGATCTGTACCTCCTCCTTGTCCTCTTCATATGAATCCACCACAAGGGTTGAATTTTCCTCTTCCTAGAGAATTATATTGTGTACTGTTCCCTTCTTGCTGTACTTTTCCTTAAATTTTTTATGTATCCCTTGACCTTTCGTGCATGAGGTCATAAGCCCTACAATCCCTATAATAATGCCCCATGGACTTACAGAACACGCAATACATATTTGCGGGTGTCTGAACATATTTTTGCATGTAATAACACTCACCAGGGCGATGTCTATTTCTACATACCTCACACCAGGGTAGGATGACTTGATTCAAAGGGATTGGATCTCTAGAGCCCAAGTATTCATGAAATTGGGGACAATGTTCCTTGTCATGGCATTCTGATTTTCACCTGGTACACCATATGTCTTCTGTTTTGTCTTTCCCCTTGTCTTTCTTCATATATTTGACCTGTAGAGACAAAACAGTTAGCTGACTCAAGATTCGACTCATGCCTGAGATTGATTATCCCATAGGGGATGATTCTAGTTTCATGGTGATCTCCAACGCTTCAGACTATGAAGTAGAGGAACTATGATTTTTGGTAAGAGAGAAGCAATGAACCATTCCTTGTTCTACTCATCCAAGATTTGAACATTGAAATGGCATGTCAAGCTCTTAAATCTCTGATCAAACTCCCAGATAGGTTCAACTATTCTCTGTTTGATTTATTTTAGTTTTGTAATGCACTGCGACTCTGACTTAGGTTTCTTGAATTAAGAAATTAGCGTAGTCTCAATGGAATTCAACGTTTTAGGTTCAGCTCCTTGGATAAATTTCATAAACTAGCTTAGTGCGTGATCTCTTAGGGTAGTACTAAACTGAGCTCATTTGACAGCTTCATCGGTGATATTCGTAATACTCCACATGGATTCACAGAGAAACTAGTGTTGATCGGGGTCTTTAGATCCATCTCCTCTAAAGGTGGGTAACCTCATGTCATCTTCCATAAATCTCCCTAGATTTCCTGACTAAGTATGTGGGGGGATGCTAGTGACAGTTCTTCAACACTCTAGTGACCCTGATTACTCTGATTTCTTAATGTTGTTGAATCAACAGGAGGAATAATAGTACTTACTTCAAAAGTCAGCACAGTTTCTGAAGTTTTTGTCTCTTCCTGACGAGGTTCTTCAACTTTCCCTTCTTATGCCCTAGCAGATTCTGAATGCTCTTCTTCCATCAGAACCGCCTCTTATCCACTGTATAATCCCTTGTCCCTGTAGCTCTGCTTAAACAGGTTCATAAGACAAAATTCTTTGAACTCTCTCCCACTGCGCGTATTTCCAAATTTTGTGTTGTTGTTGTTGTCCAAGTTATTGAGCATTAGACTTTTCCAATCCATCCAACTACTATATCTTCAAGATGTTCTTCTCATGCAATAACATCTTGATCTTAAACTTTAGGAAGTGTACAAATTTTCCTCTCAGTCCCTTAAAGAAATACATCTTGGCTTGGCTATATGACTCTACTCTGTCAATAATAAACTCGGTGATGTACCCTCCAATGGTGCTATCAAACCAGTGATATACTGCTCATGAAACGACATTATCTACTCTCTTGACCTTATTGATCAGTGTCGATGTAAAAACTACAAGAGTTTTATATCTGATCTCAAACTGGGTATTTGCTAACCTAGCTAGCCACTCATATAGCTCCTGATGGATTCCTCCAAAGAAAATCTCTTGTATATCAGTAAAAATATATCTTCCTAACCAATCCTCTGTACTAATATTAAGGTTCTTATTATGGGCTTCAACGAAGTCCTTTTATTGATCCTGTATCCACTTCTAAATCTCTATCTTTGATGGAAACCACCTTGACATTCCCTCAAGAATATTCCTGTTTCGACAACATAACCATTTGTTGGCACAAGGGTAGACCCAGGGTTCAACTCAAGAGCACACCAACAAGCCTTAACTACTGGCCCTTTCGGAAACACCTACGAGGCAGATGCAGTCTCACCTGAAGTAAGTATGGGGGGGTTGCAAGACAGAGATGTCTACAACCAAGGGAATACCAAGTGGATCCAATGCAAGAACAACACAACACCTATATATCAAGTCCTAGCTTAGATCTACTCCACACAACTATTTATCATATCTAACACAATAATACAATAGCAGCATAACAAATTACAAAGAACTCAACATCAATCACACACAACACATGATATATGTGGTTCACCCCCTCTCTAGGGATACGTCCACGGAACTGTGATTTATAATATGTTAATATGAAATATACACTTCGTGTCTGCACTCTTAGGTAGCAGAACTTCTCTTCTTCTCTCTCTTCCTCTCCCCTCCCTGTGCACCCAGCTGCAGGGTTGATCTTCTCACCCAGCTGAATATCTTACAATACCAGAAGGTTCTTGCACTTAGCACTTCCCTCTCACAGAACAATAATCACTCATGCCATTAATGAAACTAGAACTAACCCTATTCCCTCATCTATGTTCTTATTTATACATTACAATAGCTCATCGACAACCTTAGGTCGAGGCCTAAGTGTCAAAACCCTAGATACCAAAACCCTAGGTGTCTAAAACCTTAGGTCAACTTGACCCGCATTTTCAGGGCTTCGCTAGCCTGTCTCTCCTTCCTTTCCATGAAGTGCTCCAAAGCATCCGACGGTGGATTTTTCCACTTGTTGATTTTTCCACGATCTATCTTCCTTGTTGATATGTCATCCTCGATATCCTCATCCAATGACTTGGTTTCTCTTACTTCACTTCATCTTTTCTTCTCTTCTTCTCACTTCGAACCAGTAACAGTCACTGTATCTTCCACACAATTCACGTTCCTTCTTTTCTCCCTTAATATTCACTTACTTCCATACCCAAGGGCCAACAAGGGGACATTGAACCTCGTGATTAGATGTTGTTCTATGAATTGGATCAATACCTTCTCATTTACATGAGTCAGAGGGATGACCTCTACCCATTTCATGAAGTAATCACTGGCGGTAAGTATGTATTTGTGTTGTCTTATAGATCTTGGTGTAATTTTTTCTATGATATCTAACCCCCATTGCTCAAAATGCCTAGAAACAGTCATTGGCTAGAGTGGGACCGTTTCCTTCTTTTCTCTCCCAGTGCTTATTTGACAAACTTTACAGTTTCTAGCATATGTGTGAGCATATTTGACCAATGTGGGCCAGCAATAACCATCTCTCAGTATTTTATGAGCAGTAGTGTCTCCTACGAAATGTCCACCTACAGGACCATCATGGAGTTCCTTCAGGACTTTATCTACATCTCCTCATTTGAGGGATCTCAAAAGAACTCCATCATAATTAATCCGGAAAAGTATTGAATTTATGAGGTGATATTGTGTGGATTTTAACATGAGGGTCTCCTTTCCTTGGGATTCAAGTCTTCTAGGAAAGTCCCATGGTGCAGGAGATAAGTCAATTTCTCATACCAATAATCTTGTCCTAGGGAAAGATATGATTCTTCCCCACACGATAATGCCATTTCATTTTCCCATTTGGGATCTTCATTTACTTTCTCTTGAGCTTCAGCTGCTAGTTTTCATAATCCTTGTCCTTTAACTAGCTTTGTAGGTTTTATGTCTAGGTCAAATTCTTGAACTACGTCCATCCAATTTCCTCTTCTTTCCCCCATCTCCTATTGAGTAAATAGGGATTAGACTGTAGGGTGAGGTACAATTAATTTGGTATGATTCTTGAGGATGTAAGATCTGAAATGATTTACTACTTTATAAACTACATAAGCCTATTTATCTATGGTAGGATAATTCAGTTCCACTCCCTGGAGGTTAGGGCTCATGAACGACACTGGAGCCTTGTTGTTTTCATCGTCCTTCTGAGTTAAAACCATCGCTAACGATTGATCAAAGGCAAAATTATAGAGGAAAAATTATTTGTTGAAATAGAGACTCCACAATACCGGGGCTTGGGATATAGTGGTCTTAATATTGCTAAAGGATTTATTTCGTTCATCATCCCACTTAAATTTGACATCTTTACGAATCATGTTTTGTAAGGGTTTGATATTTTCCACGAAATTGTGAGTGAATTTTCTCACAAAATTGATTTTCCCAAAAAATGACTGCATGGATTTCCTGTTGCGAGGTAATGCAAGTTGAGCTATAGCCTTGATCCTTTCTGGGTCTATGCAAATTCCTGCTTGAGATATAACATGGCCTAATATCTTACCTTCCTCGACACCGAAAATAGTTTTCTTAGGTTTTAAGGATATACCTTATTTCCTACACCTTTCAAAAATCTGGGTTAAGTGTTGGATGTGATATTCTCTATTCTTTGAGTATACATTCACGTCATCCGAGTAAACTATGACAAACTTGTTGATTAATCTCCAAAAAGCTACATCCATGGCCATCTAGAAAGTCGCTCCTGCATTAATTAATCCAAATAGCATGTGTTTGTAAGCGAAAGTTCCCCACTTGGTTCAAAAGGTATTTTTTAAGAGGTCTTCCTCTAAAACCAGAACTTGGTTGTAACCTGAGAAACCATCTGTTGTAACAATATTGGCTTTTGGTAACTTAGGAGAGAAAACATTTATAGTGTTTAACTACTGAAAGTGTAAATATGAGAAAACAACCATCTGTCTATCACGTGCATCATTGAATGTTCTCTACCTATCATCTTCAGTCAAATAAATCCGCCATCAACCCAAAATTCCACAGCAGTATAGTAGTCACAAGCCAACTCACAAACAATCCAAAGACAGGGTTCACGTGAGAATCAAAGAAATGTACCATATGTTCAAGTGTTGAGTCACAAGGAGAATGAATGGAAGCATTGGCAGTGGAACAACCACATACACCAAGCATTAAGACACATGGAGAAAAATCTCACGAGTCCAGGTTTTTTGCCATCGGGGATTTGGCCTACATAGATATTTTAACAACTATAGCCCCAATCCCCGAATTCACTAAAGTATTAAAGGATAAGCTTGGTCAAATAAAGATTAAGAAAGATTAACATTAATAAATTTCATCGCAATTTCGTGATTTAGGATTTCTCGCGTCAAGTATTATCGAAGTCCCAACACTTAAATCCATGAAAGGTTAAATATTAATTGCTAATCGTGATTAATTAAGATATTAAAACAAATGATTATCGTCTAATTAATCCCATCGTGATTTCACGATTCAAGATTCCTTGCATGTCATAACTCTTGAGGACATGATACGCGAAACGCGAAGGCCCAAAAGAGTGCAATGTAAAATCTGAATTATGTTTCGGGGATTTGGCCATCGAGGATTTGGTCGACGTGGATATTTTAATAACCACTGCTTCATTTCCCTAAATCCCAAAAACCCGAAATCGGGACTCCAGTCATATGCAAAAAACTACCTTGGGAAACAACAATTTTTCTCAGCCTTGGAGAGGCCATTTTCCACGTTCGAATAGACGATAGACATATTAAACACCTAATATTTCTAGTGGTTTCTTTATAATTTCATTTGGAGCTTGGGAAGGAAGTCAAAAGTCCCCCAAAAGATGAGGTTTGTTTTCAGAAATGTGGTGTTTTTTACTATGTTGAGTCATCATTTTCAAATGATGATTCTGAGCGACTGGAGTATAATTTTGAGAAACGGTTCGCAGATTTTGTGCCTAACAGATAAAATGCCATTAGCCTCTCTCAGTTTTCCTACAGGTGTCACATATTGGGAGAATCAAATCCATCTCTAAGCCCTAATTTTCGGATTTCATATTTTCCTGTTTTGACACATGTCTGTTAAATAAATATTTGGGGCAAATGAAAATGGATCTCAGGGAAATGAGAGAGGTTTTTTCTTAGAATAAATAGATGCACAAAATACTCTTTCAGTTATACACAACTATTTCTATTCGAGAGATACAGATCCATAACCGCAGCCCCATTTTTCAACAGTTTGGCCCATTTTCTATGGTAGAAAATTTCAAGAATTGGTTGTAACTATTGTTATCTTTTAGATTAGAGAGCATTTCGACCTCAATACATATATGAGGGATATTTGTAAAATGAGGGGGAGGGGAAATACAAAGGAGTAGTACTCCTAGGCTGTAGCTTTCATTTTCAGTTTAATAAAAGATTGCAAAAGCATGTTTTATCCATATCAGAGATTCTTGTGATGTTGCTCGCAGAGTTTGTCCATTTTCTTAGTTTCAATATAATTCCATCTATCTTTTGTTCTCGATTTGTAACTGTTTTGTAATAGAATTCATCCTCTATTAGATTATCTATTATAGACTGGTTATAGGTTGTGTCTTATATAGATCAAGGTTCATAATTCATCCTTTGCTAGATGCTCTATCCCAACCATCTCTTTCCACTGATTTATGCTTGGAATTCACTCATCACTAAGTGTTCCTTGTGTATTGATATGTTTTCTCTTTATTCTGTTGCCATACTTTTATAAATCCTTCTCTTTGTAATCAACTTCTATCTCACCTCTGCTCCATCGATTTCCATTTCCAAAACACTCTTATTATTTGCTTTATCATTTGACTCCATGCCCAATGGACTGCCTCCCAGTCCAACCCATCAACCCTAAAAACCTCAAAACGTTTTGTTACCCACATATCTGCCCATTGATAAGCTTATTGGATATCCTATTGTGACATATATTCAAGAGATCCCTCTCAGGTTGGGAGGGGTAGCTTCTAATCAAAAGTGTTTTGTGGTTATCTCAAAATTTACTTGTATGCAACCCAAGTCAAGTTCTGAGTGATAACTTATTTTTTCATTTAAAATGTTCTAAGGCTTGGCTCTATTACAGCCTAGAACCAACTATTGCGAAAACATTTTATGGCACCGTTGCTGGGGCATGGAGGAAAGAAGATATCTTCCCTGGGATATGACAAAAGTTTAGATCTATTCCTTGATGGTGAACAAGGGATAGGCATTCAATTGGATGTGATCATTCACCCAACAACTCCTTGGTTCAAAGACTCTACATGATTCACTGGCGATTCCACTGGTCTCAAAATGTCGAATTCGTTCACTGCTCGGATTGACAAATGTTTATGGTTTTCCCAACACTGTTCCATATATTAAAGTTTGGGAAGATGTCCTTCCTAAATTTGGAGAATATGCGGACGACTATCCCGCTCAACACTTGTTTGAATTCCACAATCTCATGGATGAATTAAATATACATCATGAATATGTCCTCATGAAACTGTTTGTGTTTTCATTGGAAAGAGATGCTAGACTTTGGTATAAATCTTTACCTCATTTGAGTATTCCTTCATTGAAATATTTTCAAACACTTTTTCATCAGCATTGTAACAGAATTTGTTGGCGTTGGAAGTCGCTCCTAGATTGCAGCAGGAGCAGATCCCGACACCCATCAGTTTATGTCACGATTTTGTTTTAAATGGGGTGATCGGATGTGAGTGAACTCAAAATAATATCATTTAACTCAAAAAAAAACTAGGCCAGAAATGCACAGGGAAGTGAGGTCCATAACTAACTTTAGTCATGAATTTGAGTTAAAGCGAGAGTAGAGGGAAGACTAGGGAGAAAAGAGGGGAGACTGCTCTGGGCATCAGGCTTTCCAACAACTCGGGAAAGAAAAACAAGACACTAAAATGTGCCTAAACGACACAGTTACAACTGCAAACTGATCAAACCTATCATACTATGCAGCCACAACCATTCGGCTGGATCCTCCAATTCTGAATCATTCAGTGTAAGATGAAAAAGACAACATGAGAGACTGCTTAAGACTGGTGTAGAGATTACAGTGACCAACCATATGTCATCCTACAATGTGTGACCCTCAGTTGGATCCTCCAATGCTGAGTGTTTTAAATAGCTAACAAACCAAATAAAAATGAAAGAGAAGCTAACTTCCATTAATATGATAGTCTCAAATCAAAATACATAACCAGAGCTTCCTCAGAAACTTTACAGTCGGGAGCGTAGCTCAACCATCCATCTTTTCAAAAATGGCAAAGTTGCGTACATATACTCAAATAAAAACCACAACAGCGAAACCAAGACACTGTATTAAAAACATTGTGTTTGCATGTCCACTAACAATCTGCACATGCAGTCTCTGGACGATCATGCACTTATGACAGACGTAATCAAACTCCTAACAGTCCTGCGGATGAATCGATGTGCCTTTAATTTGTCTCCAGACTTTCCATTTATGGTGGAGACGATGTCTAACCACCACCAACTACCTCAATAACTTCTTCCTTGGGATTGAGAATGGCCCGACCAACTCTGCAATTTTGAGGTGTAGAATTCTTCACGCGTTGCCACCTAGATCGGTTGAACGGCTTGATGGATAAGATGTGGAGGCCACTGTGAAGGTTGGGGCACATAATTGGAAATAGTGAATGGCCAGAAGTGACATGCAACACGGGGCTCAAGTGGATAAGGAGTGGATACGGCGATACAGATGAAGGCAACTAGGAGAGAAAGAGAGACACATGGCAAGAGGTGAGTGGGTGATGAGATGGAAAGGGGATAGGTGGACAGAGGGAAGAGGGTTGTGGCACCTGATGACGAGGAAAAGAGCCATGGAAAAATGATATGGAAACCACAAGGTGGTGGGCCTAAGGGAAGGAGGAAATATGAGTTGGAGGATGAGGGGAAGAACACCTAACAGGAGGTGACAGGTGGGAACAGAAAAAGGGGAAAAGGGATGGGCCAGGATGGTGCTGAGTGGAAGATGTATGGTGGGAGGTGGAGGATATTGGATAAGTGACAATGTGGGGCCCATCGAGAGCCGCCAATTCCGGACCCCCCCCCCCCTTTGTTAAAGGTAGAATTGCAAGGGGGGTCTAGAATCCAACCTTGACTGCAGATCTGGGAGCTCTGATCTAGGCTGTTGAGAGATGCATGGCCAATTCTGGACCCCCCCTTTCCTTAAAGGTAGAATGGCGAAGGGGGTCTGGAATCCAATCCTGACTGCAGATCTGGGTGCGCAGATTCTGGCCACCCAGATTTGCTTGTCACTTACCCAAATATGCAATTGCATCCCAACTTAGGATAAGTGGGTTTTTACTCCATTGTTTGCCCTCTTTTTGCCAATGGGGGGTGTCTTTTAGGAAAAATACCCCTCTTACATGTTTAGGTGCTAACATTGGGCTCCATTGGGCTCCAGGCCTGTTCCTCTGTGAGCGGGCACCAAGACCGTGGACCCAACTCCTGATCGATTTCGGTGCTTCACATCTCGCAGCTGGGAGGAGGCTGATCCTCGCTCTTCAAATTCGTGATGGGAGAAATGTCGAAATGGCCTAATCGGGTGCCACACGTCCCTTTGGATGGATGGCCTAGATTATTTCGGTGAGACTATGGGCTCAGGTCCTGGACGCCTTCAAAACTTCACGTCTCATAGCTAGGAGGAGGTTGATCCTCTCTCTTCAAAGTCACAATGTGTGAAGAGGAGATAGAGCCTAATCTCACACCACGTGTCCCTGTTTGATCGGATGGCCTGGATCATCTCGACAATATTGTGGGCCCAACACTGGGCGCCTTCGGTACTTCGCGTCTCGCGACTGGGAAGAGGTTGATCCTCGCTCTTCAAAGTCACAATGTGTGAAGAGGTGATAGAGACTAATCGCACACCACGTGTCTCTGTTTGATCAGATGGCTTGGATCATCTCGACAATATTGTGGGCCCAACATTGGGCACCTTCGACACTTCGCGTTTCACGGCTGGGAGGAGGCTGATCCTCATTCTTCAAAGTCACGATGGGTGAAGTGGCAATAGAGCTCGATCATGTGCCACGTACTCCTCCGGGATGGATGAATGAGATCTTTTTGGTGATATATAAGTGCTATCCATTGCACTAATCCTAGCGCAACTCTACTAACCATGATTACCCACCGATCGTCGATCTGCTCTATAGATGGATATTGGTCGTTGACAACATAACTTCACCCGCTCACTTGATTGGTAACCATAAATGAGATTTTTCTATGCTACGCTTCGGTGCTTGTCATGCAGCCTGCAGACCTGGATACTCTTACACCCAAGACAATAATTGTTGCTAACATAATCTATTCAGCTGAAATACTTTTTGAAGATTTTTGTAATATAGAATTTATAAGACAAAAAGATCAAACAAATCCTCTTGAAGAAGAGGAAGAAATATCATAAATTTCTCAAGTTGATGAAGATGATTAGTATGAGGAAGAGTTGGCTCATAAAGAAGTTGGATATGATATCGTTTGTAGACATATTCAATAAGAAGACATTCAACATCATGACCAACTTGTAGAAGAGAAAGTAAACAATAGTTGTTTGATCTATAAATTACACAAACCACCTCCTCCTTTAACAGAAGAAGAGATAGATATGCTCCTGAACAATTATTTTAAAGCCCTTGCTTACATAGATTTGCAACATTCACACAGGCCTGAACATGTGAGTGAAACTTCTTCTATTAATGAAAATGAAAATCTATGTTTAAATCATGATAGCCATGGGACTTTAGAGGAAGTTAGTAAACCAATTTATGATGATGATTTCCTACCAGAGGATCATCTTGTAAACATTGTTTTGTTTCATGAAGAAGATAGGGATCTCATGTTTTATAACCTTGAAGAATGTTTTTTGTTCGAAGATGCTTTAGACTATGATTTGGAGGAGTGGTGATCTGAGATAGACAGCTTCATAGTTGATATTCCTAGCATTTGTCTGACTGATGACACTCCTAAGTTATCTACTGAACCTTTTTATGATGAATATCCAAAAGAACAAGAAGAGAAGATTTATTTTTCATCACACATGAAAATTTACGACATTCCTCCTTTGTTTGATGAATGTGATGAAAGTGTTTCTAAAGATGATGAGCAACAAGAAACTTTGGTTCAACAGGAAAGAAATCAACAACATCATGAAAGAGATCAACCTATGTATGACAACTACCAAGAAGATCTTTGGACAACAGATGAAGGACATAAGAAGGGGTTATTGAAACAATTGATCTCTCCTCCCTGTTTAGCAACTATTGAGCAACAGACTAGTAAGTTTCAGTGCGACATTTTTGCACCAATGGACAAAGTGCGCAAAAACATTTCAGACATCTTTCCCAACAGGAGGAAGTATTGATTAATTGTGAAAGTGGTATATCTCTTCCCTTCTGCGATCTATTAGCAGTTTATATGGAGTCAAAATGGGGGAATGAATTTGTTATTTCCATCTTCTTGAAGTCTGAATTTCAAAAATATAAGTAACTTCTCCCAAGGCATGTTTTGAAATTTGTAGCTTCTCCTGTCATCTTTTTTCTCAAAGATGGAAGTATAATTAAGTTTGTTAGTTGGATACTCGCTTGGTTGATTTGGAAGTTTTCCTATGCTTGAAAAAACAAATAGTGATATCAGTTAGAGTAGGTGATGTATATAAATAAGCTTGAATTTGAGCATTAGAGTACAACAATGGTTTTCAGTATGTTTCTAGTTTAGTTTGGAATCCAGTATGGTTTTGTTTTAAGGCATTACAACTCCATATCCCAATGAATGCATAAGATCTTTTTTGTTTAGGAAAGGTGCTAGTAAAGCGACAGAGTTCAGAGTTTGATAAGGATGATTTCAGGTCGCCTAATGGATGCAGGCATGTGGTCTACTGTTCTTGGTGCTTTGCAGGAAAGAACCATCCCTATATGGATCCTTTCCTGTAACAATATTGAAATTTTGGATTTCAGTAACTTAGGAGAGAAAAAATTTATAACGTTTAACTACCGAAAGTGTAGATATGAGAAAAGAACCATATATATGTCATGTGAATCACTGAATGTTCTCTACCTATCATCTTTAGTAAAATAACATCGAAATCAGCCCCAAATACCACAACAGTAAAAGTCACAAGCCAACTCACGAAAAATCCAAAGACAGGGTTCATGTGAGAATCAAAGAAATGTACCATATGTTCGAGCATTGAGTCACAAGGAGAATGAATGGAAGCATTGGCAGTGGAACGACTGCATACATTGAGCATTAGGACACATGGAGAAAAATATCATGAGTCAAGGTTTCTTTTCGTCGGGGATTTGGCTGACGTAGATATTTTAATAACTACATCCCTGATCCCCAAATTCACTAAAGTATTAAAGGATAAGCCGAGTCAAATAAAAATTAAGAAATATTAACATTAATAAATCTCATTGCAATTTCGTGATTCATGATTTCTCACATCAAGTATTATCGAAGTCTCGACACTTAAATCCACGAAAGGTTAAATATTAATTGTTAATCATGATTAATTAGGATATTAAAACAAATGATTATCGTCTAATTAATCCCATCACGATTTCGCAATTCGGGATTCCTTGCATGTCATAACTCTTGAGGACATGATACCCGAAACCCGAAGGCCCAAAAGAGTGCAATGTAAAATTTGAATTCTATTTCGGGGATTTGGTCAACATGAATATTTTAATAACCATTGCTTCATTTCCTCAAATCCCAAAAACCCAAAATCGGGACTCCAGTCATATGTAAAAAAATTCCTTGGGAAAAAACCATGTTTCTCAGCCTTGGAGAGGCCATTTTCCACGTTCGAATAGTCGATTGACATATAAAAATCCTAATATTTTCAGTGGTGTGTTCATAATTTCATTTGGAGCTTGGGAAGGTAGTCAAAAGTCCCCTAAAAGATAAGGTTTGTTTTCAAAAATGTGGCATTTTTTACTGTGCTGAGTCATCATTTTCAAATGATGATTCCGAGCGACTGGAGTATAATTTTGACAAACGGTTGGAGGATTTTGTGAGTAAAATATCAAATATGAATAGCCTCTCTCATTTTTCCTACAGGTGTCACATATTGGGAGAATCGAATCCATCTCCGAGCCCTAATTTTTGGATTTCCTATTTTCTTGTTTTGACGCATGTTTGTTAAATGAAGATTTAGGGAAAATGAAAATGGATCTCAGGGAACTGAGAGAGGTTTTTTCTCAAAATAAATATATTCAAAAAATCCTCTTTCATTTTATACACAACTATCTCAATTCAAGAGATACAGATCCATAACCGCAGCCCCAGTTTTCAACAGTTTGGCCCATTTTCTATGGTAGAAAGTTTCAAGAATTGGTTGTAACTGTTGTTATCTTTTAGATTAGAGAGGATTTCGCTCTTAATACATATATGATGCATATTTTTAAAATGAGGGTGAGGGGAAAGACAAAGGATTAGAACTCCTGGGCTGTACCTTTCATTTTTCAGTTTAATAAAAGATTGTAGAAGCATGTTTTATCCATATAAGAGATTCCTATGATGTTGCTCGCAGAGTTTGTCCATTTTCTTAGTTTCAATATCACTTCATCTATATTTTCTTCTCAATTTGTAATTGTTTTGTAATAGAATTCATCCTCTATTAGATGCTCTATTGAAGAATGGTTATAGGTTGTTTCTTGCAGAGATCAAGGTTCATAATTCATCCTTTGCTAGATGTTCTATCCCAACCATCTCTTTCCACTGATTTATGCTTGGAATTCACTCATTGCTATGTGCTCCTTGTGTATTGATATGTTTTCTCTTTATTTTGCTGCCATACTTTTATAAATGCTTCTCTTTGTAATCAACTTCTATCTTCCCTCTGCTCCATGGATTTCCATTTCCGAAACACTCTTATTATTTGTTTGATCATTTGACTCCATGCCCAATGGACTACCTTCCGGTCCAACCCATCAACCCTAAAAACCTCAAAACATTTTGTTACCCACAAATCTTCCCATTGTTAAGCTTATTAGATATCCTATCATGACATATATTCAAGAGATCCCTCTCAAGTTGGAAGGGGCAACTTCTAATCAAAAGTGGTTTGTGGTTATCTCATATTTTACTTGTACGCAACGTAAGTCAAGTTCTGAGTGATAAATTATTTTTTCATTTAAAATGTGCTAAGGCTTGGCTCTATTACAGTCTAGAACCAACTCTTGTGACAACATTTTCAATCACAGGTTTTTCCAAACAAAACTGCCTATGGGAAAACTCACTTTTCTCAACCTTGGAGAGGTCGTTTTACACGTTTGAATAGTCTATTGACATATATAGATCTTAATCTTTCTAGTGGAATATTCAGATCCAAATTTAGATCTTGGGAAGTTAGAAAAAAGTGCCCTGAAATATGGTGATGTAGACATGGCCTAGAAATGTAGGAACACGCCCAGATTTCAATTAAACACCTGCTAGTTCATTTCTCAATCGGTTTTGAGGTAGTTTCTCATATGTTATACAATGAAGGATTATATATTGTATATCTCTTTGATGATAATATAAGAGGGGGGAACCTCTTTTGAAGAGGGTTTCTATTGAAAACTTAGTTATTTTGAAGATCTGGAATAGCATAATGTTGGAGACATGGGTTCACTTGATATGTGACATTCATCACACTTGATTCCTTTAGTATGTTATATGTTTTGTTATTGTCATGTTGTTTATATATTCCTTTATCGGCTCAGTTAAATGTTTTTTTGGAATTTAGTTTACATTCTCCTTACACACAGTTGATATGTGTTATGTTTCGATGATGACTAGTCAGAATTCACTCAAGATTAGTGCTTTGCATCTAGTTATTAGCCTCCAGTCTTTTTCCTCTAAAGTTGTAGTGAAAATTCATCCTTGTTAGTTGCTTTCATTGTGATGGTATTTTCCTTTTCTTTTCTTGTCTGCAAGAGTTTTTCCATTGGTGGGACTGGGTAGTTGTCCTTTTCTTAAGATCTGTTGAGGTTTCTGAAATCTACACATAGGTGAATCTCCCTAGAATTCTTCCTTACCGAAACTAAATTAGCTACCCATGCAAAATGTCTAACATGGAATATAATTTTAGAATCTAATAGTTTCTTCAACTCCTGACACATAAGAGGTTCTAGGGAAGGGTGGTACTTTTGGAGCTTCTATTGGAAGGGTTTCACTTCAAGTTTTAATGGGATCGTGTGTTGAATGATATGGGTATCATAAGTTTTCATATCTTGGTAGGACCAAGCAAAGACGTCTTGATACTGCCTGAAAAGTTTGAGATAGGCATTCTTTTCCTCATTAGAAATTTTTTTACCGAGGTTCACGTTTTTGGGGTTTTCTGGGGTTCCGAGATTTATAGTTTCATGCAAAGGACAGGAACTACCGACCTTCGCATTTTTGGGCCCCTTAAAATGTTCTTTTAGGTCAAAGAGATTTTCTAAATTAGTTATCCCATTCGGGATTGTGTGAAACTTTGATTTTCCATTTGGTTGATCGGTCTAAAAATAATTCTATGTTGGTTGTTCCTTGAATACTTCATCATCGATGGCTAAATATTTAAAATTATCTTAGTCAATCAGAAAATTTATGATCTGTTCCACCCTTAAAAGACCTTCCAATTAGAAATATTGTTGGGCACAGAGGGTTTATATAACAGTTCTACAGTGAACCAAGAAGCTTCATAATCCTCTAGAGGTGATGGCCTTGAGGCGGCTGTGGCCATAGAATCAACAAGAATGTTCTTTGTTCTAGGAACTGTTGTGATGTTGAAATCTTCAAAATGCTCTATTAGCATGTGCACTTCCTGTTGTTATTTCTTAAGGTGTGGGGAATTTCAATGTATAGTATTACTTATCTTCCGAACAATGATTTCAAAATATCTGAAAAACTTCAATTATTGGACATTTAGGTCTATGGCTTTATTTATCCCTTGACCTAGAGCCTCATACTCAACAATGTTATTCATTCATTCAGATTCTAATCTGCAAGACAAGAAATGTCATTTAAATTTTGGATCAATGAGGATGCACCCTTCCCTTGACCCTTCTTGTGATTTAGATCCATCAAAATATAGTGTCCAAACTTGCGGGAAAGGTGTGTTGGATTCTCGTTCCTTATTACTTTCCTCTTTTTCCCCTACTAGTTCTTTGATTTCTAACACAGGTTCTTGGCATGAGAGGGTTTCCTCTGCCACTATCAGAAAATCCTCTTGAAAACTAATTTTGGAGTTCTTAGTGAGAGGGACATAAGATGAAAGAGGGGAGAAGTTCCCAAAGTAGGAATCGCATGAATAATTTCATAGCACAGGGAAATCTATTGATGATGGTTCGTTTGGAGTTTCTAGGTCAGTGACAGTATGTTTTTGATATCTTTCTTTATCAATTCTGATCATATTTTTGTACCCCTTTAATGGAAGCCAAAAGTGTGCCCAATATGTACTAAAGTATTCGTTCAAATTTTCAGACCAGTGTCGGATTAATAGTAACCCATAGGTTTTGGGATATCTACTACAATGATATCAATTACTTACACAAACTTAGGGTGTGTCACTATTTTGATTATTACATCTTTAAGTTCTCCCATGACTTTCACCTGAGTTATGTCTAGTTGTATTACATTTTTGTTACTTTTGAGAGGAAAAACTTTTAATTTTTTGCAAACAGACAAAGGCATAACATTGCAAGATGCTCCTGAGTTGACCAAGAAATTGTGGAGGTTTCTGTTGAAAAGTTCAAACGTTAGGAGAAATGGTGGGACAAAAGGTTTTCCCTTCTTATCTCCCGAGCAAGAGTTTACAGTTGGTTTATTCACTATATCTATGGGAGTTGGATTTATTTCCTGATCATTGCATGTCGTGGGGTTTTCTACCGATTTCAAGGCTTGTAACAAAAAGTATTTTTTTTAGGGAGTTTACATATGTTCATAATCGATATATTGGCCTTTAACTTCTTCAAATATTCAACTATGTTGTTATCAAGTTTGGGTGATTCTTGGGTGAGGATGCTTATAGGGTTCTTACTGGGAGAAAAAGGTGCTTTCGAGCGATCGAGGGTTGACCTTTCCCCAAATGTTTAGGTAGTAATAGGATCCTTCAAGACATGTGGACCCTTACTGCACGTTTTCACAACCAAAATATCTACGGGTGGTTCTTGAGACTCAAATAATTCGTTGAAAGGTATGATAAGTTCAGGATCCCATATCAACATGGTTGTATCTTTTGGTGGATAAATCTCTTCTTGATCATCAACATTCATAGCTAAATGGCTTGGTTGTTCGGTCAGGGAGACTTCGTCTAGGAACCGATTGGCCATTAAATTCATGGCATGCACCCATTGATGGAAGCCCCTTTTGGAGTGATTTTCCTAGTGATAGGTATAGAAATAATAAGATGCTATGTTTCCCAAATCGATATTTAGGTTAGATGGGGGAGGTTCAATTGATTTGAATGGAAGGTTTCTTTTGAAGAAAGGATTATAGGGTCTTTGGCCTTCATTTCCCTCCTCGACACTTATTTTCACGTCTATGATTTTGTTTGATAACTTCTTAACCATGCGTTGTAGGTCTTCTATGTCTCTATTACCCTTTTCAGGAGCTTGTTCTACATGTTTCCCTGGAGGTCTAATGAGAAATAGCCCTCTCTGGGGACGGGGTTGAGATTCTTTCTTGACTAAGGATACGTGACTCTCTTTACATCCTTTCATTTGGAATTTGATCATTTTGGCTTCCTCAAATTTCTTAGCTAGGGTTCTCTTGGCATCCCTCTTTACAAACATGGAAATAGAAGCTGGGAGGGAATTAGCGTATACTTTTGATTTGAAACTCCTGAGTAGGTTTACCTTCGGGATTGAACTCGTTCAAGATGGTGGTGAATCTCTAATTGAAATATTTAACCCTTTCTTTCGAACTCATGGTGGTGGAAAATAGTTCAACCATCAAAGCTCCGGTAGTAGTTTCTTCTGCAAATTTATCTAGAAAATCCTTCTGACACTTTGTCCAGCTAGTTATCGATCCCACATGAATATTAAAATACCATGTGGAATCTGAATTCTCAAACATATAGGGGAATACTTTGCATACTACATCTTCATGTTGGACGGTCATAAGCCTGATCGCTAGTATGAATTTCTTGATATGATCTTCAGGAAATCTTGAGGTCTTGGGGTCGAACTTAGGAAGCAACTTCTTAGGGTGTCAGGTAAGATTGTGTACTCATCCTAGGATGGCCAAAGAATCTATGGCCAACCAAGTTTGGTTGTTCTGTGGTGGTTTTCCCCTTTCTTCATCATGCTCATTATTGTATTCCATATATTCATATTTCGAGTTAAATTCCTCTTTGTCCGAGAAATCGTTTGGTTCAAAGATGTCATGGGTTGGAGTTTCTGGGATTAGATTTAGAGGATGTTTGATTTAGGTTATTTCAAAATATATTAGGTCTTCTATTGTGTGCACAAAAACTTGGTCGGGGGTGTCGACCATTGGTCTTCTTATTTTTTGTCTTTGAGGAAGTATCAGAGCTAACGACAATGCACTGATTTGTCGGGCGTATGCTCTTGCAATTTTTTGAAATTGATTTATTTCCTCGTGAGGAAGAGAATAAGGTATATCAGGGAACACATGTGCTTCCTTGAGATGGGGTGAGTTACTCGCTTGAGGCATACTCAGTGTGTGTTGGTCATCTTGGGAATGACTAGCCATGCATGTGGTCTATCTTGAATCGATAGGTTGTCTAAAATATTATGTGGAATATGTATTCAGCCATTCATTCTTTAGGCCCTCCTTCTAGTGCCAATTATGTTGATGGGTCCAAAATCCCTTTAGTTAAAAAATAGGAACCAAACCCACCACCAAGGTGTTAGCGATATTTCTTGTCTTGGGCCTAAGAACCTAGGTCTGCAGATTACACGGAAAATTCCCAAGCGCAACACGGGAGAATCCATGTTTTTCCAAGTAGCGGGTCAAGAAAGTGGGAAAAATGTCATCGGCAGCGTCCAAGATCTATGTTACAAAGAAGATCGAAGGTCACCAGGTTTTCGGAGCTACCGAGTTGCCCAAGGTTTAGCACGAGGGACAAATCTAATATTTCACAGTAGGCTTGGGTCGTCCGATCCAATTGGGACAGGTGGCAGCCTGTCGGCATATCGGGGATCGATGTTTCAGGGAACATGAAGCTCTCCATTCATTGCACTTGAATGTGCCGATCAATGAAGCACCGAAAGCACTTTTGGCGTTGAGCCCACGGTCATGGACCCAGGTTATATCAAGCGAGCCTGTAAAGAGGGGCAGCCCCTTTTATAATAGTGAATACCATCCGGGCCATCCATCTGAAGGACGCGTGGCACGCATTTGTGCCATATCGGCATTCGGGAGTTCGAGCGGTAAGCGCTCCCCGCCATTTCACATCCCGAAACACTAAACCCCGAAGTGTCGATCAATGCTCTTCTAAGCTGGGCCCATGGTTTTGGTGCCTGGTCATAAAGGAGCAAGCCCGAAGGAGAGGCATTTGTGTTATCATGTGGGCATCAGGGCCTGCAGCATTGCCGAATCAATTCAGAACCCTCATATCAGTGGGGGAACATGCGGCGACCGTCAGGGTCTCCCAGTATTTTTCCCATCGCGATTTCGAAGGAAAAGAGACCCGCTCTTTTCTCATCCACGAATCCCGAAGCGCTGAAAGTGCCCGTAAAGCTAGGCATAGGGGCACAGCCCATGGTCACTTTGGGGATGAAAGAAAAGATCTACGCAGGGAGGTCCGTCGTGACTTCCAGTTGCCATTGGGCCCGTCCTTGAGCCTGGTTTACTCTCAAAATAAATGAAGATAGGAGGAGGTGGTTGAAACCTCGCCTCACTCCTTAAATGTAAGGCATGGAGGGTCTAACCAACAGTCTACTCAGGAGGTTGCATAAGACCAAGTATGATGCAGATGACAACATAGAGAAACACAAGGCCCGATCTGTGGTGAGAGGATTCTCTCAAATAGAGGGAGTCGACTATGATGAGACGTTCACCCCAGTTGCAAGATACACTTATATCCAGGGCATTATTGACATTGCAACAGAGATGGGTTGGAGGATTTATCAAATGGATGTAAAGACTGCTTTTCTGAATGGCTTTATAGAGGAGGAGGTGTACATAGAACAACCACAGGGGTTTGAGGTGTTGGGGAGAGAGTCCCATGTGTGTATTCTAAGAAAGTCACTTTATGGTCTGAAGCAAGCTCCAAGAGCTTGGTATTCGAGGATAGACACTTAATTTCTTCAGATGGGGTTTGAGAAGAGTGAGGCAAATCCTAACCTCTACTATATTATACGAGGTGAGGATACACTCATTCTCATACTG
>ML785462.1:457167-474338 GCA_009831015.1 Picea engelmannii
GTGTCGCTATCTCGACCAAGCTTCCCTAGCAGGCAACTGATAGTCATCATCACACGACCTGGGGAGCATGACTAGCACCGTTCTCCCATGACTTCAGGTTTCAGAGGATACACGGTGGGAAATGCCTCCACCCCTCCTAATCATATCTAGGGTTCACCCCTACGATGGCCCACCCTACAATGGAGGATACACGGTGGGAAATGCCTCCACCCCTCCTAACAGAACCAGGGTCAACACCCTACAATGGAATATACAGTGGCACCGTGTTGCTATATGGGAGAAGGATTTTGGGAGCTCTGAGGATTGCAGAGAGGGAGGAATTTTGTGATTGGCATTGACATAGTGGACCGGGGTTGCTGGGGGTTTTGGGCACGGAGGGCTAGGATATCCGTTGATATCCTAGGGCTAGGAGCTAACTAGTCGGCGGGGAGGTCAGTTTTGGGTAGTGTTCTAAAGAAACAGGAAGGGAAGCAAGCTGCGGATAACAACATCAGGTTCAGCAACAACATCAAGTTCAGCAAGCTGCGGAACAACATCAGGTTCAGGTATCTAATTCCAATTTATCCATTGTTTAATTAGATTTATTATATAAATTTTACATGTGTAAGTGTTAAGAAAATTTGGAATTATTCTTCTTTATAAACCTAGTAGAAATTAGAGTACATTTGGTAGAAATTTTAAATGTTAATTAAAATCGGGCCTTTACAGATCATGATCATTTACATGAGTTACCATAGGTACGTAAAAGAAATAATTGAAAAAATATTTTAGATTTATGAATTATTGAAATTTTCGCTTCATTTTATGGTTGTTATGGTATTATCATATTTCCATGCCCTTCCTTGCCTTTCCTTTCCTTTCCATGTGATTTCTTGCCATGAATTTCCTTATCATACCATGCCTTTCCTTTCCTTTCCATGCCATGCCATGCATTTCCTTGCCGATCCATGTCTTTCCTTGCCATGCCATGCATTTCCTTTCCTTTCCATGGCATGCCTTGGAATTCCTTTCCAAACCATGCCTTTCCTTTCCTTTCCATCCCATGCCATGTCATACCTTGCATTCACTTCACTTTCCATGTCATTCCTTTCCATGCCTTGACATGCCATGCCTTGATTTTCCATTCCATTTCATTCTATGCCTTTCATTTCCTTTCCTTTCCATGCCATTCCATGCCATGCCTTTCCATTCCATGCCTTTCCTTGCCTTCCCTTGCCATGTCTTTCCTTCCCTTGACAAGCCAAGCCATTCCTTTCCTTGTGTTACCTTTCCATGCCATGTCGTTCCATGCCTTGCATTCCCTTTCCATGTCATACAATGCCTTATCTTTCCATGCCATTCCTTTCCATACAATTCCATGCATTTCCATGTCTAGCCTTACAAGGCATTAAATTATCAAACATATGTAATAAGCACTGATAAAAACCCTAGTCCCGAAGATCCTCTATCAAATGATAGTGGAGGGGAACCACTAGCTGAAACCCGATGCTATTGATCCAATGCAACTGATGGTTCGGTGATTCGAGTCTCGGTTTGTGTTTTATCATTAAATTAAACTTCCCTCCTCAAGCCATTCAAGGACATGTTGGAAATTTGGTTTGGGGGCATAAACTACAAACTGAGAAACATAACAAAGTTCCATAAGCTCTCGTGCGTATGTTTGGCCAAGGCTCATGCAACGATAGTGTTATCACTAAAATGATGTCCACAACATTGCATGCAAATGGTTACATAAACACAACAATGCCAACAACAATTAGTTCACCTGCAACACTGAAATTCATTTCAAAAGGAAAAGAACTATACAATTGGGAAAAAATGGCATGCACAAATTCATCAAAGGAAGTGCACAGACAGTGTGCGGGACAAAAAATCCCTTATATCACACAATGCACCAAATGCATGACTGTGTACGAGAAAATCTGCGCACTTCTATGAACAATGCACTTATGGTTCTTGTCACCCCCCCAACCACTTATGAACCAACTCCAAACCTGATTTGACCTTCATATATGAGAAAAATCTGAATGGGGGGCCAGTCAAGGACCAAAGGGTGGCCTAAAAGGCCCCTATTTCACACCAAGAACCAATTACATTTTTCCCTGAAGAAATGCTATAAATAAGAGCCATGGGTGCACTAAGAAACCAAGATATTCATAATATTTTTATGTTGCCTCAATTCTCTCTTGAGAAACCTCTTTTCTCTTTGGAGCCTTCAAGCATCATTGCAATACAACATTCCATTGACCTCTTGAGGGAATAGCCATTGATTTTCTTCACCATTTTCCATTTTTCTTCCATTGTAAGAAGAGATCTCCATTAGAGAACTCAAGATCCCTCCCAAGGAGGAAGATGGGACTCATAAGTCCTCATTTTTCTCTACTATGTTTTTCCTAATAATATATTGATCCATTGGTAGCATTATGTTGGTCATTGGCTGATTTTTATGGTTCTAAGTTTCTCATGCTTTATAAATTGTATTTCTCATTTTTTTTAGTTTATTTATTTGTTTATACATGTGTTTTGCTTGTTTAACCCACTCACAATTTTTTGTCTTATTTAGCAGGCCCATCTAGACATGCAAGCGTTGTTATTTTTCTCACCCAAGTGACAAAACCAACAAAACAGATTGGCGATGATATTGGGGATAGGTATCAAATTCAACCCTATTTGGTCTTAGAGAGCACTTCTTTTTAATCAATTTGTCTTGCAGGTACCAAAACTGTCCCAGCCCCACTTGTCAAAGGAAAAATTTAGAGTTGGAGGAGGAGTATTTCACTCAAAAAATTTCCCCCGACACGTGAAAGGAAGTGCACGGATTTTACTGCCCACAAACATCCACTCTGCACAGTATGTACGCCATAGACTTATTTTCTCTACGCATTGTGTGCCCTCTGGGCACCTGTGAGAATTATAACCCACGCACATATCCAGTTTTTCAAAATTGTAAGGGTTTTTGTGATGATTTGAAGGCCCCTAGCCTTCATATTTTTTCTTTTATGCACTTTGCAATGCACATGCACTCCACTTATAATCATTTCCCATATGAAAGGTTATCTAAACATAGGCACTTAAGGGGTAGAAAGATCCAAATATTCTCCTCTTTTTCTTTGGTTTCCACATGGATGGCTTGTTTGGTTTGTAAAATTTTAAGTTGATATTAATGTTATAATACATAAACCACTTACATCAGGACTAGAAGTTAACTTTTACCCTTGAGTATGCTCTTCTATCGCACCCTAGTGTGATCTTGATAATCATAAAGGTGGTTAAAGGGGCATTTCATCTCCCTTAACAAAAATCTTTAGGAGAGGACAAAAGGCACCCTAGGGCTCCTCTTAGTTTCTTTTTGAAATCATCTTAAAGTTGTAAGGGCCCATACATGCCCACATGTTGCAAACTTAGGATAGTTTCTTGAAATTTCTTTCTTAGTTTACATCACAGACTAGGGAAGTTTAAAGATCAAAGTAACAGGCCAATACATTCCCACATGCTTGCAATCTAGGATAGTTTTCAAAGATTTCTTAGTGTAAACAACATTTAGGGAGTTTAAAGGACTTGTAAGGACCCATATGTCCACATTATAGTTCTTTAGGGATTTTAAAATTCCGCAAGGTTGTACCAATGACACTTAGTAAGATAGGTAACACAGATTTCTAAGGACCACATGAAGTTCACATGTTGCAATCTCACACCTAACATATTAATAAATTGGCACATTTGTTTTTCACTAGCTCACACACAAAGTCACTCCTCACTCACATAATTTCTACCTTGAATTGTGGAGGTTGAAGTAGTTTTTCTCCAAAGGAATTATGAAACGTCCCACTACTTCTTTCAGGAATTATCCACACCCAATTCAAACGATATTGGTTCACATCCCCAATCTCTCAGCCCACCACATCTAATTTTTTTCTAAAATATCACTAAGTTTTCCTCCACTGAAGGTGCCAATTTTTTTTTTTTAGTTTAGTTAGGATCTCGGGGGTAGGCATCCAAATAACCCCTCGTTATCTAGTTCTCACATTTTCAAACATTAGAAGTTGACAAATAGGGAACCTTCAAAATCCTCCAAGTCAAGTGTTCTTACACCATAAGGTAGGGAGATACCCATGAAGGGTTGAAGTCCAAGGTCCAATTGTTCTATGTGTCCTCCCTTCAGTCACCCAACTCTTGGAAGGGATCCAGCCTGTGAACCATTTCTGAGGCCAAAAATCTAAATATCGCACTTTGATCGAGGTACCTAGTGACCAAAATTTAGGACATCTATCCATGTGGAAATTGTGGGCTGCAATTGCAACTTGATCTGATTTTGTGTGGCTATTGGGAAATATCAACAACTCTTTCGAGATATGCACTCCCTCTACCCCTCATTATAATTGATTATTTCATCCTTCACTAGTTCCTCTTCTGGTGGCTTTAGAGCCCACTATTGAGTGATTTTGGAAGGTCCAATGTTATTTGAGAGGAAGGATGATACGTCTTTTAGGACACAAGAATTTGCTTTTATTTTTTCCCCCATGCGGACAAAATCCACCTACCCACATGTTTGCTTATTTACAATTGATCTATGTATGGTGCTCATTTACTTATATAAAATTGTGAGTTGTACTATCTTATGAAGTTCCATATTATACAAATCTCTTGTTCATTTATTTCTCTTATCACCACTTGCACACATTCACTTTTCTATTCGTACACCATAGGGGACCCACACAATCTCCGTCGTTCTAGACGTTTGCAAAATCTTCCTCCTATTCTCGGAGGAGTCCCTAGTCTTGCCAACTCACCGGATCAACCATATCACACCCCTGTAAGTGATACTATTTTGGGATGAGATTTACTTGGTTCCACTTTGCTTAAGTCTAATTCTCAAGGCCATCCATCTACTAGTTCTCCTTCTCACAGAGGCAGGGGGAAAGATTCTTCTGAAAGGAGAAGTACAACACCACCAAACCTCCCTCAAGGGTCAGGTCCACTACCTACTCACATAATGGCTAGAACTAATCCTCCCCCAAATCCCCCTATGCCATACTTGTCATCTCTCAACATTTCCAACTTGACCAAAATCATGAATGATCCCATTTTACATGACCCCACATGGCCCAATATGCCTACCAAACTACCTTAAGATATTCCAAAATTTAAAGGAAAATCAGGGGAAGATCCCACCAACTATGTTATGACCTTCCACTTATGGTTCTCTTCAAACAACATCATGTATGATTCCATCCGCTTAATTTTATGTCAAGGAACACTCATTGTTCCATCAACCAAATGGTATGTGGACGCAAAATCAGGGTCCCATGTGACATTTGAATCCTTGGCCAAGGCCTTTTTGGCCTTTTTTAAACTACCAGTTCATCATGGAATTAGCTTAGAAATTATCTCCGAGTGAAAACAAACCTCATCTATCCATATTTCCAATCACATCCATGAATGGTGTCGGCACCGTAGTTTGTGCAAATAAGAAACCACCAAAGAACAATGCCCCGATTGGTTTCTTAAATCACTTGTCTCTAAACTTTCCAAATATGTATCATGTACTTTTCCTCAAATAGAGGAGGAGGCCATTAACAAGGATCAACAATTATACCTTATCTATGCTCAGTCAAGTTACTTATACACAGTGTTACTTGATGCACCTGGACCTATACCATTTGGCCAAGACAAACCCGGGATGTCCCATGCTGTGTATGGGTTGATTGGTTCCATGGCACATCAAAACCCTTACAGCCAATCACCACCTATTTATAGTGCACCTAAATATACACAATCATATGGAGGGCCATCTTATTACCCTCCTCCCCATTACCAACAACCATATCATGTTTCTACCCCACCACCCATGAGTGGAATATCACCGGTACCCATGATGCGTCCAACCTCTCAAAAAAGTTCTAGTTCACCTTCTACCTCAGCATATAAATTGAGCACTAGTGAAAGCACTTCAACTTCATATGCACCCTATGGATCATTGCTATAAAACAATCCATATTTCCCATTTCCTGGTCCTCCATAGTCGGATGCTCCTCCACATGGAAAACCACATGTCAACGTTAACTTTGTTCAGCCCTCTCCCATTCAACAACTTCATACTTTTGAACAGTTGAATACAGAAAATTTGGCCCATCAGCCGAATAATTCCAAAAAGAAAGGGAAAAAACAAAAAAATAATAACCCGGGACCAGGCGGAAATAAACCCCTACCCAACCATCCTGTTGGGGGTAATCAAAATCAAGGAAACCAGAACCCCGAAGGGTACAATAAAAAAAAACTCCAAGGGAAGAAAAACAACAACAATCTTCAGAATAACTTCCCTTTTTCTCTCTGTGGTGAGTATGGACACTATACACACCATTGCCCCCAAATTTTCAACTTCAAACAGATGAAATAATCCAGGAACACACCATGTCCTCCAGCATCGCCTCCCCCTCAGCAGGCCCCACAAACATACTTGCAACTGCCACCTCCAACCATTTTGCAAGACCCCATTCCACACCAAGGTGTGATGAATACCCAAGAGGAGGTACACCCTACTCCACCCCAAATGGGGTAGTATCAAAACCCAGGTCCCATTCAACCTGGAAATCCAATCGATTGCAACATCCTCCTTACCAGCGAAGAATAAATTATTTTTGAAAACACACAACCTCCATCATGTTGTTCTACCTGAATATACCCCAACCACTTTGGAAGCTTCTCTAGCGATAGCTGAACAACCCTTGATGATTCCACTCCCTAACATTGAACCAAACATTCTCATACCTCATGTTCAATTACAAAGGAATGTCAATAATCTTCATGCTAGGGAAGCCCACACTTACAGTCTGGTCGAGGACTTAGCTCAGTCTCCTTCTTTATTAGAGGTAATCTGAATCTATCCAACTCAGCAGAAGTCATTGTTTTATGCCTTGGAGGAAGTCGACCCAATAGACACTAAACTCGTCACCTTTGATCTAGATAGTAGAGAAGCACACCTCCCCTCCTTGGTAGCTTTCCAGATACTAGTTAAGATCTGGAACATCATAGTTCATCAATGTATCATCAATGAAGGTGCATCCACATGCATCATGTCCACAGTAGTGTGGAAAAATATCATCTCCTCTCAGCTAGTACCATCTGTCATCACCTTGTGAGCCTATTATGGTCGACCCTCATCTCCTGAAGGGATCTTCCAAAATGTCGTTGTTGAACTCGGGGGAAAAACCATCCTCATCGACATTTAATTTATCGATGCCCCACATGATTACACTATATTTTTCGGAAATAGCTACATGTATTCTATGAAGGAGGTGGCCTCTTCTATGTTTCAAATGATGATGTTCCCCCATAATGGGAAAATTGTCACCAACGACCAAATTACACAATATCAACCTAACCATCCCGCCAACATCGATAACATTCTCCATGTCATCTGCACTAGCTTGGATTCTTATTCACTCATTAACCTGGGTACTGGAATTTTCAAAGACCCATCCTTGTTGCGGGCATACCATGGAGCACCACCTCTCTTACACCCTTCAACACAATTGTGTGTAGTGTATTCTAATGGAATCGATATAGGAGACATTATTCCTCCCACCGAGGCCTCTCCACACCTTCACGTTCCACCAGTTGAAGAAATATTACCTCAAGAATTCCTTGAGAACCCTACTACACCACTTATCCCTGATTTCCCCCCCTCCAGGGGAAAATCCCGGTTTGGGAGACAGTACTGTAAGCCATTATACAAATTCCGTTCTTCTACCAGCCACTTGGAGTCCAAGCATTCCAGGTAGTTGAAACCCTTACCCTTTCTATCATGGTGGTTTCCATACTTGTATGGTATCTCCATCCACCTACATTGGTTCCCCAACCATCTCTTCCTCCTCATGTGAAGGGAATACCGATGTAGATTCCAGTACAGGATCCTACCATGCCACCATCTTTCCCACTGTTAGCACCATTGTCACTGTTAGAGGCATACGAAAGAAGAAAGAGCCCACAACTCCACTTCCCCCCCGAGTTCAACTTCCTTGCACACTATGTGAAAGAGATGGGCACCCCACTAATACATTCCCTACTCTTCTAGAGTTACGCAATCCAATCCAACTCCCTAGAGACACCACATTTCTTGCCACTCCACCAAGTACATACACTGCTACTCCAGAGTCAATCACTACATGCAATAAGGGTTTGCAAACCAAATTTGTGTGCGTCATCTTTTTAGACTATGGCCACTACACTCATCATTTCCCATCTCTACCTCAATTTCGCCAGATGTTATCCACAATACTCCAAACCTCTCGGCCAGAGCCCTCTCTGCTACCCCTTACTGGTGCTCACATTACTAACATTAGTTATGTCTCTTCATCATTCCCTAGGAGAATGAGATGTCCTTGCACTCTTTGTGTCTCACTTGATCACTTCACATACCTGTGTCCTTTGATTTTTGCATATCGAGGTCATCAGTCAACCCCTTTTCAACCTCGTCTAATCACCTCACCATGTGTAATTCACTCTCCAAATACTTTCAAAATTACCTCTCCTAAACCTAAATCACTTCTCATCACTCCATGGTTCATAGTTCGACTGTTTCAGTATATCCCCCCGAATTCTCCCAATTCTTCGGTAAATTTCCCATAGGAGATCTTTCCCCCCACCACAGTTTATCACCCATAGTTCCTAGACATTTGCTTTATGTCATTTGAGACAATTCTCCTGTAATATCCCAATTCTCTTGTAATCTCCCAATCTCTTCTGAATGCTCTCGTTAAATCACCATAGCAACAAGTACGAATGAGGTGGCATTGTGGACCCACCAGCCATATATAGTCCCTTTTTCCAAACTTCCACACTTAGTTACAGGAGCCCAGAGCCTCCATTTTCTGATCCATTCTCATCCATGCGATCCTGGTCCCACCATCTACACAGTCACATTCCTAGGTCATCATCTGCACTTGGCCCTGGGGAAGCATTTTTCTCACTTCACATTTATGTATGCATGCTCATGTTCAAAATTATCAGATAACTACTATATGTTCTTTATCATCAGATATTGTTCATGTCACATATTTGGTTTTCATGTGTGCAGGTACCTAGTAGTCGAAGAGACGCAACCCCTTCAGGTATATGTTCTACACTAAAATGTGATTTTTCCCTCTGTAAATCAATTCCATCTCCTATTCACACCCTCTGACGTTCACCTTTAGGGTCCTTACAACCGGCTTTATAGTATTGTCACCTATGCTGCATTTTGGCACTGTCACCTGGTAGCACTCTCCCCCACATGAGTTATCCCATTCATAGTTCCCCTTGGAAACTTGAATCTCATGCCATTTTCACCCCCTAGGGATGGGAGTCCTGATAGTATTATGCACTTCCAAGAATAAGTCGCATACTTCTTCTCATCATATTGCTATCTTTCCCAATGGAATCCCAGGTTATATCATATTGGTTTTATTGATTGCACCTTTATAGTATCATTATCCCTCCATCTCATCCACCATCAGTTTTCCCATATGCATATTTCCCTCCACTCATTTACCTCATACAAAGACCCACCCATGGGGCCCCCACCCTCCACCAGTTCTCTTCGCAACTTGCACCTTCACAGGCCAATCCATCTTGCACTCGGGCATCTGTTTTTGTATCTTTATATTAAAACCAAATTATTATTTATTTATTTGGTAATTGTAAAAAGCCTTTGTTTCCAACATTTACTTAGCTTTTTTTCATCACCCTTGATGACCTTCTTTTCCCAAAAAAGAAACCCATGTCACCCTTGGTTGGGGCCTCCAGTCTCCCTTTTCATTCTGACATCGTTCATAAAACTTGAGGATCCCAAGTCCATGTACCCATGATCTCTGAGTTTTTCCACTTTGTTAGCCTTTGGCACAATTTAACCTCATATCTAGTCATCCCCCTGACACTAGACACAATATCACGGTTTCTACCAATCCTCCTTAGAAATTCCCCAACCAAGGGTAGTCTTGAGTCTCACTGCAGCTTGACTTCATTCATGTTACTTGTCAATACTTGATATCATATCAATGGATTTAATGAATCCCTTTGCTTCTTGGAGTCACGTCTCCTTTTTTGTCGACATCAACGTAGTTTCCAGAAGGGAGACAATATCTTGAATCTCATTACCTTTATAATGAGTCTCAGACAACATTGAGAGAATCATCATTTCTCTCTGATTTTGTTGACCCCCATAACATTCAACTTCAGGAAACATCTCATGTTATAGTGGGTCTTACTATGCATTTATTGTAGTTTTTTTATACCAGTCGAAGACCTCTAAATTCGTTAGGCCATCAATGCCTACAAGTCATTGGCACTTCTTACATGTGTCCTTGCCTCATTTTAGAGTATGTTCACCATTCAGAACTGTCATCTACTACTATCAACCACCCTTGAGGGCACTGCAATTATCTACATAAACATACATCTTCAGTTACCATCTCACATTTTGGCTACATGACATGAGCATGGGGCATGCCTTCCTCGTTTGTACGGATATTTTCTTTTTTCTCCCTAGAGAAAGGTGTGGGCCCCATAGTTTCCCCTCTCCCTCCGGCATATCACTCTTGTAGTTCTTCTCAACACTCTTCCTTACAATGGCACTCCAAGTAAAAGAAACATTGATGTATTTTGGCTATACGTATTCTCCTAACCTCAAACATCAGGGGGCATTTGTTATCATTGAAATATCGTCTGAAAAATTGCATGCAAATGGTTACAGAAAAAAAACAATGGAAACAACAATTAGTTCACTTATAACACTGAAATGCATTTCAAAACAAGAAAAACTATACAATTGGGAAAAAGTTGACATGCAAAAATTCATCAAAGGAAGCACACACACAGTGCGCGGGCCAACAAAGACCTCAGAGCACAAAATGCACCAAATGCACGACTGTGTACAAGAAAAGATGCACACTTCTATGAATGATGAATTTATGGTTCTTGTTGACCCCCCAACCACTTATGGACCAACTCTCAACCTTATTTGACCTTCATATCTGAGCGGAATCCAAATGGGGGGTTGGTCAAGGACTAGATGGTGCCCTAAAATGCCCCTTGTTCACACCAAGAACCAACTACATTTTTCCCTAAAGAAATGGCATAAATAAGAGCTATAGGTGCACTAAGAAACCAATATCTTCATAGTATTGTTATGCTACCTCAATTCTCCCTCGAGAATCCTTTTTTCTCTTTAAAGCCTTTAAGCATCATTGCAATAGGCCATTCCGCTCACCTCTTGAGGGAATAAGCATGTATTTTCTTCACCATTTTCCATTTGTATTCCATTGTAAGAAGAGCTCTCCATCAGGGAAGTCAAGATCCCTCCCAAGGAGCAAGAGAAGACTCATAAGTCCTCATTTTTTTCTACAGTGTTTTTCTTACTATTCTATTGATCCATCGGTAGCATTATGTTGTTCATTGGTTTATTTTTATGGTTCTAAGTTTCTCATGCTTTATAACTTTTATTTCTTAGTTGTTCTAGTTTACTTCTTTGTTTATACATGTGTTTGGCTTGTTTAAACCACTCAAAAAATTATGTATTGTCTAGCAGGCCCATATATACATGCAAGTGTTGTTGTTTTGCTCACCCAAGTGACAAAACCAACACAACACACACTACTCACAATTTCCTGGCACAGTGTTCTTGAAAATTGACCTCTTTTTCATCAATTGCACTATTCCTCATTAAGAAAAACCCTAGCATCATAGATCCTCCAACAGATGGATTATTGATCAATGGAAATATAGTGAAGGGGCCCTACAAGTTGAAACTTGGTGCCTTCGATCCAATGCAACCAATTTTTTGTCGATTTGAGTCCCATTTTTTAGTTTTATCACAAGATGCAACTCGTCTCCTTAATCCATTCGGGGACATGTTGGAAATTTGGCTTGGGGGAATAAATACAAACCGAGAAACATAATAGAGTTTCATAATATCCCGTACATTTATTTTTCCAAAGCCCACACATCCATGCTACCCACAATTTCCCAACACAATGTTCTCTAAAATTGACCTCTTATTCAGAAATTGCACTATGCCTCATTGAGAAAAATCCTAGTGTCAGATATTCTCCAACAAAAGACCTTTTTATTAATAGAATGATATTGGAGCGAGCCCACTAGCCGAAACTTAGTTCCTTGGATCCAATCCAACTGACGGTTTGTGAATCAGAGTCCCATTTTTAGTTTTATCACGAGTTGCAACTGCCCTCTTTAAGCCATTAAGGGACATGTTGGCAATTTTGTTTGGGGGCATAAATCCAAACCGACAAGCATAACGAAGTATTGTAAGCTCCATCACATATGTTTTTCCAAGGCCCGTACTACCCACAATTTCCCAACATAGTGTTCTTGAAAATCAACCTCTTGTTAAAAAATTGCAATATTCCTCATTAACCAAAACCCTAGTGCTGGAGATCCTCCAATAAATTTTTTTTCGAGAAAAAATATGATAATGGAGGGCCCCCACTAGATGAAACTGGGTGCCCTGGATCTGATGAAACTGACGTTTTGTCAATCTAAGTCCCATTTTGATTTTTATCGTGAGTTGAAAATTTGGTCCAGGGGCATAAAATCCAGACCGAGTAGCATAAGGAAGTTTTGTAAGCTCTCTCATGTATTTTTCTCCAAGGCATGGAAAGAGAAGGAAATGAAGGCATGGCATGGCATGACATGGCAAGGAAAATAAAGGCTTGGAAAGGCAATGCAAGGAAAGGCAAGGAATTCCAAGGGAAGGCATGCCATGGAATGACATGGCATGGAAAGGAATGCATGGCATGGAAATACAAGGCATGGTGTGGAAAGGAAAGGAAAGGCATGGATTGGAAAGGAAATGCATGGTATGGTATGGCAAGGGAAGGCATGAAATGGAAAACATGGAATGGGATGGAAAGGTAAGGAAAGGCATGGCATGGCATGAAATGACATGGAAAGGAAAGGCATTGCATCTGAAGGAAAAGCAAGGCATGGCAAGGAAAGGCAAGGTATGGCATGGAAAGGAATGTCATGGCATGGCCAGGCATAACATGGAAATGCATGTCATGGCATGGAAATGAAAGGCATGGAATGGAAAGAAATGACATGAAAAGTCAAGGAATGACATGGCATGGCAGGGCAATGTAAGACATGGGAAGGAAATGCATATCATGGAAAGGAAAGACATAGAAATACATGGCATAGAATCATATGTCATGGAAAGGAAAGGAATGGAAAGACATGACATGGAAAGGAAAGGAATGCAATGGCATGGAAAGGAAAGGAAAGGCAAGGAATCACATGGCATTGCAAGGCAAGGAAAGACGTGCCATGACAAGGAAAGGAAAGACATGGCATGGAAAGGAAAGGAAAGACATGGCATGACAAGGAAAGGCATTGCATGGAAAGGAAATGCATGGCATGGCAAGGAAAGGAAATGAAAGGCATGGCATGGATTGACATGGAAAGGAAAGATCTGTCATGGAAAGGCATGGCATGGGAAGTCAAGGAAATTAAAGGCAAAGCATGGAATGACAAGACAAGCCATGGAATGGTATGGAACGGCAAGAAAATGCCTAGCATGGAATGGTATGGAAATTGAATGGAATGCAATGGAATGGAAATAAATGGCATGGAAAGGCATGGCATGGAAAGTGAAGCCAATGCAAGGAAATACATGGCATGGCATGGAAAGGAAAGGAAATGAAAGGGATGGCATGGAAAGGAAAGAGAATGCATGGCAAGGCATGACATGGCATGGAAAGGAAAGGAAAGGCATGGAATGCCATGACATGTCATTGCATCACATGTCATGGGATGGAAAGGAAAGGAAAGGAAATGAAAGGGATGGCATGGCATTGCATGACAAGGAAGACAAGGCATGGCATGGAAAGGAAAGGAAAGGCAGGGCATGCCATGGCATGGAAAAATCACATGACATGTAAAAATCATGACATGACATGTAATGAAATGTCATGGCATGGTAAGGAAAGGCATGGAGTGGCAAGGAAAGGAATGTAAAGGAATGACATGGCATGGCATGTAAAGGAAATGCATGGCAAGGAAAAATCACTTGATTGGATGGAAAGGAAATTGTTGATATAAAGTTAAGTCATATGTCCCTAAGAAAATGTATTTTATTTCTTGGCATGGAAAGGAAAGGAAAGGAATGTCAAGGAAATACATGGCATGGCATGGCATGTAATGGAAAGTAAAGGAAATTCAAGGCATGACATGGCAAGTCAAGGCATGGGTTGGCAAGGAAAGGCATGGCATGGCATGACAAGGAAAGGAAAGGAATGCCATGGGATGGCAAGGCAAGGCATGGAAAGACATGGAATGGAAAGGCAAGTCATACCATGACATGAAATGGAATGGCATAGCATGCCAAGGAAAAGCATGGAAAGGCATGGAATGTTGTGTCATGACAAGGAAAAATCACTTCATTGGATAGAAAGGAAATTTAAGATATAAAGTTAAGTCATATGTCCCTAGAAAAAATGTTTTTTATTTCTTGGAATGAGAAATGTTTTTTTTTTTTTATTATTCTTGGCCTAGAATAATTTTATGGAAAGATATATATAAATTTTTGTATAGGTTAAAATGAGAAGATACATGGAAAGAAATCCAAGGATTGATTAGTCTATTTTGGATCATAGTTGTGTTCTAGGGATTTGTAGATGTAACAACCTATATTTTGGACTTAAAAGGTTAGAACTTTGATTTTTACTTATCTTAGTGATTCTATGCTTAGTATTTGTTAGGTTTAGTTAAAATCATATAGACATTTTATATGTATACATATGAATATATTTATGTATTGCGATATATTATTTTTATTGTTATGTGTTTATGATGATGATAGTTTTGTGATGTGTTTAAACATGCAAATTGAAATATGGAACTTTGGTATGTGGATACTAGTTAAAAATTATGTTATGGATACTTTGGCATGGAATTCATGGAGCAAGGCATGACATGGAAAGGAAAGGAATGCCATGGCAGGGCAAGGCAAGGCATGGAATTGCAAGACAAGGCATGTCAAGGCAAGACATGGCTTGTGTTATCGCTCAGTTTGTAGTACAGGTTAAGTGGCTTGAAGGCAAGAGTCAAACTGGCGTAACAGGAGCTTCCCCACCCACTGTCACCTCGATGGGGGGCTCTTTTATTTAGGGTGGCTAATCCCAAGGGAGACGTCCCTAGTAATCTGGGGTGTTGAAAGGAAAGGGTCAAGGGATTAAGGCTCAAAGCTCAAAGTGGGCTTTCCCTTCACAGATTACTGCCAAGAGGATAGTCAAGAAAAGATGAACCACTGTAGAAGAACCTGTTTGCGAGACAAGGCAACAATAAAACTAATACATGCAAATAGTGATTAATGCTTCAAAATTCAATGACTTTTAGTATGAAATATACATGAGCATAAATAAAAGTAATTATTGATGAAGTCAATGATTGCAATAAAGGCTATGGCTTATAATATTACTTCTTCAATAAATACCAAAATGACAATAGCATTCAATGTACAAAATCAATCTTTGGATTATCACAACACATTAAATATGCTCACATATAATGTTGCTGCGTCACTATACTAAGGGTGACGTCAGCCCTATTCTAGGTTAGTTTTTCTAGACAATGAGGTGGACGTTTTGCTAACTAAGCCAATGAAAATAATCAATACTTCAAAGTCTATTGCTAGATGACAAAGCCACAACATTTTATGTTAAGCAAGAGTTCAAGAGAGGCATGACGTCATCATAGAATTAGGGTTAGTAAGTCGCTATGGTTAGTTAGGGTTTCAAATTTTGGAAGTTTGAAAGGTTGTTTTAACACAATTGACTCAACGTTGGAATTCTAGACTAGTGCCTTAGGGTAAATGGAGTCAAGGAGCAAGGCTAAAGTCTTGGGAGAATCTAAATTTAAGGACAAGAAGGTTAGGCTTTCTAGTGCTGCAATGGTAGGGCCACAAAGTCAAAACCCTAAGGGGAGGAGGCACATTCCAGTGTTGCTTAAGCAAGGCCTCATGCTCCTCCCTCTTTCCTTAAAACTCTTTGGCAAAAATGGCTAGCTTTAAGACATAAGTCTAGGGATGAAAAGTGTTGTAGGGCCAAGGCTTTTCAAACCCTAAAGGTCAAAACCCTAGGTGTAAACTCAATTAGGCCTAGGACGTCTTCCTTCTTCAACTTATGTTTCAAAACTAACTCAGAAAAAGGGGAATAAGTGTAGCAATGGCTAGGCTATATTCTCCTTAATCAATGGCTAAATAAGTCTTCTATCATGGGGACATGAAGCAAGGACCTACTTGTGTGCTTGCTCCCTAGGGTTTCAATGATTAAGAAAAATAATAACAATGTAACCATAAAAGTAAGAGATTTAACCTACAACCATTCAATCAAGAAGTTTTGCATGAGAAATACACTTACAAATCAATGAAGAGCTTATCAAACCCTAGTTGTAAACCTTCCAATGATATAAAACACCATGAATATGCCAAAAATGATTCTCCTCAAGAGTAGCGCCTCAACTCCCTCCAAGAGCCAATACCAAGACAAAAGACTAAAAGTACTCCTCTCACAAGAGAGTGAGTTGTGTTATATCAAAATGAGGCTCAACGTCCTCTATTTATATCATCCTCATGACCTTTAATTACAAAAATAGGTCATTAAAACAGTCGACAAGGCTGACTAACAATAGTTACATGATTTGTCACATTAAATGCTAAAATGTCATAATTATGAGCTAAAAAGGAGACGTCAGGCCCCTCTGAGGGGGACGTTGGCCCTTTTTGGGCAAGATCAACATCCAAAAGGCAAAATGTTGGCCCTTCTAGGGCTCCTGCAAGCTGCCACATGTGCCAAATGATCCCAGCACACTGTCACATCCTCTAGAAAATGTCCAGCCTGCCCTGGTGGCGTCCTGTCCATCAAAAGCCATCATCTCATCTGTAGTGGGTGATCCCCCTAGGCCGGGTTCTGCCAAAGCGTCCTGGGTGAGGACGTCCTTCTTATTCTTCATGCAAGGGCTCATCAAGACATTGTCCTACCTCTGCCATCCCAACAACCATTTGATGGGCTCTTCAACCCCATGGAGGTCTGAACTAATCATATCCCCATGTGTACCGGTCCACTGGTACCTGTCCGCCGGGTATGGTCCTGCACATCAAAGACTACGCCCTCCATGGGCTC
>ML785462.1:474388-487091 GCA_009831015.1 Picea engelmannii
CTATTGGGCTAACACCCACAAGAGATGGAAAGTTTCCTCAGAAGATCATTCAAGCCATGTTTTATGAGGTGATATGGTTTAGGGATGTCCAGTCACAGTAAGACCAAGGGCAGGTGTTGTCTGTGGGTGCCTTTGTAGGAGGCAAGCCATACCCATCACGGATGCAATTTTTTCTGAGCCCTTTATTGCCTTTATCTTTTCATTTATTTATTTTCTTTCTTTTTTACTTCAAGGTATGACCAGAGGAAACTGCCTTGGCTTCATGACCAAAGATGATAGTGTTACCCACTGGTATCTTTGTAGAGATGATAAGGCTGGCTCGTGATGAGACCCCCTTTCCCTTGGCCATGCAACCAAAGGTCACTGCCCTGGCATGGTGACTAGATGATGCCAATGTCATACTACTGGATACCTATGAACATAATGGGTCGGCTCGTGATGAGACCTCCCATCCTCTTGGTTAGGTCTTGTTTTATTATTTTTCTTAGGGTCCCTTTAGTTTCTTATCGAGAGGCTTTTTATTACCTTCTCGGGGATCCCCTGGGAGAAGCATCTCTAGGTTTTATTTCCTATGGATTTTATCTTTTACCAACTACTTTTAACCCCTGGGCCTTTAGCCCCTTCTTCCCATAATACAAAGTGTAACCCTCAAAGGTCATCCTAGTGGCCAGACTAGGGGAATGGGATGGATGTACGGGGTATAAGATGTAAATAAGATAAAATGGTGGGAGCGGACGATGGCTCTGCAAATCCGCCTTGGTGGCTAACTAAAACCCATGAATATCAACTTGCTAAGTCACCCCATCAATCACCCCAACAATGGTCAATTGGATTAGTGTAAGATCCAAGCAGTCATCAGAAATGAAAGGAACCTAATGCATATATAAGAAGGTTATAACGATCAAACATGACACATACCATGATACCTCGGACCAATTACCTCATGGAGCAAGAGTCCTCTCCGATGCAAGTCCAAGAAAGTGGTGATGGAAGCTGCTGCTATTGACAGGACAAATCTGGCGAAGAAGAGGAAAGATGGGCCCTCCAGGGCCATGCTCAGGTCAATCCTGCTCTCGGTACTCCATGTCTAGGACCTGTGGGCCTCGAGACATGATCTCCTAGTTATCCCTAGATATCGGGGATAACATCTTGGAAACAAAAGTCAAGGCAAGACATGGAAAGGAAAGGAATGGCATGACATGGCATGGAAAGGCAAGGCATGACATAGTAAGGCAAGGAATGACATGGAATGGCATGGAAAGGAAAGGAATTGAATGGAAAGGAAATGCATGGAAAGGCATGGCATGGCATGGCATGGAAAGGTAAGGAATGTCTTGTCAAGGAAAGGAAAGGTAAGGCATGGCAAGGATAGGCATAGCATGGCCTGGCCTGGCATGGAAAGGAAGATCAATGCAAGGCATGTCATGGCATGGAAAGGATGTTAAGAACCAAATATCAATATAGCATGGAAAAACCTCATAATAAGTACTCAACACCTTGAAAAATATAGAATTTCAGATAATAAGCCTCTTTGAGGGGGAAACCTCCTTATACACAACATAAATACCCAAATACAAGATGATTCCAAATGAAACTATCTCCTTGGTATATAAAGGAGACTAGGAGGTACAATTACAACTAAAACACCCAAGCTAACATAAATAAAATAACATTACTAATGTAATATTCCATAATTAAGGGGTAATGTGCCACTATTTAGGGCTTAACATGCCCCTCCCCTTGAGACAAGTGTTTTCCACAACGCTTGAGCAATTTTGGATGGTTATGTATAAAAGAATCATCTTCCCAAGTGGAATATTTAGTAGGTAGTTTCCTCCACTTAATGAGATACTCTGAAATGGATCTATTCTTCAGCTGGCAAATTCTTATGTCAGTGATGGCTTCAGGCTCCAATATGATTTTTCCTTCCTCGTCAGGTTCTAGAAATATAGTTTGAACTGGGACCTTTTCACCTATAACCTTATTTAAGCATGAAACATGGAAAACTGGGTGTATTCATGAGGATGCAGGGAACTCCAATTTGTATTCCACAGTACCAATATTTTGCAATACCTTATAATGGCCATAGTACTTTGGTGATAATTTATTATCCTTGTTGGATTTTTTGAGGGACATCTGTTTGTATGGTTGTAGTCTTAAAAACACCCAATCCCTTACTTCAAAACTTCTTTCACTACGATGATGATCTTATTGTTGTTTCATGTGATTTTGTGCCATGGTCAAGTTGTCCTTTAATATTTGGAGAACTTGTTGTTGATGCTCAATGTGATCTTCCACTGCTTGAACCTTATATTTTTCTTTTAGAGAAGAAGTGATGGAAGCAGGGGGGTATCCATAGAGTGTCATAAATGGTGTCATGTTTGTTGTAGTATGAAAGGAAGTGTTATACCAACATTCTTCCAAGGGTAACCATTTGAACCATTGTGTTTTTTTATCAAAGAAAAAGAAACAAAGGTAGCCTTCCATACATTTTTTCACTATCTCGGTTTTTCCATCAGATTGATGATTATAGGATGAACTATGAGCCAATTGAGTACCCAAAAAAGAAAAAATTTCTATCCAAAAATGTCTATTGAAGATAAGATCTCTGTCACTTACAATAATCTTTGGGATTCCATGTATTTTTTTAACTACCTCCATGAATGTGGTGGCAACTGCACTATCTTTGAAGCGATGAAAGAGTGCACAAAAGTGTGTGTACTTGGTCATTATATCAACAATCACCATGATGACACTCTTTCCTTCAGACTTCGGTAACCCTATGATGAAATCCATGGAAACCTCCTCCCAACGCTGACTTGGGATGGCTAATGGTTGTAAAAGACTTGGGGTCTTAATTGTTTCCACCTTATTTTGTTGGAAAAAAAAACATTCTACTACAAACCTTTGAACATCAGTGTTAAGGCCATCCCAAAAAACTTCCTTCTTGACCCTATCGGAGGTTTTCAAAAATCCTAAGTGCCCTTCTACTGGAGAGGTGTGCAATTCCAATAGTACCTTTTGTTTGAGTTGGGAGTTCTTACATAAATATAAGTGATCTTTGCACCATAGTGAATCATTTTTCCATGTAAATATATTAGATGCATTGTAATCCTATTGCAACCTTTGAATGGGAGTCCACATGTTTTCATAATTCTTTCATTCATCTCTTGCTTCTATTATTCAATCAGGTTGGATGATCGAGATAGCATAGAGAAAGGCCTCAACATCTCCATCATTTCTTGAGAGTGCATCTGCCACAACATTTTTCTTCCTTTTTTTATAGATGATTTTAAAATCATACCCCAATATCTTGGTCACCCATTTTTTTTGTTCTTCTAAAGATAGTCTGTGTTCCAAGAAGTATTTAATACTATCATGATCTGTTTTGACCTTGAAGTGCCTACCTATTAGGTAAGGGTGTCATTTCTTCAATGCATGTAGTATTGTGATCATTTCCTTCTCATAAATGGGTTTTTGTAAGCCATTTCCCTTGAGTGGTCGACTTTAAAAATCCATGGGCCTTCCTTCTTGCATTAGGACAACACCAATGCCATTTCCCAAGGAATGACATTCCAAAATAAAGCTTTTTGTGAAGTCTGGTGTGGTCAAGGCATGAGCTTTGCACATCACCTCTTTAAGTTGTTCAAAAGCTTTAGTTGCCTCTGGATTCCATGAAAACGCATCCTTCTTAGTTAGTGTCGTTAAAGGTGTTGTTATTCTCCCACAGTGCCGAACAAACTTGTGGTAGTAACCTATCAAACCCAAAAATCCTCTAAGATTCTTCAATTTTTTGGGAATCGTCCAGTCCATCATGGCCTTAATATTGTTAGGGTCTACCTTGACACCTTCATGAGATACAATATGACCCAAATACTCTACCTCCTTCACCCCAAAGAAATATTTGGACAGTTTGACATATAGTTGTTTCTCCTTTAGTAGTTGTAGCACCTTGTCAACATGTCGCACACGATCCTCCTAAGACTTGCTATATATTAGTATATCATCAAAAAATACTAACAAAATTTTTTGAAGGATGGAATTGAAAATGGAATTCATCAACCCTTGGAATGTGGAAGATGCATTTGTAAGGACAAAAGGCATAAACAAAAATTCATAATGGCCTTCATGAGTTCGAAATATTGTTTTTGGAATATCTTCTTCCTTCATTCTATTGTGATGACACCCTGAACAAAGATCCAACTTTTTGAAATAGATTGATCCATGTAGGTCATCTAACAATTCATCAATGACGATAATGGCAAAATTATCTTTAATAATGATCCTTTTGATCTCTCTATAATCTAGACACATACGTCATGAGCCATATTTATTGAATACCATTACCATCGGTGCAAAGTAAGAACTTTGGCTAGATCTAATAATGCCATCCTTAACATTTCTTCAATCATGCACTCAATTTCACTCTTCTGGGCATAACGGTATCTATATGACCTGATATTAGGAGGAACACTCCTAGGAATTAGGTGAATATCATGATCATGATTTTGAGTGGGTGGAAGACCTCTGAGAATATCTTCAAATACTTTGGAATGATTATCAATGATCCCTTGGAGATATAGGGTAATAGATGGCTTAGATGTTTGAACATATAGTGAGCATAGTTGTGCAATTACACCTTGATTCCCCTTTTCCAATGATTTTGTCATGCCATTAGATCTTACCACCTTACCAAGTTTCCCTGTGATACCTCTTAACTCAATTTATTTTCCTTCCAATGAAAATTTCATGAAAAGTTCTTGAAAATTAAAATCCATTGTTTCTAATGATTGCAACCATTGGATTCCTAGTACGACATCATCACAACCCATGGATAGAACAATCATTGGACTACTCATTACATATTCCCCCATAGTAAGATTGATCTTATTTCATTTTCCTAAGAAATTGATAGTTCTTCCATCGACAATCATTACTTTCGGTGATGGATATACAAAGAAATTGAGAGCTTTGGCTAATTTATAGTGAATGAAATTATGAGTACTACCGGAATGAATTAGGACTATTACCTTTTTCTTTTTGATATATCCTTCGATCTTGAGGGTTTGATGAGTGCTAATTCAAACCAATGCATTAAACAATATCGTGGGAGTCAACTCTTCAGAAGAAATCACGTCTACGTTTTCATCTTGAGATGGTTCTTGTTCTTGTTCTTGTTCTTTTTCCTCTTCACAATCTATGTAGAATAATTTCATCTCACCACACTTATGTCCCTTACTATGCTTGTTGTCACAATTAAAGCATAAGCCTTTTGTTTTTCTTTCCTCCAAGTGTTGAGGTGTCAACCTTGTAGGTTGAGGTGTTTTAGAAGAAGGAACATTATTATCTCGATAGATGTTAGGAGTGGTCCTTCTAGTAGACATAGCCATATTTTTACTTTCAACATTTCTTGCCACCCTAAATGCATTCTCCAATGATTTGGGTTCTCAAAGGAGAACCTCATGTTGAATGTTATACCTTAAAGTTCCTATGAATACATCAATCGAGTGCTCATCTGAAATATCTATTACCTTTATATTCAATATTTGGAATTTCTCAATGTGCTCTCTAACTTAACCCTTTTTCTTGAGATTTATCAATTGGCTAAATAAGGTATTTCTCCTTCTATCCTCATAGTGTGCTATCATTCCTTCCGTGAAAATTGTCGAAGTGACGAGTGATTTGCGAGAACAAATCCATCGATACCATACAAATTGATTGGCTTCTAAATATAAAGAAGCAATTCATACCTTTTGTGTATGTGGCACATTATGTAGATAAAATAATTTATCCATATGAAGTATCCATGTGATTGGGTCCTTGCCATCAAACTTCCTCATATTGATCTTAGGAACATGGTTGGTCTTCAACCCAAGGTTGGAGTTTCTCCATTCTTGATTCATCTTCCTTGTGTCCTCATCATGAATTTCATGGGATACATTTTCACTTTCAGGTGTCCTCTCTGTTAGGAATTTTTTCAATCCTTCAATGATCTCCCTTTTTAAACCATCCATCTTAGTATCCATTATTTCCTCCAATTTGACTTCAATTGAATCCATCATCCCTTGTAGTTCATATTTTTTCACTATCTTCTTTTGTAATTCATTTATGTCCCTACGCATTTCTTCACCTTCATCAAGATTCCAGGTAGGACTGTCTAGAGGCTTATTTGGTGTAGAAGTTCCCTTTTTTGGTGGCATGTTGGCCAAGTATCACTTTTAAACCTTGATTTTGAGGTGGTTCTGCTAGACAATATTTCTTCTGTTGTATCTCCAAAGTTTTGGCCCTTCTAGATATGAAATTTTCCTTTTTGTAGTTCTCTCATATTTCTTCTTTGCAATTCCACAGGTATGATCAAAATTGGATGCTCCAAGTGAAATTTATGGTAACTTCCCCACAACTTGTTGATTTTTGGACTTTCTAGGAGATCATACTTGTATAGCGCGCCCCACACAAAATAATTGATATACAATTATGAAACTTGTACCATAAATACTAAGGACTATCAAATATCCAATGAAACCAGACTCACTCAATTTGAATACTCTAGGAAGAAGCTATGATTGTTTTACCCAGAAAAACTTCTTGAGAATAGTCAATAGGACTAGTCAGATACCCTATATTCCACAGGGTGTATCTAAAAATGTAGGATGACACAGAAGCTGAAATTTTTATCGCAGATACCTTGATAATGTCTGTGAATAACCTCCATATTTCAGGGTCTGAAACATTATGTAAAAATTTTTATAGTGAAAATTTTGTGATGGCTCAATTCACGATGATTCCAGAACCCTATCTTACACAGGTTGTATCTCCGAAAGTATAAGGCCTCAGGAGATAAAATTTTAACCCAACATACCTTGATCTATCTACTAAATATGCTCCAAGGGGTTCCTTCTGAAACTGCATAGAAAACAAATTATAGAAAAAATTCCAATGTGTCTCATATGTAGCAGCAAAACCCAAAGTCCTTGAGCTCTTATACCAAATGTTAAGAACCAAATATCAAGATAGCATAGAAAAAACTCAAAATAAGTACTCAACGCCTTGAAAAATACATAATTTCAAATACTAAGCCTCTTTGAGGAGGAAATATCCTTATACACCACATAAATATCCAAATACAATATGATTCCAAATGAAACTATCTCCTTGGTATATATAGGAGACTAGGAGGTATAATTACAACTAAAACACCCAAGCCGACATAAATAAAATAACATTACTAATGTTATATCCCCTAATTAAGGGGTAATGTGCCACTATTTAGGGATTAACTAAGGAAAAGCAATGAAATGCATGGCATGACAAGGAAAGACATATATGGAAAGTGAAGGAAATGCAAAGCATGACATGGCATGGAAAATCATGGCATGGAAAGGCATGGCAAGTGAAGGCAAGGTAAGCCATGGCATGGAAAGGAAAGGCATGGCATGGAAAGCCAAGGTAATGCAAGGCATGACATGGCATGGCATGTCATAGAAAGGCAAGGCATGGCTTGGAAAGGAAAGGCATGGAAAGGTACGACATGGAATGATATGGCATGGTATGGGAAGGCAAGGCATGGAAAGGAAAGGCATGGCATGGCAAGGCAAGGTATGGCTTGGAAATGAAAGACATGGAATGAAATGGCATGGAAAGGAAAATAATGGCATGGGAAGGAAAGACATGTCATGGCATGGCATGGAAAGGAAAGGAACAACAAGTAAAAACCACTCCATTGGATGGAAAGAAAATTTATGATATAATGTTAATTCATATGTCCCTAGAAAAAATGATTTTTTATTTCTTGGGATGAGAAATGTTCCATTTTTTTTTATTCTTGTTTCATTGCAATGCACATTTTGATTTGAATTTTTCTTTGCATAATGTTATGGAAATATATATTTTTATTTTTATATAGGTTAAAATGGGAAGCTACATGGAACGACATGAAAGGAGGGATTAGTCTATTTTAGATCATAGTTGTGTTCTAGGGATTTGTAAATGTCACAACCTATATTTTTGCCTTAGAAGGTTAGACCTTTAATTTTTAATTATCTTAGTGATTCATTACTTAGTATTTGTTGGGCTTAGTTAGAATCATATAGAAATTTTATATGCATACATCTATAACTATTTATGTATTACAAGATATTGTTTTTATTGGTATGTGTTTATGATGATGATAGTTCTATGATTTGTTTAAACATGCAAATTGAATTGTGGAACTTTGGTATGTGGACACTAGTTCAATATTATGTTGTGAATGTATAATAAATGCAAGGCATCATGTGAATAAACAGACATTTATTAATTAAACGTTAATACATATACATATCCTTATATGAAATTTGTAATGTATATGCATGGATATGAGCTATGTGATATCCAAATGGCTATAGTGTTCAGGTGAACTAGGCATGGCATGTCATGGAAAGACAAGGCAAGGCATGGAATGGAAATTCACGGCAGGACAAGACATGAAAAGGGCATGGCAAGGAATGGCATGGCATGGAAAGGCAAAGAAATGCAAAGAATAACATGGGATGTCATGGAGAGTCAAGACATGGCAAGACATGGCATGGCATGGCATGGAAATGCAAATCAAGGCAAGGCATATCATGGAAAAGAAAGGCAAGGCAAGGTAAGGTATGTAAAGGCATGACATGGTTAGGAAAAGAATGTCATGGCATGGCATGGAAAAGCATGACATAACATATTATCATGGAAAGTGAAGGAAAGGAAAGAAATGTCATGGCATAGAAAGTCAAGGAAAGGCATGGTATGACATGGAATGAGCGCAAGGCAAGGAAAGGCAAGGAAAGGTAAGGGAAAACAAGATAAGGAAAAGGAAAGGAAAGAATAGGAAAGCAAGGCAAGCAAAGAAAAGGCAAGGCTAGGCATTGATCACATACTTTGTTGTGGACACCCCATCCACTTGGCATATTTCATATTCATACATGGAGTTGGCTACCTTGGAATTTATGCACAAGGAGTGGTTGCATGCATGCACATTCCTGGAGGTAACATTCCATGTGGACACTTTCCATGTCTTGCCATGCCTTTCCATGCATTATTTGGTGCATACCACTACTATTTTCTTATGAGGGAGAATTTATTCGGAGGGGATAATTCCCATATGTTGTAACATGGTCAACCATGGATTAAGGAGAGATATAACTAATTCATTATTATAATATTTATATGACTTCTCATGGAGTTAGTTAGCAAATAATAATAATTTATTGTATAAGAGAAGATACTCACTCTATAAATAAAAGTTCTCTCTCTCCATTCTAAAGGGTGGAGAATTTGGGTATTTAGGAGCTCTCATCTTGGGATACATTAATGGAGAAATTGAGGTATATTTTCATTTGATGTGAGACTTTATTGTGCACTCATATTTTATGTGTTGATTTTGTATTAAGAAACCCTTGTAACATATAACTCATTGTCATTATAACAAACCATTCTTGATTTTGGATAGAGTAATACGAGGTTTCAACTCTTTTATTTATATTGTGATTATGTTAGCCTACATGATAGTTATTATTGGTTCTTGGAGTGTTAACTAGAATGAGACTTTAGCCTTTTGTCAAATTTAGGTAATGAGAACCATTAATTGCTTATGGATTTAGCATTTAGTAATATTTTCCACCATAAGATATTTTTTAATGTATAACACAAGTATTTATAATCACTTTTAAAAAAATAATACATTTATACACAAAATTCATACACTATGAAATTGAAACACTTTGAAATTCATACACTCATCAACATAAAATGTAGAAAAAATGAGATTCATAAAAAAATGTTCCATGAAATGTGTGTGTGTGTGTGTGTGTGTGTGTATTAAACATCATCTAAATTGTACATTTTTTACAAAATTACACTTTGTTCCCATTATACAAAATGGCAGCAAGTTCTTTAACAAAAAAACCAACCAATGATGGCCAAGATACAAAAATATGGTAGTAATTGGTCAATCATTGACCACTAGTACCCTCTCCACCCTTAGGAGCATCCTAAAAATCTATATTTATTCTCTTTCTTGAAGAAGCACCTCAAATGGATTTGGGCCTAGGTGTGCTTTATCGCTCCAGAGATTGCACAAAGAAAAAAAATTGTTATAATTTTTTTCCACAATGAATTAAAAGACTTAGAAGATTATACTTTGTAATTTAACATACGAAAACTCACTACATATGGTACAAAAAATCATGAGGGTGTTACCCTCCTTCATGAACCTAATCATTGAACGATGCCACCCCACATCAGTTGCAAGGATCAAATCATCAAAATTAAACAAGTATGAATAAAATAAAAAATATGATACATAAAAAATTATCATCAATGCATTATCTCAGTGTTAATATCTCAAGCCTCGGTGGAGAGTCACTAGCAGGTGAAGCACTCAGTTGTGGAACCTGCTCCGAGGCAACCTCTACTGTGGTAGCCTTGGTGGATGTGAATGATGGAAATAGTTGTGGGGGTGGGTGGCATATGGGTGCATCCACTATGGATGGATGTGATGGAAGAGGTGGTGTGGATGGGTGGCTTATGGATGCATCCATTGATGATTCACCTAATATAAAATATGTTGGTGGTGGGCAACAATGGACCCCCAGAGGTCATACAAGTGATGAAAACTACTTTGGCTTAGAGTAAGGTAATCCATGAGCAGAGTCCATGTGCCCAAGGAGTGGACTAGTACTATAACTAGTGAATATGTTAGTAGCATGCATACACATTAATAATATTGAACTATTAGTACCAAATAGTAAAATTCAACAAAATAAATATTAAAATTTGATATTTAAACGATATTTAACTCTACACATGATACCTATGATGGAGGCGACTTGTCCATCCTAGATGGAAATTCCTTGACGTTGTCTAGTCCCACAACCTATAGAAACAAAATAAAATTAAAAATTAGATGATGTCATAACATAAATAAATGACCATGGTGAATTTATCAAATGTGACACATACTTGTGTATGGGTATGCCAAATGAGCAGGATTTCTCTAATTCTACATTAGTGGTGGAGACATGCACTGATGCATCTATGGGTGTGGAGGGTCTGCTACATGGACGTAAAAACTGAAAAACAACATATAATAAAATATCGATATAAATACACAAAATACCATATAAATATATAACGATGAAGAACATAGAGATGGTTAATATACTAACCTCATCCATGAAGTTATGTTGTTGACTGACCTCCATAGGCCTATAGCAAGTCTTCCCACAACTCAAGCATCTATGAGGTTCACTTGGACAACTTCTATGTCCATGTGCCATCTCCTCACTCCACTCTATTGTATTGGGTAAAGCTCTGACCCCTCTATCAATATAACTAGTAGGAACCTCCTGCCAAGATAGTGCAACAAAGCTACCATGTTGCGCTAGGCTCTAAGTCAATGATGATATAGCTAACTGTATATGTTGCAATCTCTCAGCAATGAGGATGTTGGGAAGGGGCGGAAAGCCTTCGTCTAGGGGTACAAGGACCTAACATGGGATCACGCCTATCATGCTCTTAGTCCTGTGAGGACCCTCGACCCACCCCTTGGAAGTCACATATATTGAAGTAGTTAACATGCTAACCCAAAACAAATTCATCCCACAATTTTCACACAAAATATAAAGGTGCCTCCCTGTTATTGTAGGGAGGTTTATCAAATACCATGTATCACCTATCCATCCATTTTTGACTAATTTGTGGGTGGATGCACTAGTAAATGCAAATGTGTTTCTTGGTCACTGTTGTTGAGATCGAGGATAAATATAAATATAAATTAGTTGTTGTTTTGATATACCCAAGTATCCAACTTGATTTCTATCCAATCCAGTGTTTTAATACTCAAACATTCTTTCCCTATATTCAGAAATAGAAGTAAATGTCTCTTAGGCACTTGCAATAGATGTCATAACGATGTCCAAAGAAGTATCCAAGGGCACTCTTGTGTTCTCTCATGTCCCATAATTGATTTACAAGTGTTCTTAATGTGTCCAAACTCTCATTAATTTGGGTGTTTAAGTTGGGTGGTTGTGGTGGGTTGGGGTTTTTCTCACCTTGGTCTGTTGGTTGGTGGTTTACATTGTCTCTGAGTTCCATTTTATAATATATGTTTCATTTTAAAAAGACAATAAATAATAAGTGGATTTATGACAAAGGTATTACAAACAACAATTTCATTTTATCCCAACAAAATCATTAACACAATTTTATGTAAAACAAAGAAAAATTGTAATGAACTTGAAAAAAACTATACAAGATTAGTGAATTGTTGAGATATTTACATTCAAGCATTAATGATGTGTAGTGAGCCTAGCTAACGAGTCTTCAATGTCAATGGGATTTACATCCATAACCCATGACTAATTGTTTTGTATTTTTTAGGTAGTTTTGTTTCTCACAAGTGTCATATTAAATTCATAACAAAAATGTTGTTATAATAGCTTCAAAACCCTCTATCAAAAATATGGTATCCGTGATCTCAGTAGCTAAAACCAATGGAAATATCCACAAGATTGCAACGCTTTTGATAAATAATAAGTGTAAAGATGGCAGTGCTCATATCCTCGAAAGAGTGTTAAACAAGTCCCTTTATTGTAATGATTGCAATATGGGTATCCTCAGACTTTGCCCATCCAACATTGCAATAAATACTTTGTAGTTCAATATCTGTTCATCACCGCCACAC